>JANHMN010000005.1:99783359-99793697 GCA_030674055.1 Rhabdomys pumilio | reverse complement strand
TGTGTGTGTGTGTGTGTGTGTGTGTGTGTGTGTGTGTGTGTGTGTGTGATTCATTGTTATACAAAATTTAAAATTCACCAAGCCTCCTACTAAATATAGCCATTGTGGATCTGCCTACTGCTTTCCTACTTCTGATTTGCTGACTCAAACTGGGCTGGGCATAAAGGCTGTAGAGAGACAGAGCTTACAAAGTTGCCAAGACTATGAAGCCCTTGATTATTTTCTATCTGCAGGACCGTCTCATGCCTTCAGATATTATCAAATAGTATCTCTTTTCTGACCAGTTCCCCCAAATCCTCTCTTTGGAACCTAAGACTCTTAGGCTCAGTTGCCTACTGGGCAATTAGACCACCGTTTTACACAAGGCATGCCAAAAACAGAAATACACACACACACACACACACACACACACACACACACACACACACTGGGAAAGGAGGGCAGGGGGAAGAAAGGAAGAAGGGAGGGAGGGAGGGAGGGAGGGAGGGAGGGAGGGAGGGAGGGAGGGAAGGAGGGAGGGAGGGAGGAAGGGAGGGAAGGAGAGAGGGAAATCAACTCCCTCAATATCCTTTCCCCTCTCCCAAGCTGGTTCCCTTTCTCTCCCTGCCCCTCCCCCAGTTATTGCTCACACTACTTTCTGATCACATGTATTCCATGACCCTGTATCTTTGCTCTTTATCATGCATCCTCTTCTAGTATTATGACCCATAGTCACACACACACACACACACACACACACACACACACACACACACACAAATATATGTAGAGAGTGACATTTATTATTTTATTTTAAAATTTTTATTTGCTTGATTTTATGCTGAATTTATTCCTTTTGTGTAACTTTGTTGTTTCTTCAGGGGTGCCCTTTTGGGCAATTTTTTTTCTTCTGCCTCAGGACCAATTTGTGCCACTTCAGAAAGGAACATCTCAATGGGGGGGGGGGGCAACTTGTTCATAAGTTAATGTAACCCTGGACTCTATAAAAGTAATGGATCTTGGGTGATACACTCACCTGGATGTGTTCAATGACTAGAGAATCTATATTTATCTAAGCTGTCTATATATTTGAACACATGCAATAAAATTCGGCACTCTTTGTCCCTGTGTCTACTCCCACTGTTTGTCTGAACCAACTTTACTATTGCAATGCAAGAATGTCCTACATGGCTTCTTTATGATGACATCTTTCAGATACTTGATGGCTTTTCGGATCACTTGGACCCTTTCATGGGTATTCTTAAAGTGAATGTGAAAATTTGAACCTCTTGATTTGCATGATTTTGTGTATGCTTACTCGTGTATGTGCATATGCACGTACATGTATATATATGTACATGTGTGTGTGCACGTGCATGTTTGTGTATGCATGTGTGTGCTTCACAGATAAAAAAAATATATAGTACTTTAGAGCAAGGCTTCTTAAACCTTTTCCACTCACATCTGCTTTTTGCCTAAAAAATATTTATGTGGCTTTGAGTAGGGATATAGGCATATAAAACATATATAAAACAATTGGTAATTTTACCAATTGTTAAAAAGTAAATTTATATACTAATGAGATGAATATACTTGTTTATTTTTTTACATAAGGAATTGAGTTTTGCCAGAATACTTGCTATCCCAGGACACAGATCTTCAACGTTTTTCAGAGTTTATTGATATTTTGGTTTTACAATCATTAGAACTGAGATTGCTATAAAAAATATGTTGCATAAAATTTAGAAGCATGTTTAGGGCCATTTTAGCACTTCTGTCCTAAGCCCTAGCCAAACTTCACTGCCCATTTGCTGTTACAGTTGTTGTTTATTTTATAAAACTCAATTGCCTCAAATAGCAATTTTAAAATTAAATATTCTAATGCAATGCTATCCAAAAATAAACTCATTTGATATTAATATGCTAAGGAATGACAGTAGGAAAACATTGAAAGTCATTGTTTTCTATAATTAAATAACATGTTTTCATAAGAGCAGAAAACCTAATATGTACAGTAAAATTCCTAGCAGACAGTCATGTAGACTCGGAGTTAATATGTTCCAAGCCGCATTGTCACCAGTGCATTGTGGGCATGAAGATATGTGCAGTGCAAGGTGTGTCTGTTATGTGGTCAGACCAAGGCTATAATGAAGTTTCAGGATGCAACATGGATAAATGCTGCCAGGAAAATCTTGGATTCATCATGCATTTGATTTTGGATTCATTTTGGTCACGGCACACTCAGAAACCTATTACTATTGCCAAAGTTTTTCTAAACTTCCACATTTAGTTGAAAGATTCCATGTAGGTTCCTGACCTACAGTTTGTAGAAGCTGGGCCCAGAGCTGGAGACTTGGCTCAGGGATTACGAGTGCTTCCTGTTCTTTAAGAGAACAGGAATTTTGTTACCAGCAAGCACATCAGATGGCTCACAACTGTCACTCCAGCTCTGTGGGGTCTGATGCCCTCTTCTGACTTCCACGGGCACTTATACGCATACAGCAGAGGCACACACACAAACAAAACACACATACATATAAAACTTAAAAATTTAAATGTACAGAAAAAGATATTTAACTCCAGCTGCCTGCTCTAAACTCTTTTCTATGCCCCTGTCTCCTTTATATAGCCTGTGCCACTATAGGAGAGACCAGGCTCGCTTTGAATGTTGAAACATGTTGTTTTCTTTGCCATGGATGCCCTTTCTCTAACCCTTTCACTTGGCAGACTCACACTTGAACTTCAGATTCAATTCAAATGTCGTTCCAAACTCCTCCCACTCTAGCTCGCTGAATCCCAAACAATCCCTGCATTCACTGCTGCTCCACAAACTTGATTGTCTATCCTATATTAGTTAAGTCTTATGATGAGTAGTTGTTTCCATATCTATGTAACTCAGAGTTCTTCAAGGTCAAGGACAGGTCTTATTCTTTGTATCACCAAAGTCCGTTGGGAAAGAAAAAGGGTGCATTACTGTGCAGAATGGTTGTGTCTGCCCAGAGCAATAAGAGTAAGACTATAGAGTGATATTCAGCCCATTGTATGGAGAAGGAAACTGAAACTCAAACACCTCTTTTAAGTCACACAATTGCTAGTATACAGATAGGAATTTGGATCTTTGAACTTGAAGCTACATATGTTTTTCTTCTTTCTTCCCTCCCTCCCTCCCTCCCTCCCTCCCTCCCTCCCTCCCTCCCTCCTTCCCTCCCTCCCTCCCCCCTCCCTTCCTCCCTCCCTTCCTTCCTTCCTTCCTTCCTTCCTTTGGACTTCAAAGTATTCATCTTTTTAAAAATGGCTCCACATTAAAAGGGTTGCTTAAGAATTCACTCCATGTTGTCCATTCCTTTTCTGTATCCCTTTGCTGAATGAATCTTGTCCAAAAGGGTATTATGAGGGTACAATTAGTGAATACATTCTGTTAGTGAAGTCATTCATTTTACCTGATGTGCTTACAATGGAAATCCTATTTAAAAATATTTTACAAAACTGATCATGGTGGCCCAGGCCTGTAAATCCCAGCACTTGGGAGGTAGAAGTAAAAGAATCAGATGTTCAGAACCACCCTCAGCTACATAGCAAGGTTATACTATGAGGCGGTCTCTGAGACCACCCTAGCCAGCAGAGTAGCAATCTGAGGAAGGCATGGAAGTAGTTTGGTTCAACATGACTCGGTAGCTGGTATTGGTTCAAACTTCAGGAGTCTGACCCTGAGTATTTTATTTTGGGCCTATTTAAGCCCAACTTAGTGAAAACTTTTCTGGTACCAATTAACTTAATTCTGTGTGTAAAAATAAAGCACACATAAATCTCCTAGAGGAGCAAAGTAATCTAAATAAAGACCAGATGAGACTACATCAAAACTCTTTGTAAAGCACATGTGACACCTTCCATAAAAATGGGTTCTACAAATGAACTACATAAGACACCTTCCATAAAGATAGATTCCACAGATTGACTGAAAAAAAAAAACAAGCTCCTGATAAGGGTCTGTGGGAGGATGTGGGTAAGGTCTCAGCTATGCAGATAGCACAAAGGTCACCAGGCTATTAACCACAGCAACTCCCAGCCTTCTGGGCAAACAACAGGTTTTTTGCATCCCTTCCTTTGAAGAGACAACACCTTGTGTTTAACATTCCAGGTTCCCCCCAGTGCTTATCTATGAGCCCCAAAACCTCTGTACCTCTTGGATTAGCCCTTGCTATTCAAGAACTTAACTCATAAAAAAAAAACTCAGCAATTAAAAACAAACGAATTTTTTTCTAAGTCTGAGGGACATAGAGAATAAAGACATATTGAAGCAGTCTCTTTCTACATTGTCTAAACTCTAGCCCTTCCCCCACTCTTCTCATCAGCCTGCTGGAGGTTTCCTGTCACATCAGAGTCTCCTCTTCCTTCTACTTTGTCTGGACTTGTGTTGCAGAAGAGTGTTGGAAATGACTCTGTGCTTTCTCTCTTCTCTGCAAGCAAATCCATCTCATTCATTCTCTTTAAAATGATCACCACCAGAATTCTAGGTTGGTAACACAATGGCCAAGTAGACATCTCTAGTTGGAGGCTTATGGTCACTATGATCTCAACATGACCCAAAGAGAGTTTTGTTTTATTTATTAACTTGGTTTTCTCAACTAAGCCTCATAACTCAGTGAATGACGTTACTCACTCACTGTACAAGTTATTATTTTTATAACGTTATCTCAATTTACTCCAGTATTAGGAATTGTGTGCACCAGGCAAGCACTGTGCAACTGAGCTGTGCCCTCTCAAGTCGTTGTTCTTCATTTCTGTTTTATGCTTTCTCTACATAGGGTCCTACTGGGCCAGCAAATCCAGTGAATTCAATCTCCAAAACTTTTCTCAAATCCGTCCACTTGTCTCTATGTCCACCTGTGTCAGCACTGTTTGTCACCTGGGGCTACTAGAAGAACTTCTTCTAGCCTTCTCTACTCCTGCATGAAATGTTTTGAAAAAATACAAATCGTATCACATTAGCTCAAGACTCAAATCAATCTGATGACTTGTTGTATTGGATGAAAAAAAAGGATCTTTCTTTAGTCTGGTTTTTAATGTCTTTCTAAAGCTAGCCTCTGTTCACTTTTGAGGTCTCTCTCATTCAGTCACTCATCAGACACTGCAAGTGTACTCAGCCATGTCACACTCCCTTTTGCTCTTGGCTCTAACTGATCTCCATAACCAGATTTGTGTCTCCTTCCCTGATGTTCTTAAGGCTACCCTGGCCTGGTTTTTAGCACACCAGCTTCAATTGTCCTCGCTCCAGAGAGGTTTTCCCTGCCTATTCTGTGTAAGTGAGCCTTGTTTTTCTGTTTTGCCTTTGTTCCATGAGAATAGGAACTGGACTGATGTTGAAGACTTACCTGGTGTCAGCAATCTGGAAAAGAAGATAAGGGCTCCGATGTGGTCTGGGGAGGTCTCCAAAGCTTAGGTCATATTAGAGTGTTAAGGGAGGTGTCTGAAAGGTCACATTGGGTGCAGTATTCCACTTCCTGCCAGTCACTTCCAAGTTGGATGGAATTGTGACAAGAGCAAGAAAACAAATCATTGTTTTTATTGGCCATAGAATCTCCCAGTGGTTAAGCTCTCCTGGCAAACACATTTGCTGCTTAGGATTCCATTTAATGTCTCTTTGCCTCGATATATGTTAAGCGACGGTGAAAGTCAACTCATTCCCCTCCTCTGAGAAGGTCTCCTTGACTTTCCTGGCTGGTTTTTACTGTCCCACGGCACCTCGTGTACTGATTCAGTGTATCTCTACCACGTTTTATTACACACTGTCTGTCTCCCACGAGGGACTATATGTTTGTTGAAGTTTGAAACTTTATTTCATTCTTTGCGTCTTCTTGGCCTGTCAGGGTGTCTGGCAGCACAGTAAAGCTTTGGCTCATAAATAAGCCTTGGGAAATTCAGAACTTAATGGAGGAAAAGTGCATTTTGTGCAACACTTAACAGTATTAGCAGAAATGCTGGCAAGAAATATAAAGTGGGGAAACATTTTCTGAGCATGAATTTATTTGGATGTAAGCAAGCTTTGGAGTTATTAGATAACTACACAACAATCATTAAATAATTTTAAACCAGGGCAAATTCTAGAGGAAAAGAACCCTTTCAATTGCTTTAGATCCAAAGAATAAATCCTGAATGAGCAAATGAGAAAAAAAATTATTTCTTTCTGCCAGTTGACATTGTATAATTTTATGACCTTCTGAGTAGCAACATCTATTAAGTTATTTTTAAACCTTGACAATGACCTGGTAGAGATTTACATTGAGAACTAGGCACTACGGAGTCAGAAATGGCACAGATTGCTTTCATTAAAGCTCCTCTACAAACCAGTGAACCATTCAGACCTTCGGTTTAGAGCCTACTCTCCAGAGTGAACTAGACACTCGATGGCTCCTGGCGGTTTTCAAGGTGCAGGTTTATTGTGTTTTAGGTTCTGTGCATTGCGCCAAGGGACAGATGGTTAATCGCCTTTCTTTGGGCACTCCCACACCCCTAGAAAAGGTGTGAGGAGGCTCCAGGGGAAAGAAGATCCTATCCCACAGCAGGCCTAGTCTCTCACAGAGTTGGGATTATTGACCCACTGATTGGGTCTGAAAGCCTTTTCAGGCACACAAAACCTGCAGTCTCTCTATTAGCATATCAGAGGTGGCCGCAGTGGTGGGAAAGGTTTCAGCCAACAAAAGACACTGCTCAATGACATTGTCTTATTGGTGCTTACAGAAGCAGAAAAAATGATCATCTGGCCAAGGCTGCTATGATGGACAGATGTTGACTTTTTTTTTTTTTTTTTTTTTTTTGTGAACTACTTTTTCCACTCCAGACCCTGCCAACACCACTATGTGCTGCAGATTGCAGCTGGGCCTCCCACCCAGGCATAGTTATTTCACAAGGAAAAGCCACGCCCCCACCTCTCTTTTGCTAGGAGAAAGAAAAAGTTTCAGCTGTAACCAGAAGGAATTTGTTTCCACAACCCCCAGCCGCCCAACTTGGACTTGAAACGTTTATTTGAAATATAGCTTGATAACAATAGGAGAGTCCTCTGTCAGTTACTAAGACCAAATCCCTTGTTATGTCACAGAGCCTCTTCTGAAGAACCAGCCATCTTAGACTCACACTGGAAGGTAGAAAAGCTACTTAGTAAAACTGATAACTTTACATGCTGATTTTCCCTCTCGAAAATTGGAGATCAGTATCCTATCTTTTGTTGCAATGGCTTACACCCTGAAGAGTTTTGTCCCCAAGGAATACTGGATGATGTCTGGAAACGCTTCTAATTGTAACTACTAATGTGAGAATCTGAGCAGCCAGGGAAAGTACTAAATATACTGCCAAATGTATTAAATATACTTGGTTCAAAATGTGGATAGGGTCATTCCAGGGAAATTGGTCTAGAGCACTTGTTCTCAACCTGTGAGTCCTGCCCCCTTTTTGGGGTGTCAAATGACCCTTTCACAGAGGTCTATATCAGACATGTACATCAATTTATAACAGTAGCAAAATCACAGTTATGAAGTGGCAACAAAATAACTTTATGGCTAAGGAACTGTATTTATGAGGAATTGTATTAAAGGGTCACAGCATTAGGAAAGTTGATATTCTTACACAGAGAAATTGATACTGATAAATGGGCACTTATTTATCAATAAGGGGTCTTAGCTACATCCCTGTGTTCATTACATTAAGAGTACTTGTCTCGAGCAGATTGCAGAGAGGTTGTAGTATCCTTGCGGGGAGAGGAATGACAGATCCTTTTTCGCTCAGGGATCGTATGCTGGATTGACCATGAGATTATCAGCTTCACAAGAGGGAAGAGAGTGCGCCAGAGACGGAGGGTTTGACATTCAATTACTCTTTAATGATGCACAGCAAACAATATATTATCACCAATGCTAAAACTATTGCATTTGTGATACAAGGTATTGCCCACATTTCTTATTCATTCCACGTATTGTCTCTATCAAACACAAATAATAAATTGCTAATTACCAAAGATATAAACATAGCAACAAGTACATCATTCATTCATGGGTTATAAGATCTGAGTCCTTATGATAGTTTCGGGTTCAAGTCCAGAGTCCAGGAAGGTGGTCGCAGGCTGCGGCTTGCTTGACTGCAAAGCAGTCAGGAGGCATGGTTGGGGGATCACATCAGGCAGTCATGGCTACCAGTGTGTGATGTTGTGCTCCAGCCCGGCTTCTCTTTTTATGCCCGATTTGACATCACTGCTGACGTGTGTGGCCAATGGCCATTCGCGTCTGGTTATCGCTGGGCTCTGACCCCGTTACAACTGGTTATCACGCATATTCAAAACAATTTGTTTTTGTGCACAAATATTTTGATTCATAAGATTTCAAAACAACTTCTGGTTATCACAGCACTTCAAAGCAACTTCACTTCAAACTTGTTTTCTTTCCTATTATAATATGAAGTCAGTCCTGTTAAGGACCTGCTCCTTACAGTACTGAACAGTGTTTGATAAAGAAATAAAGTTTAAATTATAATGTCTCATCTATGCCTGTATCACTCACTGAGTGATTTAATCTAAGCAGTGGGTGTCAAATTTTATACAATTGTATATTCAGTATAGAAAGGTGAAAATGCAGTAATTTTACTTTTTTTGTAGTAAAAGAAAGGTATCTTTAACTTCACCCTGAACTAAATCTTAACTATACTACAAATGGTATAACATTAGATTGAATAGCTCCTCCTTCTCACTTGAAAATACAGCCTTTTAGAAAATGATATGTTAAAGTTCTTTATATATTTATTCAATCAGATAGATAGATAGATAGATAGATGATAGATAGATAGATAGATAGATAGATAGATAGATAGATAATAAAGTTTACATAAAAACCCCACAGGTTGTAGTAGCCTAATTTTAATATCATGTTCGTTTGGTTCTAATTTTTCTTTTCAATATCTACAAGTTAGAACACATTTCATCAAATTTATGCATAGTCATATGCATAGTTCAGCAGATAAAGACAGACACAGACACATACGCTATTTTTCTTAGATACAAGTTCTACTGGTGTACAAAAAGGCTCCAGATTAAAGGCACTGAGCACTTTCATGACCTCCTGTTATAGTCATTGGTATATGATTTTAATTGTTGTCTTTTTTTGAAGGGGTAAAGTGCAATTTGGGCAGGAAAATAATCACAGGTGATTATAATGGTTATTATAAAAGAGAATATTAAGTGGAGAGCAGCTGGGTGTGTTGACACATGCCTGTGATCCTAGCATTTATGCAGCAGAAACAAGAGGATCAAAGGTTCAAGGTCATATTTAGTTACAGAATTAATTCAGAGTTATCCAGGGTTATATAAGACCCTGTCTCAAAATATCAATCTATCAATAAATTCATACCAAATTAATTACCTTAATTCACCTTTAAATATATTTTGCTATAGGCTGGCTGATACATAATTCTTTCACTCAAAATTTTTTTATTAAAACATCCAGTTGATTAAGAATTAAGACAAATACACATAAAATATTTTAGTTACGCTTGCTGGTGAAGATATCTCACCACTGATTAACATTTTTGTTTTACATACATTCTACCACAGTGGTTGATGTTAGAATTAATTGGGCCCAAAAGTCATACTCATTTCTGTGAACTGAACTTTCCAGGAAAAAGAGACTCTGCACCTGTGTTAAAAATTGTACCAGGCCAAACTTTGCGACTGTGGAAAGTTAGAACATTGTAGATTGGAGGCAAATTATCTTGGGGGTATTTTTAGCCTTTTTGAAAGCCATTAATTATCTACCCGTGTCTGCTTTAACAATCTTGTGATTATCAAAACCTTAAAAATGTCTTTTTAGCAGTCCACTAGCTTTTACAAAACTAAAAGCTAAGAATATCACCAAAAAAGCTCCTGAAATCTATAGGAGATGTTCCCCTTCTTGGATATAATGAGCTTGCCTGTGGTCCCCACCAATGTATCTGGTAAATGCCTTGCTCTTTGACTTTTTTTATTCTCTAAAAATACAAAATCTCAGGTAACTACTTCTATAGTGGAACCCATCCTTCAGCACAACTTGAATCCCTGTACCCAGGCCACATTCAGTCACGTCTGGCTTGAGAAAAGGCTATTTCTTATTCACTTTGAGGTGAGAGCTATGTTTTGTCCACAGTTCCTAGTCTCCACTAGACTGGTTGAAACAAAATATGAGAGGCTGAGGATGAGGCATTGCTATTACAGAAAAACCAACATCACCCCCTCACACACACATTCCCTCTCTCTTACACACACCAGACCACATCACACACATACCACACCACAAATACACACACACACACACACACACACACACACACACACACACACACACA
>JANHMN010000005.1:99769227-99783349 GCA_030674055.1 Rhabdomys pumilio | reverse complement strand
CACACACACACACACACACACACACACACACACACACACACACACACCAGCACCACAGCACACATACCACATATATATGCAGATACAGAAACCTCAGTCATGGAGACATACTATAAAACGAGAATGCTAACCTTCACTCCTGTGATGTCCTAAGTTCTGGCTCTTTCCCCACCAGCTGTGGTTTGGTGAGCTTCTTGGCCTTAATAAACAAACATCTGCTACATATGTGTTGGAGGACCTACATCCAGCCCATGTTGGACACGGTTGGCGGTTCAGTCTCTGAGAGGCCCCAGGGTCCAGGTTAGTAAACTCTGTTGGTCTTCCCATGGAGTTCCTATCCCCTTTGGGGCCCACAGTCCTTCCTCCTGTTCTTCCATAAGATTCCCCAAGCTCCATCTACTGTTTGGCTGTGGGTCTCTGCATCCCTCTGAGTCAGCTGCTAGGTGGAGCCTCTCTGAGGACAGCCTTTCTAGACTCCTGTCTGCAAGCATAACAGAGTATCATTACTAGTGTCAGGGATTGGTGCTTTGCCTATGGGATGGGTCTCAAGTTGGGCTTCGTATTGATTGCCCATTTCCTCGATCTCTGCTCCAACCCTTGTTCCTGTATTTCTCATAGACAGGATAAATTTTGGGTTGAAAGCTTCGTGAGTAGATTGGTGTCTCTATATCTTGACTGGGGGTCCTGTCTGGTTACAGGAAGTGGCCTTTTCAGGTTTTATATCCCCGATGCTGTGAGTTACAGCTAAGGTCACTCCCATTGATTCTTGAGAGCCTCCCTTATCCCAGATCTCTGTATGACCCCGGAGATGCCCCCTCAACCTCCCCACTCCCATCAGTTGCAGATTTCCATTCATTCTCATGTACATCTGGCCATGACTCCTGTCCTTCCCCACACTTGATCCTGTGAACACCCCCATTCCCCTACCCATCCCATGTCCCACCCAGTTCCGTCCCTCTATGTGCCTTTTGTAACTATTTTATTTCCCGTTCTAAGTAAGATTCAAGCATCTTCACTTGGGCCTTTCTTCTTGGATAGATTCTTTGGGTCTGTGGAGTGTAGTAGCATGATACCTGTATTTTATGGCTAATATCCACTTTTAGAGTCCATACCATGCATGCTGTTTTGGGACTGGGTTATTTCACTCAGGATGGTATTCTCAAGTTCCATCCATTTGCCGGCAAAATTCATGATATCCTTGTTTATAATAGCTGGATAGTATTCCATTGTGTATCCATTCTTCAGTTGAGAGACATCTAGGTTGTTTCCAATTTCTGGCTATTCCAAATAAAGCTGCTATGAACATAGTTAAGCATATGTCTTTGTGGGATGGTACATCAACTTTTGTGTATATGCTCATGGGTGGTATAGCTGGGTCTTGAGGTAGAACTATTCCAAGTTTTCTGAGAAACTGCCAAATTGATTTCTAAAGTGATTGTAAAAGTTTGCACTCCACCAGCAATGAACAAGTAAGTGTTTCCCTTGTTCCACATCCTTGCCAGCATATGCTATCTTAGCCAATCTAATGAGTGTAAAATGGAATCTCAGAGTTGTTTCAATTTGCACTTCCCTGGCGAATAAGGAGTTTGAACATTTCTTTAGGTGTTTCTTGACCATTTGAGATTCCTCTGATGAGAATTCTCTGCTTAGCTCTGCCCTCCATTTTTTTAGTTGGGTTATTTGGGTTGTTGGTGTCTAACTTCTTGAATTCTTTGTGAATTGTGTGTGTGTGTGTGTGTGTGTGTGTGTGTGTGTGTGTGTGTGTGTGGTATGCTCTTCTAGCAGGCATCCCTTGTCTGGCCTCAGTGGGAAGGGAAGTGCCTATCCTGGCAGAGACTTAAAGTGAAGGGGTAGGGAGATCCCTAGGGGGCCTCCACCTGCTCAGAGGAGAAGAGGAGAGGGGATTGGGGGGAAGGACTGTGGGAGAGGGTGATGGGGGGCAGTGAGCTGGATGTAGAGTGAATAGGTAGAAAAAATTAAAAACTTCATAAGTCATATATAAGCAATCTGAAACCAATGAAAGAATCTTCTATTCTACTAATTTGTTCCCATCACCATTGCTAAAAGATCTGCAAGTTCCTTCATGCCACTAATAAACTAATGGTCCATTTGCTTAAAAAACAAACAAGCAAAATCACCTTAAAAGATTTGATTTTGTATGCTGTTTATAAATTTATAAACTGTGCGATAGAAAATGTTAAACGACTTATAAATAATTTTTATAATTTGTAATTAAGACACAAATGTCACCATATTAGGAAAGATTGGTTAGAGTTTTCACAATCAGTTTGCTTGTTTGTCTGTCTGTTTATTTGAGATACGGTCTTTCTATGTAGCTCAGACAGGCTTCAATTTCACTGTAACTCTACAGTGGCTTGCATGAGATACCACAACCTGCTATACAAAGACATTTTATAAGTAAAATTATCTTAGGTTGGAACTTGGCCAATTTTTCAGGAAAGATACAGAAATGAAGTATTTTAGGCTTTGAAGTATGAGCCACACAAAAAAGAAAATGGCATAGTCTCTTATAAAAACTATTTTAAAATGTGACAAACGTAAGAGGCAGAGAGTGGGGTCCCATGACCTTAGGAATGAACTTGTATATTTGCATATAAACAAAATCAGTTATTTTTACTGGACATCTGCTGGGAACTGTTGGTATGCAGAGAGAAAGAACTTGGACAAGGAAGAAACCTGCAGAAGACTTTTCACTCTAGGTCTATTGAGGGACGACCAGCTCATCTTGGCTTGCAAGTTGCCTGGTTTAGCCCCAAAAGTCTCAAGTACCAATAAACTAGGATGATTGGTAACCACCCATTTGAGACGCAAGAAGGCTTTTTTCCCTCTCCAGGGGAAATCTGAGATTGGATTGTAACAAAAAAGGGAAAGCTTGAATGGAAATACATTCAGGAACTTCACCTTATAAACAGTGGGTAAAAGAGATCACAGCTGGGGAACTTTAAAGAGAATATGAAAAAATAGTATTCTGTGGGCTTTTCATATTTCATGAGCTCTGTTGAGTCCACAATCTGTCTTCCTGTTAATATTAGTCCCAATATAGCAGGCTGTAGGTGAGGAGAGTGTTTATTCATAGGTGCATTAGTAATTTTATAGTACAAGTTTATACATCCTCTGGATGTGATAAATATTGTACATTAATGATGAAACACAGCCCAAACTTTATTACTCAGAAGTCACAGGATCTCTAATTACTTCCTGGTTTTGCCTAAGGCACACGCAAGGCATGCAACGACTTGGGAACTTAACTATGACTAAAGGGGTGACTTGTCTAGACTGCTTGGAAACAGCAAGGAGTAAAATAGGATCACGTTTTTTCGAGGGAGTTTTGTTACTGGATTAATTAGAGTAGCTCACTGTTTTCTTCATCATTTCTGCACTTGATTGCTAAGTCTTTAATGCTGAATCCTGTGAATTAAATGAAAACATGCATTTCTTCTTTTCTTCATGGCATCTTGATGGAAGACCAGACCTTGCGGGCTACTAAGTAGGGCTCTGGTTTCCTTAGACACGCTACATATTAATAGGAGGGAGGTTAGTGTCAATCTTTCTACTTTGTCCGGGGTCACTGGATCTACTCTGAGACCCATGTACATATGAAATTCCATCAATCTGCTTCCTGTTGTAAGTAGAAGGGAGCTGGCTCCTTTCCATAAGATTGCATGCTAGCTCATCCCAAGATGTCACATGAAGATACCTCACTTCCTCTTAAATACAGTTACATTCTCCGACAAAAATGGACCTTCCAAATCATCCTCATTACATTCTTTCATTCCAAGTAGCTATATACAGCCTATAATTTTGAGAAGGACAATTGTGAATAAACAAAACAAAAATTGAATGTTGAATACATTATAATGTTGAATACATAATTGGCAATATTAAGTAATTTGCCTGATGCTATAATACACCCTAGGAATCTAGAGGAAGTCTCATAAACTATTTATGTATTTTTTTATGCTTTGACCTGCATCCACATAGGATTGCAGTTTTAATAACCATTGAGTTGTCGAGCAAGTACATTGTATGGAGGGCTAATGCAAATTCCCTATAATTATTCAGCAGCTGTCATTCCTGCAAAGTGTAATTGCAGAGAAATAGACTGTCAGCAAATCATGATAAATGGATGCAGTGTTCTGGGATTTGGGGCACACAATGGTGGTAAAGACTATGGCATATCAGGATATCTAGACAATAAAAAGGAAACACTGCTACAGCATACAAAGCCAACGGTTTTCAAATCACTCAGAATTTGTAATGTTTTGGTCCCTCAAGCATTGATGGGCACGTTCTGATTTGATCCTCTTAAATCCTCTACATGTCCTAGTCTGATATCTGATCTCCACCACTCTCACCCCTATAAAAAGCAACCATGTTTATATACATTAGGAACCACTTTAGACAATGAACTCCTAGTTTTCCACATCTCTGTAAGTATAAAACAGCAAGAGGAACTGAAAATCATGGATATTCTCTATAGTTACGTTTGAATATTTCACTCAGAACCCTAATGCTATGGTGATTTCTTAACTATCTATTGTTCCAAAGCCAGCTGCCTGAAGTTCTAGTAGCGTGGAGTCAGCAAGCATGTATAGTCCGAATTCTGTGAGTAAAGAATTTAAGAACCGGGTAGATGGGTGATTCCAGCTCAGGGGTACTCATGAGAGTACAGCTATGCTGTTGAGCAGAGTACACATTACCTATCCACTCCTTAGTGGTTTATTGATTTTGATGCTACTGTTAAATGGATTTTGTTGCTTGCTCTGCTCTTCAGATCATTAATTGTTAGTATGCAGAAATGAACTGACATTTATGTGTTTCTTTTATACCCGACAACATTACTGAAGTGCTTGATTAGGTTTCTATCAAACCTAATAAACTTATACACAGGGTGTATGTGTATAAGTTTTAAGTGTTTCTCCATACACTGCTGTGTTAGTGTGAATATAAATCAATTTACTCCTTCTTTTACAATTTCAATTTTTTTCTTCTTGAATAATTGGTCTGGCTGACTCTTCCTAATTACTATGCTGAACAGAAGTAGCAAGAGTAGGCATCTTTGCTTTCTCCTGGTATAAGAATGAAAAGCTCAAACCTCAATTGGGAGTGTTTAATATTTCTCTGTGTTATATGATTATTTCTTATGTCTATTTCATTGACTGCTTTTACTATGAAATGGTATTGCATCTCATCAAATACTTTTTAGTGTAAATTGAGATGATCACATGATTTTATACTTTATTCTGTTCATGAGGTATATTATTTTATTGGTTTACATAGATTGAACCATATGATCTTTTAAATGTGCTATCAAACTCAGTTTGCTAGTTTTGTTGAGGATTTTTTAGTATGATTCCATCTTAACTAATTACCTCTCCAAATAAGGTCACATCCTGAGGCACTATAAGTCAGGACTTTGAACATATCCTGTTTTTGAAGTGACAAAATCCAACACAACATAATCCCCAAGATGAGAGCTACAGTCTTTTATTCCCTAGTCTCTGAATTTTTATCCTATCCCTTCTACAATTTTTTTTTACAGTATCAGTTAGTCAATAAATCAAACCACTCACATGGAGAAGGAATTGCACAGAAACTGAATAGCATAAGGTCTGCACAAGTCAGGGCAGTGTAAGAAAAATTCCTTATCATATTCATAATTACTAAGAAGAACCTATATGTAGTTGAATTGATTCATTGTTGTTTGCATCCTTACAATATAGTTGTCTTCATGTCAAAATCATATTGCAACTCTGAGGATAAAAATTTTGAGGCCTCTGAATCTTATACATTCAAGAAAGCACACAATCAATATTAAATAACAGAGTCCCACAATAACTATCTTCCCACTACATTTGTATAAAGCTCAGCGATTGGACTGTATGAGAGGTTGACGCAGTGAGGAGTTGGAAGGAGAAGGAAGGGGAAAGGAAGAGGCGGAATGAGGAAAGGAGGCAGAGATGTAGGAACCATGGAGAACCACGCATCGATCGAGTGCAGTAACAACTGGGTAACAACTTATATCTAGGTTAGTTAATTGGGTAACACTTCTAATTGTGTGGGTGTCTTGTTAACTGAGCATTACCAAATACATAAAGCCTTTGGATAATCTTTAAACATTAGAGTCTCATTTCTACCAGGTATCAAGTGGGTGGCAGGATGGTCTGGGATCAGCCAAATGTTGTGGAGACAGATTGGCAGAGCCATCTCCCATGCTGGCATCTCGTGGGTGGCAGGGCCAGTGCTTCTGGCCTGCCTGAGCCGGGGCAGTGGCAAGAACACACAGAAGCTTGTGGCCCCAGGCTTTGCCTAGTGGGGAACATGGTGACCCCTTAACAACAAACCAGATTGGGTGCAACTGTATTAATATTAACCGTAACAGACTTGGTTTCAATTCAGAAAGAAATCATCATTTTATAGACTAAAAGGAAAAACTATAAAGAATAAAAGAAGTATAGTGAAATTGTCCTTATAAGAGATGCTAAGCTTACCCTGAGTACCACATCCATTAGTAGTGGCTTGCCAAATTCAGGGAAAGCATAACCGAACTTCCAACACAGCAACTGCTAGGTGAATGGATGTATGCTGGCTGGTATTCGGCTAGCAACTGCTCACAAACCTTTAATCCCATTCAAGACCAAAACCAATTGCAAAGAATCACAGAAGGCAAGAGATACAGCTTAGTGGAAGAACACTTGCACTAACAGGCACAAGGGCTTAAATCCAATCCCAAACACTGGCAAAAGAACCAGGAATAAGGCAAATATATATATTTTTAAAAAAATGAACCAAAAACTTCATTACAGAGAAAGCTGGATTGGCATACACAGCTGGAACAAATATCTGAGGCTGGAAACTTCATTAAGATTAGAGGTTTATTCAGCTTAAAGCTTTGGAGACTGAAAGCCAAGCTCAGCTGTTCCTTCTGGTCTCATTTCTGGTGAAAGCTTTATGGGGGATGGTACCTGTATGTCAGGAAAGTGTGCCAACAAGATACAAAATAAAGCAGAAAGGCAGAAAGATCCAAGGGCTAGGCTTGCTTTTCCTCCCTCCTTTTTAAAACAACTTATTCCCAGAAACTAACAGATCTTCCAAAAGAAATACATTAATCACCCCACCCAATTGATGACTTAATCACCTTCCACTAGGCCCTGCCTCTTACAAGTTCCATCACTTTCTAACATTAGCACAGTGAGGCTCCAGTTTCTCAACACATGCACCTTGGGGTGGGGGTAGGGGTGGGGGTGGGGGGACATATCTGAAGTATATCAAAACCACAGCAGTACTCTAGGGAGGGTATGAGTGTGCAAAGCAAAACACATTTCTCCAAATGTATTGCTCTATTCCCATCAAGAATGGCCATGAGATCCAAAGTCAGACCAGTCCCTGAACTACCACTGATCCTCAACCAGGAAACTGTTGAAAAGAAAATGAAGAAAGGGGCTATGGTGGCACATGGTTATCATCTCTGCACTTGGGGAATGGAGGCAGAACTAAGAGGGGTTCAAGTCCAGCCTAAGCTACACAGAGACCAAGGATGCATGAGAACCTGTTTCAAAACAAAACACTAAGGAAAACAAAGATGGCTGTGTTCACTTAGTTAACCTCTTAATTTCTGTAATCATAGTAAATATCTTCTTTTGTTCAGGGAACCACTGAGATAAATTCCACTTACCAATACATTCATTTTCAACTGTGGAAAATAAACAAATTAAATGTTTAGCATATAAGTCAGCCCCTATCCTAGGAAACGAAGGACACGGATCTGGCTAGTTAATGGTAAGGGTCAAACGTTCCTTAATATGGTTATTGACTATTGACGCCTATGCTTTTGTAGAGTTCATCTCAATCCCTGTGGCCTAGAAACAATGAACTTCCCAAAAGCTAGCTACAAAAGAAGGTCTCAATTCGTTACATTTCGAATGAATCCGAGCTGAGGTTTTGACAACCTTTTGACTTCACTAAAGCAGATTTTCAACACTGTCAAGGATTGTTTAAAAATCAACTTCCATGAGGTTATTTAGGAGAAGATTTTCTGTTATCCAGATGATTACTGTAAAATGTAAGCACTTTGCTGAGATTTTCATACACAATTTTTCAAAATGCTCATGTGATGTGTAGGGTGGTTTTTTTCTTTCTTTTTTTTCTTTTTTCTTTTTTTTTTTGTTTTTGTTTTTCGAGACAGGGTTTCTCTGTATAGCCCTAGCTGTCCTGGAGCTCACTCTGTAGACCAGGCTGGCCTCGAACTCAGAAATCTGCCTGTCTCTGCCTCCCAAGTGCTAGGATTAAAGGCGTGCGCCACCACCGCCCGGCTTTTTTTCTTTTTATGATGTTGTGTACCTTTTTGTGAGTGGTGTCCTGACACCCCTCCTACAGTGGTACTCTACAGCGTACATTGATCTACAAGCAGGGTGTGCTCAATCTTTTGGCCCTATGACACACTGCTATGTACAAAGCTCACACGCAAGCATCATATAATCAAGTCACTAAAGGTGTAAGGGGGTGGCTGGTGGTTTAGTGGGTACAAGTTCTTGCTGAACGACTATAAGGACCTGAGTTCTGATAGCAGCCCCCATGTGAAGAACCTGTACAAAATCAGGAATGTGTACGCCTTGTGGCTCTGGCATTGAAGAGATAGGATCATCGAGCATGCTGGCTACCAGACTAACTCTAGTCTTGTCTCAAATGAATAAGGCAGAGTGATATGGCAAGATACCCAATGTTGTCCTCTACTCTGAACTTAGCACATACACTACAAAAATACATGATATTCATATATACAGACACATACATATATAGTAGGATTTTAAAAATCTTAAGAAGTTAAAAATGTCACAAACAATCTCAGAGTATTTTAAGGATTTTATGTTAGCCTGCATTCAAAGCTACCCTTAACCATATCCAGCCCATGAACTATTTGGTAGACATTCCCGTCAATTTAAAGAGCCTATTCACACAATTCACCAATTGGGAACTTTCTACTCAAAATTTTTTAATAGGTTAATGACAAATTATGTTTGTGAGAACACTGCATATACAAAAGCAAAACAGCATAACTCTGAGATTAGAAGACTAGCTCTTCTTAAATGTTCATTTATGCATAAGTGTGTATGTGTGTGTGTATGTGTGTGTGTGTGTTTGTGTGTGTGTGTGTGTGTGTGTGTGTGTGTGTGTGTGTGGTGTATGACTGTACATGAGGGGTGGTGCATTATTTATGTGTATGGTACATGCATGTTAATATATAGAGGCCAGAGCATGATATGGGATGCCATCCTCCATCATTTTCTACCTTATTGTTTTGATACATGGTCTCTCAGTGAACCTTAAGCAGAAGCTTGACATATCATTTAGGTTCGATGGCCAGCAAGCTCTTGGGATTTGCGTGGCTTTGCCTCCCCTCCAATGCTGGGGTTACACAGGCATGTACAGCCATGGATGCTATGAATTCAAATTCAGGTCATACCCAGTGAGCTATCTATCTCCCTAGCCTCAATACTATTATTAATTTTTAAAACTTAGATGACATCAAACTACACAAGATCCAGATGCATTATTTTACGGAGTCTGTTATGCTTTGCAGATGTTTCTGAACACTTAGGAGTAAGAAACTGACTTCTAATATCTGTTCTTACAAACTTGTTTTATACATAGTACTTTTGTAGTTAAAAAGCTTTGTACATGCCTGTGAGCTTATATGAGTTTACATGTACCCCATGTGTGCAGAAGTCCACATAGGTCAGAAGAAGGCACTGAGTTCTCTGGAACTGGAGTTAGAGGTAGTTGTAGTCTCCATGTGAGTACAGGGGAGTAAACTCCAGTCCTCTCTAAGAGCCAGAAGTGCTGTTAACTTCTGAGTCATCTCTCTGGCTCCAAACTTATTTCTTTAAAAGTGTTCATATTCAACCTTCTTTTAAGATATTAGAAAGTAACAAGATAACTTTTTACCCAATGAAAGATAAGATTCTTTAAAGAGTCAGAGAGAAACTAAGAATGTTCATTTGAGTAACAGGTCACAAGGTCACACTAGCCTGTGAAAGCACATGCTGATGAATTTGGCTAGTTGACTGATAGCACGTTGATAGTAGAAGTTATAATGTGGGAATTGGCATTTTTTAAGAATTAGGGCTTTTATGAGGATGCCATTAGATTTTGTCCTTTTTGAAAAAAAAATTATAAGCAATCAATATTATCAAAGGCATAACCATCATGCCATTTTTAAGTTAGTGGACTTTTTTATGAAACCCACACTTCTTTTTTTTTTTATGGCATATATAACCTATTAGGGAAGAGAAAACAAACTGGAAATAGCAAGCAAAGTAGTACAGCATTGACCATGAAAACAAGAATTCAAAGAAGAGAGAGAAGCAGATGGATGCAAGTACAGGAGGATTGTCATGGAAATGTTGGTGCTGAGCTAGATCTGAAAAGACAGGTAGGACAAGGAAATGGTCAATCAAGAAGAAAGAGAGTCCTGGGGAAGTAGCAGCTGCCAGACAGAAGGAATGGAATCTACTGAATGAGGATAGAGATATAGACCTGTGTAGAAGATTTGCCCTATGTTTAATTCCCAGCATCACAGAAAGACAAAAACCAGAGACAGAGACTAGAAAGAGAAAGGCCAGTAATATGGGGGTGGCAACTGTATATCACAGTGGAGTTTGCCAAGTCTTTCTCATGTCTTACTTCATTTTGATCCCCCAGAGTGAGCTTGAGAGAGGAGAGAAACTGAAGCTCAAAGGATCAATGCAACACAGCTGTATAAGCCTAGTGTCGGGACAGAAAACAGAAATCCATCTTTTACTCCCAGGTCAACCTTATTCCCACAAGCCAGACTGTACTCTTCTGCATTTTAAAGCATGGAACATGGAAAGACAGGAGTGAAAAGGAATAGTAAACAAGTAATCTGTTCAACATATTTTGGGTTACTTTAAATGTATGGATGGTGTTCTGGCTGACTCTAAACGACAGTAAAGAGTAACTTCTGAGTAAAATCACTTTTAGGACTTCAGATACAATTTCTCTGCAAGGCTTCCAACACACCAAAGTCCACAGCCTTATATTCAACTTGAACTCTTTACAGGAAACAGTGTTATAACCAGAGCTCAATTTCTAAGAAAAAGAAAACGCAGAACAAGGGAAAAAATAGTCTTGTCTAAACTATGAAAGTTGGATTGTTAGGTCCCCTGAGATTCAATTTTTCTAAAAGAAATATTTTTGTTCTTCTCCTCATACCGTACACTAAGCCTCAGAAAAAGATAAACACAGTCTGAACTTTTGAGTTTAAAATTTTCCAGTAATAGGAATCTGGCAAATACAGTGTTGAATGAAAGAAGCCAGATCCGAATGCAATACTTTATGACTTTATTTCTGTAAAGTATGAAAATCCAAACAAACTAATCTGCGCTGTTGGGAGGCAGACTTATGGCGACCCTTCATGGGGTAGAGTGGCAACAGAATGACAAGAAGAGGTCAAAGACAGCTTCTATGGTATACATACAAAGGGGGCCTCTAGAGTCTTCATGCAAAGGATCTCGGCATATATACAAAGAACAGATCTACAAAGGGAGCCAAAGACTAGGGTCAAAACCCTTCAGTTTCTACAATCAACTTTTCCTTTACACAAATATGATCATTTCATAAAAATTTAAATAATTTTTAAGTATACATACAAATGATATGTTATACTATGTATATTACACTTGCATAAAAGGGAATCAAGTATTCCTTGCAGCTTTAAGCAGGATATCATTAGGTTTAAAATGCTTCAAGTGATAAAGACCGGTATTGGACAAATGTTCTTTAACACTAGAATGGCGCAATAAGAAACTTTTTATGATATATAATATGCTAAAATAAAGTTGATAATATTAGTATTTAGCACACCTTGGGGCCATTTTCCTATAACTAAACAGGTTGGGTTCCTTCTTGTGATCTGTATTAAGAAATACATGATACTGTCCCTAGGGGCTTTGCAGGTGTGGCTCCTGTGTCACATGTATGTAAAGTGGGAGAGCTGGTCCTGACACTCACCAGCTGCAGCACTTGGGAAAATGGGCCCTACATCTCACCTGGGCAACACAGCAGAGCTGACCCTCATAGCGGAGGTGAGGGGAGAAACAAGCAATCCGGCCCCTGTGGATGTGAGCATGGGGGAGCTGGCTTCACCAGTTGTCTGCCATGTGGTGACATGGGCAAGGTAGAGATGCCCCCTCATCCCTTGCCAACTAAAGCAGTCAGGAGAGCTGGCCCCAGGTCATGAGAGCAGGAAAGCTGGCCCTGCCTCTTACCTGCTACAGAACTTGAAAGAACAGGCCCTGCAGCTGACATCAGCAAGATCCAGCTCTGCCTCTTGTCTGCTGTGAAGTAGCATCAGTGAAGATGAGAACTCCTCCCTTTCTGTTTGCCCTCACCACCGTTAGCTGATGGGAGAGCTGACCCAAATGGGGGTCAAGAAAAAAGGAGAGCTGACCCTACCCATCACCTGCTGCAGCAAGGTGAGCTGGCCCCCAGTGTTAACATGGGAGAGCTAACTCTGCCTCTTGTCTGCTGTGTGGTAGCATGGGAGAAGGAGAGATGCTCTCTTGACCTTTGACCCTTGCCACCATGACGGCAGGAGAGATGGCCCTGTTCCTCATCTGATGAAGCATTTGGGAGGTCCTGCACCTCACTTGGGTGGGTAGCACAGTAGAGCTGGCCCTGGATCTGTGGGTTGTAGGTGAGCTGTCCCAAGGACATGAGCACAGGAGAGCTAGCCCTGCCTCTTTTCTGCTGGGCTGGGGTGCTGACAAGGGGAAAATGCCCTCCTCCCTTCCTTTGTTCTGCATCACTAGTGGCAGGTGGGAAATCTGGCTCCAGGGTCATGAGAGTAGAACTGGCCATGCCTGGGAAGCATGGTAGAGATGTCCCTGGTTAAGGGTTTTTGGTGAACAGGCCCTGAGGCCATGAAAGCCAGCAGACTGACAGTCTTTGATACCTTTCAAGCACAGATACAAGGATTTGAATTGGCCCACACCAACAAGCTACTCTATCAGTGAACTGCTGGGATACATGAAGGGGCTGGTCGTGTAGATCCAAAACTACAGGATCTTCATGACATAGGCACCAATAGGATATCTGAGAAAAGTCCCAGTGAGGTTCCTGTATTGATAGTGCAGCAGAAGCCAGGTGCCTCCTACCAAGCCGAGTCATTGCAATGAATATTTGCAAGCAAAGAAGGGTGGACAAAGGGGTGTACTGTGTGGCATACTATGACATGTTACAGCTTCCACAATGAGAGTTTTCTCTGTTGTGGAGAGGTTGCAAGGGTGGAGGGAGGGTATGAGGGAAGAGGAGATGAGTGGGGTTGGTTGAATAATGTGAAATTCACATCAATAAAAAGTTTTTAAAAGAAAGAAAGAATATTAGATAAAGGTGGTAAAAGCATTTGCTCACTGCTGCATGAATTTTTTTCTGAAGAGACATGAACTAAACTCTATTCATACCCAGATAAGACACGGACAGAGGACAAAAATAATACAAAAATACTCAAATTCACCTTAATGAACCAATGAGTGTATGAAGCCTACTTTAGGGACACATGTGAAGGTTTTCTCACAAGCATGTGGGTAGCATCACCAAAACCTCACCACAGTGTGAGTGACAGCCTCCACAAACTGAATAGGTAGTGCTCTCCTTTTGCTGACTCTTCCATACTGAATAATTTATAACACCCTGAAACTGTAAGCAGCTAAGGCAGAATTATATACAACTGGGGGAGGGGGCATGCAGAAGACAGTGGCTGGGATTTCAGTTGAGGGTCTAATGACCCTCCCCCACCTCAGCAGAACAGAACTTATGATGGTCTCTTGAAAGGAATCACAGTTGCTTTAGGTAAGATGGTAACAGCCCTGTCATGCCTGAAATATAACATTCAGAAAACACTCATAAAACAAGGGAAACAGACATGACTAGAGTGCAGTTTACAAAGTGAGGCATAGGACTTATTCAATCTTGTTCACTGGTTACTCTTCATACTTTTAGTAGGTATTCTGGGTCTTTTGGATTGTTATGTCTCTCTCTCTCTCTCTCTCTCTCTCTCTCTCTCTCTCTCTCTCTCTCTCTC
>JANHMN010000005.1:99679194-99759343 GCA_030674055.1 Rhabdomys pumilio | reverse complement strand
GAAGGAAGGAAGGAAGGAAGGAAGGAAGGAAGGAAGGAAGGAAGGAAGGAAGGAAGGAAGGAAATCAAAGCCCTGCGTGGAGGCACACACCTTTAAATCTCAGCACTTGGTAAGCAAAGCTTTTCTCAGGAAAACAAAACAAATCTACACACACACATACACACACACACACACAAACACACTTGTGATGTACACACCACAAGCAAGCCAACAAGAACTACAAACAAATGAACAAACAAACAAAAACACCCAGAGCTTTGTGCCCATATAATCTTCACGTTTTCTACCATTAGAATTTTAGTTAATGCAGAAACAGACCCTCTTTTTTCATCCATAGAGTCTGGGAGATAATTTTCTTGAAAGTGTTTTTCATTCATTGATTAGTTCTTCAGAAAAGAACTTCCAGAAGTAGTAAAAAAATGCTTAATCCAGATGAACTCCTTTTATTTTTTTATAGCAAGTTAAAAATTTATCTTCCAGAATATAACTTTTTATTGTGTTTTTAAGACAGGGCATCAGGTGGCCCAGGTTTGATTCCAACTTGGTATGGGGACTGAAGATCACCTTGAACATCAGACCTCTTGCTCCCCCCTCTCAAGCGCTAGAATTTAGGGTATGTGCTCTAACGGAAAAATCCTCGCAGCCTTGAAACATATCTTTAGCAAGCAAGCTCCCATTATGTTTGTGATGGATGGATGGATGGATGGATGGATGGATGGATGGATGGATGGGTGTAAAGGTGATACTTCTTAATGAGGTTTGATGTATTTTACTCATTTAGTACAGCCAAAGAAGGGGGGAAAGGAGCAAAGAGTATCAGGTTGGTGTCCTCTGACAAACAATCGTTTTCTGAAAGGGGAGTGATGGCAGGTGTTGCCATTTTGTACTTTATCTTTCAGGAAAGGTGGACTGCTTAACTCACCTCATGCCAAGGCATTTTTCAATAGGAAAGGATCAAGAGATGACACTACAAAAAGAAACAAGATGACTGTCAGAGTCCTACTATTTTATTTCTGTACAAGCCACGAGATTTCCTGTCTTGCTCCATCTTACACATCTTAGAGTATTAGAAACATGATAGCTCTCCTACTTGTGATGTAAAAAATAAAATAAAAAACGGAAAAACACGTCTTCCCTTTTCCTCACGTCATTGGCTTGATATATTTGCCCTGTTTTGCTAGACCGTTCTGAAGAAAAAGAAAAAAAACAATCTGCTTCTACATCTACCCGCAAAGTGTTCGACAGATTGTTCTTGGGTCTAGGTAGCTACTTCCTCAGTTTAATTACACAAGTCCACTCCTACACAAGCCAGTCTTTCCTGAGTCTTGTGATTCCCCACCCTCGGCTTAGTCATGCAATTACAATCACATTAAATCGCCTCCACCTGAGTGGCTCCCAATGCGCACAAATGCACACACATTTCAGCAGCAAGCAGAAGCAATTATTTCATAACGAAGCATTTCTTAGTATCTAAGGTACAAATCAATGTTTCTAGATGGTGTAACATGACAGATCTCTGGGTGACAGTAACAGTAAAATCTGATTTAGTGGCAAGACTCAAGAACCAGGTATCTTTACCTTGAGTTTTGTTACCCAACTCAACATGAACTTCGAACGTCTTTGATTTCCAACTCTTGTTTTCCTACTTGAGTAAGCCCCATATATTAACTCACTAAGAGTTTTGCATTGGCAGTTAAGTTTCCTGTCTGTCTTGATTTTGTAATTAGAATCATTAGCTGTCAGGGAACAGGCCTCTAGAATGGGAAAGACAGAAGATCACATTTTCTTGGCATAGCTGTTAAATAAACTCTGGTCCTCTTCCTCCTGGGCATTTAGCCACAGGGCATTTCTCAGCTGCCCTTGGAGTTAAGTATGGCCATGTGACTGCATTGAAGTAGCAATAGACATAAAAATGACTCTAGACCTGGCTCATTAAACTCCTCCGAGCACAAGCCTGTGCGTGTTGATCTCTCTACCCAAGATAGATGTGAACACAGTCCAAATACAAATTGCATACTTAAAACCTTAAGAGATTATTTTTGTGTTATATTTCATAGCTTGATTGCATGGCTCTCCAGCATGAACTTTGTAGATAACAATATTCTATTGTAACATGCAAAGGTACTTCTTTTATTTGTAGTCTTATTTACTTGGGAGACAAGGTCTTGTTAGCCCAGTGTGCTGGCTAGTTTTATGCCAGTTTGACACAAGCTATCGTTATGGAAGAAGAAACCTCAATTGAAAAAATGCTCCCACAAGATTGGTCTGTAGGCAAGCCTATGGAACATTTTCCTGATTGATGATTGAGGGGGGAGGGCTCAAACCAACTGTGTTGATAACTCTGGATTCTATAAGAAAGTAGGCAGAACAAGAAACCAGTAAACTGTTCCTCCATGGTATCTTCATCAGTTACTGTCTCCAGGCTCCTGCATCAAGTTCCTTCCCTGACTTCCCTGGATAATGGACTACAAACTGTAAGCTAAAATAAACCGCTTCCTCTTCAAGTTGATTTTGGTCATGGTTCTCATTATAGCAATACAAACCTCAAATATGACACCTAGGTAAACCTTGAAATCTTGCTACACACCCAAGAATGGCCTTGAACTCCTAATCTTCCATTTCCTACGTGCTAGGACTATATAGCATACCCAGCTGTACTACCAGTACAGCTGTACTGTTTTTATCCCTAATAACAGTGATATATTTTTATTCTTAGGGATTTGGAAAATATTTCACATTGGTTTGTTAATGTCACCTGAAAGACGCTTTCAGGAAAAAAAAATCTTGTAATATCTGAAAGAGGATAGAAGGGGGGGAAAAACCTAAAAGGATATAGAAAGTGAACTGCTCATGATTGAAACTGGTTCTCACCAGGCAAGAGTCAAGAATCTCAGCAAAGAGTGACAAAATTCTCTGGGATGATACCATATATAGAAACAACATCCATTGTCCCTTTTATTTTTTATTTATTTATATTTATATATATATATTTTTTGGTTTTTCGAGACAGGGTTTCTCTGTGTAGTCCTGGCTGTAGACCAGGTTGGCCTCGAACTCAGAAATCCGCCTGCCTCTGCCTCCCAAGTGCTGGGATTAAAGGTGTGCACCACCACCACCCGGCTTTTGTCCCTTTTATTAAAATTATATTTTCTCTCATATAAAATATCCTTATTATGGTTTCCTGGTCCTCTACTTCTCCAGGCCCACAGGCCCCATCTGTACCTACCCCTTTCTGTCTCTCATTAGAAAACAAATAGGCTTCTATAAAAGTATAGTAGAGTATAATATAATATAATATGATAAAACAAAAACTATCACATCAAAGTTGGACAAGACAACCCAATAGAAGGAAAAGAGCCCAAGAGAGGGCACACAAATCAGAGAAATCAGAGACCCACTCATTGATACACTCAAGAATCCCCCAAATCCATTAAATTGGAAAAAATATATATATATAAAATATATATACTCAGGGGAGCTATAGGGTAGAAAAAGAGAAAATAATATATAAATAAAAAATAAAAAACAAGATAGCATTAATTTTTTTTATATATTCCAAATAAGGATAAACAAAATGCCCAGTAAAGAAGACAGGCTGCACCTATGCTAAAAACTGTACAAGGCCAGATGACTAAACAAGACTACAAAGTGTTAGAATACTGCATATCAGAACCAAATTATTGTGGGCTGTTTTGTCCCATTAAAGATAATTCATGATGTCACTGACTTAACATCCTTATGACTATCGAAACCAGTATTTCTCAACCTGTGGATCACAACCCCTTTAGGGGGATGTTACATGTCAAGATATCCTGCATGTCAGATATTTACATTATGATTCATAACTAGCAAAATTACAGTTATGAAGTAGCAACAAAGTAATTTTTATGGTTGGAGGTCACCAAAACATGAGGAGTTGTACTAAAGGGTTACAGCGTTTCAAAAGTTGAGAACCACTGATCTAAAGCTTTTAAAATGTATTCTTAGTAGACCATTAGTTTCTACCCACCCAAAAGCTAAGAATGTCAACTGATAGCATCTGGCATCCTCTGTAGTTTGCTACCTTTTCTGTATCTTATCTACCTGTGAATCCAATCAATATATTGGATATATTGGGTAAATACCTTGACCTATGACTCTCTTTTTGTCCATAAATGACAAAGTTCCATGTAACCACTTCTACAGTGCAATGTCTTCCAGGGCAACCAGAATCACTGTTCCTGGGCCATGGTCATTAATGTTTGGCTAAAGAATAAACTGTCTCTTTTGTGATGAAGGATATGTCTGCATTTACATAAGAATGTTAAAATAGGGGACTGAGAACACATTGTTCTCCAGTTCTCTCTCTCTCTCTCTCTCTCTCTCTCTCTCTCTCTCACACACACACACACACACACACACACACACACACAAGGAAATGTTAAAATAACAATGAACCAAAGTGCATATGACCTTTGATTTTAGCTTTAATTCTTCCCCAGGTATAAATGTTCTAAGACTGTCACAAGCAAGATTATTTGTCTTGTTTTTAGTCAGGCGCATCTCTTAACTCCCTTGTGATTTAATATTGTTATTAAAGTTACACTCCGCTCTCTCCTTGGCTCTCCAGTACTCTCACAGTACCTGTTGAATTCAGATGAGATAGGGCATAAAGTAGAAGACAGGTAGATCATATTACAGAATAACATGAGTTACTTTGAAGACTGGACAGTGACCAGATGGCACTGTGGGGGAAAGCACTCACGGGGTGAGAGTGGAAATAGACAAGGAGAGCTAAACACTCTGTGGGCCTGAGTGTTTGTGGAACCTTTACACTATTATCTAAAGTCTCTGGCACAGGTGGCTTTCCTGTCCAGGAGATGGACCAAATGAATTAACCTTAAAAGAAGAGGACAGAATTGTGTTTGTGTTCTTTACCAGGAAGCCTTCTATGCAATAATCTTAAACTCTTCTCGACACTTCATAAATTCATATCTCCTCCTAGAGCAGAGATGAGATACACATTCCAATCTCATGTAATACTATAGAGTAAAACATTAAGAGGAAAATATAGCAAATACATTGTGGTGGCGTGACAAAGAGTAGTCCCCATAGGCTTATATATATGAATGCTTGGTCATCAGGGAGTGGCAGTACTTGAGAGGGATTAGAAGGTGTGGCCCTCTAGGTGTGGCCTTATTGAAGGAAATGTGTCATTAAGGGTGGGCTTTTGAGGTTTTCAAAAGGCGAAACCAGGCCCAGTGTCTCTCTCTTCCTGATGCTTGTGGATACAGATTAAAAAAGACTGTCAGCCACTTCTACAGTGCCATGTCTGCCTGAGTGTCACCATGATACCCACAATGATAACAACAAACTAAACCTCTGAAACGGTAAGCTATTTCCAATTAAATACTTTCTTTTATAAGAGTTGTCATGGTCATGGTGTCTCTTCACAGCAATGGAACACTAAGACATAAATCTCATATATCCATAAAAAATAATCAGTTTACCTCTGCCACTTAACCCCTTTAATATAGTTATTTAAATCATCATATACTTACCTTTTTGCATTATTTCATTCAGTTTCATCTTCATAACAATATAGAGTATGTATTTTATCTACATTTTGCAGGTATAAAACCTGAGGCAGTACATATACACATGTGAAGGTGAAGCAGTGGGTGAATTCTGTGTTATGTGTGCCTAACTATATGATAGAGGTGCACATGTACACACATATATACACATGTATGTATGTATGTATGTATGTGTGTGTGTATGTATGTATGTTTGTATGTATGTATGTATGTGTGTGTATGTATGTGTGTATGTATGTGTGTATATATGTATGTATGTATGTATGTATGTATAAATGTGTGTGTGTATGTGTGTGTATTGAGAGTTTCATATATACAACTGAGGTGCATATATACATACATACACACACACATACACACACACACATGCACACACACAAACACACACACCTACCTACCTTCCTACCTCCCTACCTATCTTTAGGGGTTGTTGGGATCTCTGATGGTTACACAGAGGAGTTGTGCTCTGGAACCCAAGCTCCCTGATTAGGAAGGGCAAAGATTTGCTTGACTACCTCAAGTAACCCTGGTTCATTTTTTCAGAGAGTCTAGTAAATGAGACGGCTAGTTTTAGTAAGAAGTATCATGATTTTATCTCCTTTTACAAGTCCATGGTTAAGCTGGAATAAGAAAAAGATAGCATCATTATTATCATTCATAGCCCAGTGATTAATTCCAAGAATATGATAGTTAAAGATCAAGCTCTGGGAATTGAGGCCATTTCTTTCCCATTATGTCAAATCCCAATGGTAGAGAAGATGTTCAGGCTGGGAGAGAATTCTTATAACTGGGCTCTCTAGTGTTTGTTGTAAGTGAGTGTCAAAACCCTTGAAGAGGCACCCAGCACCAGGCACCAATAGGATATGGCTGAATCAGAAGCTCACCAATGACAATGCCCCATTCTCTTCTGTGATTATTTTAAATTTTAAAGAGAGGCATTGTGAGGCTAAAAAAAAAAAGATGTAGGTCGGTTGGTAAAGTGCCTGCCAACATGCACAAAATTAGCTTCCCAACATCACATAAAACCAAGCATGGTGATGAAGGCCTGTAATCTCATTACTCAGTCAAGGCAGGAAGATCAGAAGTTCCAAGTCAGCCTTGGCTACACACTGCTTTTGAGACTAGAGACTAGCATGGGGTACATGAGACTCTGTTGCAGAAGGGGGAATAGATGGGCAACTAAGGAATACACAGAGTTGGTGTAGAGCAAATGGTGAAACTGTTATTGGTTTCAGGTACTATTTGATATCATATGTGCATACAATGTATTTCAATAATATTCCGTCTCCCAATTCCTCCCGGCTCCAGATTTATACTCCCTCTTTCATAATCTATTTAGTTCAATTAGTGCTGCCCCATTTACACATGGGCATGGGACAACCTGCTGAAACACCGGCAACCTATCAGGGACTACACTCATAAAGACAACAAATTCTCCTTTAACAACTACCAACTGTCATCAGCTCCTTAGCCGGCTGTCACAGCTCACGGGCCCATCCCCCAGCCAGGCTGTACTGTTGACTGGCTTGTTCTTGCGCAGACAACATGAAATTGCTTGAGTTTAGGAGATCAGAAGCCTTATCACATACAGGAGACACTGCTTTAAGCCCAGTCCTCCCCAATGTTTGGCTCTTACAGCTTTTCTGTGCCTTCGTCCTTGATTTGCCTCGAGCCTTGGACTATGCATGTGATATAGACATCTCATTCATGGCTGAACACGCTACAGACACATATTCTCTGTGCTTTGGCCAGTTGGGAGTTTCTGTGTTAAGTGCTGTCCACAAAGTAGCTTCTCTGATAAGATGTTGAAAAGCTGCACTCATCTGTGGGCTTTGCTTCAGCCAGATTCACTCAGGTCCCACACACCAAGGGACATGAGTATCTGCAGTCAGAAACAAACCAAAAGGACTATGGGGCAACAGTCATGGGCTTTTATAGAGGCCTGACCCAGAGCAAAGGTAAAGAGTTGCACAAATGAGAAGCCATCACAGATGTCAGATAGGAAGTAACAAACCCCATGTAGAGGCAGAGAGCTTTCAAGGCACAGAGCTGTCAAGGGGAGGGTTTTGACAACTTATGGTTTGAAATTGAGCCACCTGGAACAGGGGAATGATGCCAGTCTAAGGCCCAAGGACAGAGTGGAAAATTTGTTATCTGGCATGTACACCCAGCACTTAGCTAAGATGACCCATCCATGTGTACATCTACGTCCATCTTAGGTACCTCTTTTTTCATATCTCTCAGGCAAGGGATGGCATATTCATATCCTGGTTTTTCTGACATGTTTTTGAAAAGCTCATGTGTATGTTTATTCCTAACTTAATTTGATAAATTCACAAGTGATTTTTTTTTTACTAACAAGAATAAATTGCTTAGCAGGTCAGTGAGATGGCGTAGTGGGAAACTACGCTTGCTGCCAAGTCTGTGGACCGAATTCAATCCTCTGAACCCACATGATGAACTGACTGCTGACCTCCACTTTCATGATGCAATATGAGCATACTCCTGGAACACATACACACATAAATAAACATAAATATAAATATAAGTAAAAGACAAGTTATTGATCAGTTCACACTGTACAGTGTCACACTGTATAGGGGGGCGTTTTTCTTTGCAACAGGTTGTGTGTGGCCAACGTCTGGTAACATCTACTTGCCCACATAAATTCCCAAGTGAGTCCACCTTGGCATTTGTACTTAAAATAGAGTAGCTCAGGTTAAACTGCCATTTTGTAAAATGAAGTCACTTAGGGGCAGGGCACAAACTGCTCTCTGCTTGAGGGAAGAACAAAGCTTGCTCTTTACAGACACAAAGATTTTAAACATTTTCTTAATTTTATTTTCCTTCTAGATCCTGTCTTCAGGGGTTCATTTTGTGCATATAAAGCACTCAGTCAATGTAATCCTAAATCAAGTCACTCCATGAGCTTACAGCTCTTAAAATCACTACACACACACACACACAAACACACACACACACACACACGAGGGGGTGACGAAGGAAGAGCAAGAGACCAAGAGCGCCTTAATTTATGGGTTTTAGTTATTCTCAAAGACTCAGTTGATAGAAAATATTTCAAAATGGTACTTTTGGGAATGAACACAGACACTACACACATTTCCCATCAGTACTGTTGAAATGTATAACCTGAAACAATAAATCTGAAGTAAAGCTCTCAAATTGAATTGTGAACAAGTGACGTTAATGCTACTTGACTCTGAACCACAGTTTGACTGGACAGATTTTATAATATTCCTATTACATGATAAAAACAACAACAATAAGAGATAAGTATACACATTTGTTTATTATAAGTGTTACATGACATAGGAGCCTTCAGAAATGAAGACCCAAAGAAACAGAAAACTATATTTGCATGATCATGGAAGCCTGAAGTGGGCATTCAATCCCCTAGAACTGAAGTTATAGGCAGTTATGAGCCATTCTACATGGCTAATAGAAACAGAACTTAGGACTTGGGTCCTCTGGAAGAACAGTAAGTGTTCTTAGCAGCTGAGTCATCTCTCTAGCCTAGTTCAAGTGCAATCCATTGACATCATCATATAACCAACACTGACTAAATGATTTTTTTAAAAAATAAGACATATGTATATGCTATTTTATAATTACAAATTATTAGAAATTGGGGCTAATAAGATGTTTCAAAGGCATCTTCTGCTGTCAATCTCCCAACCTGAGGCTGGCATGGTAGGAAAAAAATGAATTTCAAAAAGTTGTCCTCTGACTTTTATTTATAGCACACATGTTCTCTCTCTCTCTCTCTCTCTCTCTCTCTCTCTCTCTCTCTCTCTCTTTCCCCTCTCCCTCTCCCTCTCTTCACTAAAATAAGATATAATTATACTTTGTTTTCAGAAGTCCTTTGATCATTGAATTTAATCAGTATCCTCCTATAGTTCTTGGAAGGAAGATATTGTTCTTTTATCTTTCTGGATAAATTTGTATGTTTTGCTCAGGAAAGGAACTAAATTTTGTCCAACTTGGCAAGATTTATATAGTTTCAGAACAAACAGCTACTGCCAAAGGAAGAATTCTGAAAAACAACGGATTCTTACCCTTACGATGGACTTGGTTAGCCAACTGTTATTTGCTAGGCATTTTTAGGGGCATCTTCCTATATTCATGAGAAGACATTGCGCTTTGTAATTATTACATGATTTTGTGGTGGTTTGTTTCAGCTGAGGTCTTTTGGAGAAGACCATAAGAAATTAGCACAAATCTTTGGCCACAGATTTATTCTTTTAGGGTAATATTGTCCATTGTGATATTAAATTCTTCATTCTGAGGTCTTTGGTTTACATCTTTTGGCCTGAGGTATATCACCTTGAACTGAGTGTGTTATTTGACTTTGTAACAAGACTTTATTTTTTTTAATTTTTTTTATCAAATCTTAATTTTTACTTTTTAACACAGAGGTTATAAACAGAAAAATGAAGGATGTGAGGAAGGGGATGACACAGGAGCATAGATGTTTAGGGGGAGTACAGATATCTTTCAGAACAGGGTATCAACTTGGTGAAGGTTCAGGGGTCAGGTCACTATGACTCTGCCTATGATTCACTTGTCCTTATCTAAGTTGGTACTATCCACCAAGGTTGCCTATGTACAAGGTCTATGACTACTCAGACTGGTAAATTTCCACCAAAGCTGCCTGTTTACAATAGCTTATAGCCATCTGTTTCAGTGTTTTTCCACAGATACCCAAGACTTTGTGTTAGCAGGCATGTATGTCAGGCCTATCGCTAATTTTAGGCTTATGGCTGATTTTAGACCTTCGGTGTATAAGCAGGGCTGCCCCTGACATCTCCTCCCTTCTCCAAGTATAGAAGAGCCATGGCGATTCTAACCCTGTCAAGATGGGGATAGAGGCCTGACCTCCAGTAATTAAAGGGGACCTTGTAATGGCTCTGGTCCTCCTGTCGTTATCCAGTGAGGCATGAGGGCCATACCCATCCCGAGTGACAAGACTTTCTTAGATGAATATGTGCAAATGTCTCTAATAGAAACCTCATGGTCATTGTTTTGCAGGAGAATGACACTTTAAGTTACCTTGTCTACATTGCTCTTTACCCGCTGCAGGTAATACATTTTTCCCATTCTTCTGTGTCTTAACTGTGCTTATTACTATGCAACCAAGAGGCTAACCCAAATGTGCTCTGTTCTACAGCTAGTAAATATGTATGCAGGGGAAGAGGTAAACAATTTGACTCTTCTTGAATTTACTTCACATTCTTAAGCTCACTAATTAGGAATTAAACAATTTTAGAAATGGAGACTGCCATGAAGTGGAAGCTCCATAGATTGCTACAGCTTGTGTGACAAAAATATATCCATCAACCAGTGATTTTCAAAGGTTTATATCAGTGTCATGTCTCTTTGGAAAACTGTAGAGGCCTACTGTTAGCTGTATTATTTTTCACTTATTCAACCCCCCACCACCAACACATACACATTAAATACTATTTGGGGCTTAGAAAACAATGACTCCAAAATATGGTGGAATTTTTGTTTTATTTTGTTAGGATGTTGTGCAACTTAATCTAAAGACAAGGAAAGAGACTTTTAAGAGTCTTGCTACTCTTACCTAGAGGAAATGAAATTGCCCTTACTCTCCCTCATTCCCACTGAATTTCCTCATCTGCTTTGAGACCAGACTGTAAAACTGCCAAGGGAACATAATTGTCATCCAGCTCCCTCCCAAGTCCCATTATGTAGCTTAGGAGATTGAAAGATTGGGGAACTGAGTGGATATCCATCTTCCATTATAAGGTAATGTCTGTCCCTTGGGCTCATTACACTACCAGAGAGTGTTTCCAGTTGCATCCATTCTTGTAATAATCATTTCTACATCTTCAGAATTGTCTCAGTCACCTACTCTCCCCCTTTGCCAGAGAAAATGTACTATACAAGTTTGTGGGTGATGTTCAGTGGATGGGTAACTTTTGCTCTCCCATCTCCATGGTTGTTCCCCCCTTTTGTATGGTAACAAATGTGTATACTATCCTCTTATTTAGTCTTTGTTAATTTATTTCAGCAAGCCATTTTTCCCTTACACCACAAACTAGTTAGGGGCACAATGTTGAAGAGGAGTGTCATGAGAACTGGGGAGTGTACAGGCCTGAGCACAGGGCAAATCGTTGTGGTGAAGAAGGGATTAGAAAACTCTTGATTGCAACTCATACAAGTCTGGAAAGGATGAATATGAATGTGACTGGGATAAGTCAGGAGGGAAATCCCAAGTTGAGGAAGTGAGAAGAATAAATGTGTATAAGTTGACATGACATTGAAATATTCGAGGGACTGCTGATTCATGCTGGCATGAATTTAGAGGATAAGCAGGGAACACTAGAGGATAAGGAAGTGGATCAGGGTCACATTACAGAGGTTTTTTCATGGTATTGTGTAGATTCTGGATGTTTATCATCCATGTCGAAATCAAGATGAATAGATACATAATAAATATTGATTAATGAATGATTCCATCAGATTTAGGGGTGTGTGTGTGTGTGTGTGTGTGTGTGTGTGTGTGTGTGTGTGAAATCTAGGCAGAGCATAGAAAATGGCCTAGAAAATGGCCTAGAAGAAAGACGATACCCTCAGAGTACAGGTTTTGGTTTTTTTTTTTTTTTAAAGATTGTTGAGTTGCTGAAATAGAGAGGAAATTCCTGATTGAGAAATTGCTTCCAAGATGGTCTTCAGTAGGACATCTTGGAAGAGTGCAAGGAGAAGTTACAGATGCCTGAGGTGGAGGGTCTGGGTGGCTGATGATAGTGTCATCTGAGACAGGAAATTTAGAAACAACAGCACAGTGGAGATGAAGCTGAAGAGGCTGCTGCTTAACATGTTGTAGTAAAAGCACCTGGGAGGCAACAGCAGCAGTATGTGCTGTGCTTTCTGACGGGATGTACTAGCAAAGTAAAAAACAGCACTTATGAAGTTCTCTTGCCACCAATTCTAACCATTATAGAACATCAAGCAACCAAGAACAGAGGGATAGGTTACAAAAAAAAAAAAAAGCTAAGGGTTTTCAGAATTGTCAGTGTCACGCCTGGAGTTGTAAATCAATGATAGAGGGCTTTACCTAGAAAACAGGAGGCTCTGGATTCTACTGACAGTACTTAAAAAATCAGAACCTCCTGTCCAAATGTCAGTGTTCATATAAAACTGGTGGGAAACAAAGCATTCCATATTAAAAATGACTGACACTGCAATGGATGATTCTGAATGGATCTTGGATCCCACAGAGAGTCATAAAAATCAACAACAACAACAGCAACAACAAAACCACATTTGGTCTTGCCAGTCGGCTCAGCATGTAAATATGCTTGCAGCCAAGCCTTAAACCCTCAGTTCAATTCCCAAAAGTTAACAGATAGAAGAGAACAAACCAGTCGTACTCTGGGAGCTATTTGGCAACTTGTAAAATTGATGATGGCTAATAGTGATCCAAACCACAGTTGCTTGTAGACGTCAGATTGTTTCCTATCTGGGAGATGACTGCAGCTCCAATTGCCTTTTCTCACCTACTGTGAAAAGCCAGATTTGACTCAGTTTGCACAGTTGTTGTGCTGTTTTCCACATATAACTGTGTTCTATGGGTTCTTCCTTTGATAGTAAATACCTTAGCACTTTATTCATTAATGAGATGAATATAATCTGAAGCACATTTATTTTTTCATAAGCAAAGTCATTTTTTTAGTTAAAAGGTAACCTTTAAATATATAGGGACCTAAAACATGGTTATCTAATTATATCAAGTTTAGTTTAACTCTTTTGGGTTTTTTGTTTGTTTGCTTGCTTGCTTGCTTGCTTGCTTGTTTGTTGTTGTTGTTGTTGATTTTGGTTAGCCTGGGCAATAGAGAAAGTAAGCATCCAGGCCCATCATCCACTATAATATTCACATGTAAATAAGCACATGCCACAAAACATTCATATATACACAACTCCATAGAGTAGGCTGTAGTGATTGCCATGGAACAGCCTAAACTCCATCCACATGCAAGAGGATAGTTTCCAATTCAATAAAGGTACAGTTAGAATGTAGTAGCAGACAGTCTGCTTTTGTTCTGAAGTATCTATGTTTGGGTCACTTCTATACCCAAGATAGCTTTAAGAATGTAGAGTATGTGGCTTTCAGGTATGTCACGGTTTCTCAGCACTAGCATTATAAACTTTTGGACCAGATGACATTTTGCTGTTGAATGATTCTGTGCCCTGCAAGATATTTAGCAATGTCTCTGGCTTCTACTCCCTGGATTCTACACCTGATAACTCCAAATTGCTCCAAACATTGCCAGTTGTTACTAGGAATGAAGGTCACTCACTACCAGTTGAAGTTACTGATCTATTTCACTAAAGGCTCCTCCAGCTAGCTCCTTGTAAAGAGAGAAGCTCTCCTAAGACAAGTGAGTGTACTAACTGAATACAGAGCAGTACATATAGACCTCAGTTCTAATATTCAGTGGCCATGTCAAGTTACAGGATGCTTTGTGTGGATGACTCTGTAAATCTTAAAAAGCACAGACAGCATCTATAAATTTCATAATACATATTTCATATGAAATGGTAATATAAAACCAAAAGTATTGTGAATAAATGTTTGCCAGTTTAATACATCTCACCTTGAGAAAAGAAGAACAGGTTCAAATTAAAAAGGAAACCCCAAGGATTTCTATAATGTTTTCTATTTTGATCATAGGCTCTTTTGTATTTATTAGGAAGTATAATACCATACATAGTAAGTTCATCTCCCATTTAATTCCTGTGTTCTGTCAAGCTAATGTTTATCTTAAAGTTAGCACATATCATTTCCCAAATGTGTTTTTATATTCTAATAACAAACTTGTGATTAATCAAAAGTTTAAAAGAAAACCAATTTTTCTTCAGTGACTAAAAGTCGACAATTGGCCAAGGAAAACTCTCCAGCACTCAGTGGCCTTTCCAATGACAATGATACAATGGAATGCTGTAGGTGGAAATTAGCCAAGTGATTAAATGTAAATGTATAGGAGGAGGGCAGGTATTTGAACTTAGATTCTTCCGACCCATTAAACTCTCATTCAAATAATAAAGGTACATTGGTGCAAGTTTTAGTGTGCCAAGATTTAGAAAATTCATTCCTCTCATAACTGAGGGGAATTATTATGAAAATAATTCAGCACAAGCCAAAAACATTCCAGGGAATTATTCTCAGTGCTATTGAGGCTACACATGCCCATAATACCTTCGTGTTGGAAACAGGACATGATGATGTGATACTGTGTATCTCTTCATTTATTTTTAATTATTTCTTTTTATTTTGAGATTATAATTGTATCATTCCTCCCTCTAAACCCTCTCATATACCTCCTCCTTACTCTTTTTCAAGTTCATGGCCTCTTTATTCGTTTGACTCCATTTTAAGGATGAAAGATGGCTCTGTACCTTAGTGGATCCATGAACGGTACCATCAGCCTGACACTTCCCACACAGTACTCTTGCTAAACATGATTATTTCTCTCCAGTTTTTAGGATAGCAGTTTACACTCTGACCCCAAAGAAAAGTTAAGTTTTAGTTTGTGCAACTCTTTTTCTTCTTGCACGAATGGCAGTTGAAGTCTCTAAGTTCTTCCACATCAGAGCTAATTAGCAGGCATGGCCAGTATACAAGTAGAGACAGGTGCTGAAAGCCAAGTATAATTAGCCTGTGGCCCATACAGATCATGCCTGTTGCCTACTGCCAGCACTGGCTTTTCATAAAACCAACTTTTCATCCAAAACAGCTTTCTATAAATTCATCATGTTGCTGAACTATTGGTCAAATTAAATATATTTAAGAGGATGGATCTTTCAGTGAGATTTGACTTTATGATTGGAACCAGACTTGGTTTCTACTCTGTCAAATTCCCATGCTCTTTTCAGTAACAGAATATGGCTCTTACTAACTCTGTGCATTTTGGTTGTCAGTTCTTACTAAAATTGTTGCAATATATGCTTCTACTGTCTTATAAGTAAACCTAGGCTTCCACCTTATGAGTTTCTAGCTCTCCTTGGATTTCAATCAGAAACATCTGAGACCAACCATTTACTGAGATTCTTCTCCTAAGAGGACTAAGAAGTGGAATGTGGTCAAGGATCACAACTTTTTAATTCAAAATAGATCATTACATTATGATATCTTTCTGTATTAAGCCAGTTGCATTATCAGAGATCTTAAGATAAAAGCCTAGGGTCCAGTATCCCCAGCAGACTAGACCCAGCTACTCATCCCAGAGTGGCAGCTGAAGCCTTGAGCAATGGTGAAAGCAGGCAGAGGGGATTTGTTCAATGTTGCTACATTTGGAAGATGAACAAATGGAGAGGTCTATTAGTTGCATGTTGGCCTTTGGAGCACTGACAGAAAGTTTGGCATAAACAAAGGGCAAGATTGCATGTCTGAATAGTACTGATAAAGGTGTGGCTTAGTTGATCACTGTCTCTGTCCTGGTTTTGATGATGATCTGAAAGACCTTGTCACTCTAATTCTATAAGATCAATCTTATTTCTAAAAGATGATTGTTTCTGCTTCAAATGTAGCCTCATTATCAAAGTAACTGCTCACCCAGGGGAATCTGCCCTCTTATGTTTCTTTACTTCCTGGATCCCAAGTTAGCAGTAAGTTTAAGGCAATGATTTACCTCTGCTTTTTGCTAAAGCCAATGAAAAATGAAGGCAGAGATGCCAGTCTTTAATACTGCTTCTAGTTGTCATGTGGGTCAAGCAAGTCAATGCTTTTTAATAAAAGTAGTTTGTAAGTGTTTGTTTTCACTTTGTTAAGACCTGTTCCTAAATCTCCATTAGCCATCTTGAGGCAGGAGAGTAGGGGTGTGGAAAAAGTAACATCAAGATTAATATTTAAAAGAAGACGATTGGCAGGATCGCTGGAAACACCTCTCACCATGAATTATTTGTTGCAGAGCAGAGCATGTGTGAGAAAAGCCTGAAAGATCTCCAGGAGAGGACAAGAGCTATGTCATGATATTTAAAGGATCAAAGCTCATGAGTCATGAGACATTTGAGTGTCTGCCTTTCCAGCTCACTGATGTACCCCTACCCCTGGAAGTACCTTTTAATTTTTTAATAAACTCTACTTCTATAGCCATCTATATATTTCTGGCCTAGTTTCTTGTATTGGGACACACAAAAGAATATGGAAATGACAACAGGTTTTTGGTGAAGTCCAGTGCACACCTATTACAATCTTGCATTCAGATGGTTCAGAAAATCTAAACAATATTGTTGAGAGATTTTGCTGCTGCCTCTAGGAGTTTGGCATTTGTCACTGGGCTCAGACGAGGAAGTAGGCTCAGATAAGAATATTAGAAACAGTGACCATGGGGCTTTGTTTATTGCTTTGCTGAACTACTACCTTATGTGATGTCTTTGCTTACTACTCATTATCTTGCGTGATCCTTTAGCTCACTACTCTGCTTGATTACTTTCTTGTGTGGTCTCCTTGTTTACTACTTCACTGGATTGCTCTGTCTTTGATCTAAGAACTGACCATGTATTCTGGATATACCTAGAATGATATAAAAGCAGACCGAAGAGAACTAAAGCTGCCTCAACCTCGGAACTGGCTGGAGTCATGTTATAATTTTGTCTAACTGTTGTTTTTCAATCCTCCCTCCCTTGAAACCCTGTTGACTGAGCTGGCTTGGTCACAGTATCCTTATTTTTATTTTTTTCTCTTGTTATTGGAAAATGGGGGTCCCTTTTGGAAGTTAAATAGGGGTTCCTAGTTTTGTGGACAAAACTTACAGACTCAATAAGTTCAGGAACAGTATTAATAGAATGAGAGAACAGCATTGCTAGGCAAGCTGGAGATTTTGGCTGCTTCTGGGAAGGAGCTAGATAAGAGGAAGAAAGTCACATTTTCTATCTCTTTTCTTCCTTCATTTCTTCGAGATAGAATCTCATTTTATAGCATAGAATGTTCTAGGGCTTACTATGTATCCCAGGTTCTCACCAAACCTTCATTGATCCCCATTTCTCTGCCTCCCAAAGACTGAGATTACAGTTAATAACGGACTAGCTACCTAACACTAGAATTCACTGATTTCAACTGGGTATGCTCTTCTCCCTGAGGACATTTAGTTCTGTTTAGAGACATTTTTAGTTGTCATGGTAGTAAGAGGTTCTTTGCTGCATGGTTAAAGAGAGACCAGAGATACACTGCAAAACATAGGACGTTTCCTATACCAAAGAATTTCCTTAAAAATATTGCCTGGTCCAACATGTCTTTGAGGTTGAGGTGATGGAACCCTGTTATAATCTGAGAAATGAGTCACCATGGTCTATATCTAAGGCTATGCTAGGACCATAAAAATGTTATCATTCTCATCTTCCTAATGTATTAACTTTTTCTTTTCGTTTCCCTTTCAGGGTTAACCATTGAAGCTAGGATATTGGATATATTTAGGTTAAGTATCTGTCACTGAATTTCAAAACCTCTCACCCATTTTTGACACAAGACCTTACTGTTTAGCCCTAATTGACCTGAATCTGACTATGTAGACTTGCCTAGCCTCACATTCACAGAGATCTGCCTGCCCCATCTCCTGCTTTGGGGGATTAAAGGCTTATACCAACACATCTAGCCACCCAGTCTCCTTTTGCTTTTTGCTTATTTTTGAGACAGATCTCACTAAATTCCTCAAGACTTGGCCTTAAATTTATTTTCTCATCCTGCTTCAAGGTTACAGCCATCACCACTATGAGCAGCTCTTTACAAAGAAAATCTATTATAAATAGTATATAAATAGTACTATAAAGAAAATAATGATTTCCTGAACACTCTTTTTTCCAAAGGGCCTATAGTCTTGAACTCTCACTCCATAAAGCCAGTGTATCAATGACTGATTCAATAGTATTTGAACAGTGTAACAGCCTGCATATTGACAACAGGGAAAACTACACTTTTCCAGAAAGATACTTCGCTTTGATACTCTGTCTCACAGAGAAATCTACATAGACAAGGTATCTTGGTTTGTGCTTTAACTTTTCTGTAGGTTACACAATGGCTCCAGGAAAGGTAAAAAAGAAAAATTTAAATTTCTTTAGTTTCTCTTCCAGTTCTGACCCATATTGTACTCCTTCCTTTTATCGATCTGGATTATCAGTCTGAATCCTGGGTTTTCTTCTAGGTTGTGATAACAAACTTGAGAGCCCAGTTCCTGACTTTCGGTTCCATCTGGTCTATTAACAGTGTTGTTTGCATACTAGGAGCAGTAGTTACCAAGTTCCAAGGGTTAAAAAAAATCATCCTTCCAAAATTATAGTCTTTCTACTGTGCATTTTACGTAAGAAAAAATAGTAATTACACAATATGACTCCAATTAAGTGCAAAGGGTAAAATTTTAGAAATGGCCTTGGCAGAAGGATGAAAGGATCTTTGGAGCTATTTTCCTGCAGATGGGATTTACAGATCTTTTCCCATTTACTAGTGATAGCACTCTCACCAAACAACTTTATTCCTGTCCACTAAAGCAGTCAAGAAGACAATTGGATGTTACTTTGAAGATTGTTCTTCCCCTTCCCATTAAGAACTGAAATATATGTCTTATCCAAATTATAACGTATAAAATTATTTATAGAGAAACATTAAAAACCGCTCATTCTCCACTGCCAGAAATAACTGTAGTGATCAAAAGGCTAAGGATGCAGGTCCCCTACTCTGTAGCAATCAGATGCTACCTGCTTAGAGCCTGAGCAAGTGACTTGGGATGCCCTGCCAAAGCCCTGCTAGCTGTCAGGTTGGAGGTGACTCAGTGGATAAAAACACCTATTGCTTTTCCAAAGTACCTGAGTTTGATTCTCAACATTCATCTTGGGCAACTCATACCTGCCTGATAGTCCAGCTCCAGGGTTTCCAATGCCCTCCTATGACAAAAGGTACACACTCAAGCAGATATACACACACATGAATATAAAGGAAATCTTAAATCTACATCAACTATTTCTAATGGATATCTATTCACAGGGTGAATAGAGGCATTCCTCAAGGGAGGAAAAGTGCTTCAGAGATAACTATCCTCTTTATAGAATACTTTATTTTTCCCCTTTTGGGTTCCTTGGTCTCTACAGTCTGGTAATGTCTTGGCTTTCACTTCTAAAATCATTCAAAGAGTGAATGTTCCTCTCAAAATTAGCTCCACAAAAGCTGTCATATTCAATTTTCTGGGAAGATAAAAAGGTGAAGTCTCCCTAAGCTCATCTAGACACTTAACAGTCTTGTATCACTCCCAAGTCTGAGAATTACCTCAGCCCCTTCGAAGTCCTTTATTATAGGCTCTTCCTCCAAACAGACCTCTTACTAGGTCCCCCGACTCCTTATCTACTCCAGCATATCACTAGAAGCTAAGAAATTATGTCTATTTTTAAAATTCTGCCAACAGGATAAAAGACCACTTGAAGCTGTTTAGATCAAACAGCAATCACCTCCGACTTATCTGCACAGAATTAAGACTATTCCACCCCCAAAGCACAAAAGACTTACTTCTGTGACCCTCTTGGAAATCACTATCTCTTTTGTGACATCAGGTGAAATCCATCCACAGACACCTTCAAATCAATGAGTATCCAAGTTTTTTTTTTTGCTTGAATTTTTTAATTTTATGATTTAATTTTAGAAGCTGTTTCTTCTTCATCCTCGTCCTCATCTTTCTCCTCCCTGTCCTCCCGTTGATTTTCTACAAAACCAAACTTTGCTTGGAGAATTTGTCTTAAATATGTTTCTTTATGGTCATCTAAGAGACTTACTGGACCGAGGTCATAGCTTACCTCAGTTATAATCTTGTTTCTTCCTCTAGAATAAAAATTAAAGGTAATGATGGTACTTACTTTATTGGGAACTTATAAGTTTTATTTTCACGTACTTCTGTCTTAAGGAATGAACCCCTCCTCCACTAAAGGAAATTCTTTGCTGTTTGCTTGGTCTAAAATTCAGTTTTACCTGAAGGTAATTCCTTTTTCCAAATATCTGTGGCTCTTCTGCTGTGCTGCCTTTTGACCGTGCTTTAAGTTTCAAATGTTCCTGCCCTTTTCATTCTAGCCATAAGCAGAGTAGTGACTTTGTCTAGCGTTTCTAACTGTTGAATGTATCCATAAAGAGATTCAATGTCAGCAGATGAGGTAGCTGTCTAAATCTACTCCCTAGCTACAGATGATCTATTAACATCTCTAGTTAGTCCTCAGGATTCTCTTCCACGGTTAGACATGATAAAATAGGAGACACAGCCTAGAAGGCACCAGTGACAAATCCACATTAAGGTAAAGTGTAGGTAGGGCCCAGACCTTGATCAGATACAGTGTGCTTTTGGTTCCCATCCTATGAAAGTTCAGGATACAGTCTTATACAAAAAAATTTTTTCCTATGGGCTTGTCCAAAGATACTGCCCCTGGATGGGAGACAAGTAATGATCAGGATGCTTATACTTTCTAAGTGGCTTCTGTGAACCATGGTAAAGTAACAATGTTAACATAAACAAACCCCTCACTGATTCCTTTTGCCTTAAATAGCACAAAAGATGACCACTTACTAGTAAGGGAGACCACTGGCATTCTGATAACTATAACTGTGGTTTTACATATAACCAAACGAGGCCTCTGTTTTCCCTTTAACTTTGTCCTTTCCAGACCCATTTTGTCAGTCCCCTCCCACTCATTTGACTATTGACTGATTTCTGTGTATAAATGATTGTTTTCCTGGCATTAGCCCAAAAGAACGCAATAGTTGGGAATCCTGCAACTCTTTCTTCTTGTCAATTAGTGACTGACAACTAGTGTTTGGATTCTGGAACCAAACACCAGAATAAGCCAGAAAAAGACTACATACTACTTGCTTTGTGTCTCCAACTTATATCCTGCCCTCCATACTAAGTGACAGGGCTGCTACATAGTAGTGCTTGCCATCTTGATGCACAGATTTCTTCTGTGGCTAGGAAGCAGATTCAAGTGATTCCCCATTTTTTGCTTTTCACAACCAAGGTTCTGTTATAAAGAAAGCACTGTTGCCTTGATAGTCTCACCTCAAAAATAACAAAAATAAAATTCCAGGGATGCCTTATACCCTGCACTTTGACGTGCTTTCACCAAACAACCCAGTGTAGGAACAGGTGGATTTGGGCTAATTATTAGAGAATACATTTAACCAATGAGAACCTCAGCTGTAGACATGAGTAATATCAGAAATTCCTCTCTCATTCTACTGTCCACCTTGAAGACTATGGTGATTTCTATAGAAGCACAGCAACAAAGCCTCAACTGCCTAGCAGAAACAATCCTCTAGAACAAACAGCACTAGATATCCCTACTGCATAAGCAGGAGACATATGCACCCATCTTAAAAAAACCTATTGTTTCTGGGTCCATACTTCAGGAAAAGAAGAGGAAAGTTTCAAAATCTCAAACAAAACATCAGAATATTAGAAGACATAAATAAAAATGTAGTATATACATGCTATCTGGCAAAGTTTCTAGGAATTTTTTCAAGATGCATTTAGATACTCTTTCCTTCTCTAGCCCCTTGTTTTTCATTTTATTCTGTCTTTGGTTCCTGTCTATCCTATATTCTTCCAGATTACAACCCATTAAGCTCCAGATGGTATTGTCTCAGAAACCTAATCTAGTACCACCTACACTACCTCCTGCCACAAAGAACCTCTTGATCTCCAGGCTATTTCACAGTCGAGCCTTCAAGCTCCTGCAGTAACCATACCTTTCACTCTTTAAAAAAAAAAAAAAACTAAAAACAAAACAAAAACTGCTTTCCTCTTCTCTCAAATTCTGATCAAACCTAATATGCTTATGGGTCTTGCAACCCTATAACAAATCAGTAATGTCAACCAGGCTCCAACTCTTAAGACTTCAGTGTCCAGCTAGCGCGCTGTGGCGCAGCAGCTTGGGCGTCCGCCCCTAGAGGTCAGGCGCGGTGGTCCTTCCTGTGCCAGTTCAAATCCCGTCGGGCTCCTTTGCGGAGTCTGATGGGGGAAAAAAAAAGTTAAAAAAAAAAGCCGGCGGTGGTGGCGCAAGCCTTTAATCCCAGCACTTGGGAGGCAGAGGCAGGCGGATTTCTGAGTTCGAGGCCAGCCTGGTCTACTGAGTGAGTGCCAGGACCACACAGAGAAACCCTGTCTCGAGAAAACAAAAAAACAAAAAACAAAAAAAAAAAACCTTCAGTGTCCCATCTTGGCCCTAAAGCAGTTATAGAGAAACAAGGAGGTCTTACCCCTTTTGTCAATGATTTGGCCTTGCTGATGTGTCAAGAAAGAATATGGAGACAAAAAGGCCAAAAGAAAACAGCCAAAATATTAAATGGTAGGTCCCCCCAATTCTATAGCAGTCACTCCCAAACTGTTTGGAGCTTGACCTTTATCTAATGTTTCCTGGAGCCTCACCACAAATTGTCAGTTTCATTGGAGAAAAGTAGAATTGTCCATCTTATGTCAGCATAGTAAGCTTATCTTTTAAACTTTTGAAACTTGACCCCATACAAATGGCCATGAGGCAAGGCAATGTAACTTAAGTACTATTAAAGGACCCCATTTCCTCTCAGAACAATGATATTTTTCTCTGCAGATTCATCTGTTATGTTCTGTCTATAATGTTTGTTTATATCATATCTTATTTGATAAATACTACTCCCTTCATATCTTGAGTTGATCATCATTCATGGCACAACAAAATACAGTTGTGTTTAGGGGCTTACAAGATGGATCAGATGGTGAGGTATTTGCAGTGCATGGCCCAGGATCTGAGTTCAGTCATAAAAGTGGTTCTGGTCATAATGTCTTATAGCAATTAAACCTTAAGACAGTCAGGGTGTCTCTTCACAGCAATAGACCACTGACTAGGACAATAGCATATCATTTTAAAGATAAACAGTGAAGTAGTAACTTATATCTGTTTATGGGGTAAGTGAGTCTTGACTTTTGTCATTGTTTCAGGAGATCTCAATTTTTTTATATGTAACAAAATAGTAATTATCAATCTCAGGAGTTCTGTACTTACAACCTAAAATAATTTCTATTATAGTACTTCTAATATACTGAATGTGTATTATAACTTGTTATCCATTTTGCACAGGGGAGCAGATGTACACATGAATGCAGGAGCCTGTGGAGGCCAGAAGACACTGTGATAGTATCTGGAGCTGGAGAGATAATGCCAGTGGTTGTGAGTCACCAGGTGTGGGTGCTGGGAACCAAACTCTGGTCCTCTGCAAGAAGGGCAAGAGATGATAACCACTGAGGCATCTCTATAACCTCAGAATTGTTAGTAAGTAAAACAATTTTGAAAAATAATATATTTTAAAGATATATAAAGTAAATTGATACATTTTCATCTATACAGTCACATGTAAAAACCAAAATTTAAGTTGTCATTATTTAGTAATACTTTTATAACCTCATATATTACTTGCCATATTCTGATAAATGAGTAATACTTAGCTCTCCTAAAAGAAATGTCCTCCTATGTGGCAGTCGTCGACTGCCATAGTGTACCTATTTCAATCATGGCCAATTTCAAGGTTATTAAACTCCGAGATTTTTTTAGAGATATACCAATATTCAGCCCTCATTAGATGATGAAGTCTTGTTTTATCACTTTAATTCCTGGAACCTGGAAACAGAACAAGAATTTAAGAAATTTAACTGTTTAGAATGTTCACCATGTCAAAGATGAAAGGGAGAGGAAAGGGCTGGATAAGGCAGGGTGAGGGCCTCAGCATCAGAGCATAAAGAACCTTAAATGACTCTAGAAGATATAGAGACCAAAGGATTTGGCAGGTATTTGGTTAAAATAGAATTGTGTTTTCATTATTGTAGTGAATGGTACATTTTGAAACAATCTAAGGAATAGAGGATAGAGTCCCTTAACCGAGGTAATATTGGCTGAATACTGTAAATAACTAGATAAGAAAGTAAAATATTGCTACTTAGGTATTAAGTGTGTATTGAAATTTACAACTAAGAAATAACAACTTCCCTAAGCATACAAGTAACCAACCTTGTTATTTTGTGGATATCCAGGTAAGTGATGATGGTAGTCCAAATTACAATATTAAGACAGATTTCTCAGACCAATTGAAGTTGATGGCATACCTTCCCTGTTTGTGAACATGTTGTTTTGTATTGTTCCAGGGGTCGTGGTGAACCTAACCATAAAAATGACTATAGTACTTTCAGCAATCTGCCAAAAAGATTCTTCATTTAACCCCTAGATATAACTGATATTTTTCAATCAAACAATGGAGAGTGGTGACCCTAACTTCCTAAAAGTGGATGACCATGAAGATGACAGCTTTCCCACTAAAAAATTATTGGTATCTAGTAATTTTAGTATTAATATACTTTTAATTTCCCAGGTAAGAGACAAGTCCCAAACAATATTTTTCTGGGTAATTTGTTGGTCTTCACATTAGATGTTACCTAAAACTGTAAACTATGGATGCCTCTAAGTGGTATGATTAAAGAAAACTCGTCTGTCACAAGGCAATGTATTGACCAAAGGATTTTGCATGTTTCTAAGGAAGATCTTCTGGTCACTATGAAATGTATGTGGAACTTTGAGGATACCCTGTAAGTACTAACTTAAATCATGTTAATGCCCATGAGATTTTCAGGTGTCCTATGAAAGATGTATCCCCAATTATGATTGCCGTTACACTGTTTTCACATATTTTACTTTGGAAATGATGGTGTAATATACATCGGAAGTGAAAAGGGGCTTGTGGCAGGCAACAAAGAGTGAAATAATATGAACTTCTAACCAAGCTGACACAATGTTTTCTAATTGAGAGAGCTTGGAGTCAATAACAGTATTTGTCTTTGAAGGTTTAGAAGTATACAGGTAGTTTTGAAGGTTCCCTGGTGATGTTAGTAACTGATTCTTACTTTTGATAAGGAAGATGTGCCCTGCATTCACATCTCACACGGGTTTTCTAAGGTTCTGACAGTTATGAGGTCACAGTAAACCTAATAGTAGTCATGAATGCAATCTTTCTGCCAATGAATTTTAAAAATCTGTTCCAATACAGACTGGTGAATCTTTATATTTCTAAGTAAGATTTGGGTGGGATTCCCCAAAACAATGCTACCCCTTTTTATTTTCAGCAGCTACCCCATTAAGTTCTTTCCTAACCTATTGTAATCTTATGATGGCATTAACTCATTAGAGGCTCTATATATTTTAAAATATTGATGATGGAAAGATGTTTGTAAGATCGTTAAGGTCAAATATATGTTCAGTATGTCATTCAGGTATGAAAATAGCTTGTCATTAACAATATCAATAATTATGAGTTTATGCAATTTATACAATCTTAGATTATGATAATCTCTGTATACTTAGTGATATTCAAATAGTATCAGTAATGGATTTACCGTTTATCGTAACAACATTGATCATAAAACTTTGCCAAATTTCTCCTCTAGAGAAAAAGATATCTCTTCCTAGTCCTTCACATCAGGGTTCAGAGCTCATTTTTATATCTCATGAAATGAGTAAAAAGACCAAGAAGCTCTGTCGGTGTTCCAGTTAAACTAAAGGTATATTAAATGTATTTTCCACAATTTGTTTCTCAAGTACCTGTCGAGATATGATGGCTACCATACCTATGGTAGTTAAGAATGTATGTCGTAGGTATTGAGTTAAGTGCTGTAGTGAGCCTGAATCATGACAAAAGCCATCTGATTGTCCTTTATAGGGAAAAGTAACTGTAATGACCATACAATTAACAAGTTTTTGCTCCTAGAGTTCAGAGAAGAACCATTTGCACCCATAAAAATTCAAGAATCTACGGATTTATGCTTTCATGTGGTAAAAATTGTTTCACTTAGAAAGACTGAGTAATTTTATTGTTGGTTAATTATCATTTTTGTGGAACTTCAAGCTAGCAGTGACCTTGAGCTTTATTTTACAGTTTGTCTAATCAAGAAAGGATGGATTCTCCCGAAAATACTACTAACTTTGAATTAATCCAAACATTTAAATAGAATTAAAGTGTGCCTTTGACATCACCATCATCATCATCATCATGGTCAAGAGAATGGACAGATGTGTTAGTAGAACAATTTACACCCTGAAACAAATTTTTCAATATCTGTCTTTTCAGTTTCTATTCAAGAGAACACAATGATACAATGAAAATGCTATAAGTTGGGTAAGTGAGAAAGTCACCCTAGCCCAGTATAGATTGTCTCAAGTGCAATGTTTGTAGAAATGACACTGATACATTTAGTAAGTGTTCCTTAGTATGTCTTTGAGGCAGGCCAGCCCATCTCAGTAAGCTACAAAAGGCATCCAAGTGGAACGTTGCTTATATGTGGGTAAGTACTCATGTGGGAAAACTAATTTCCATACACATAAATGAGTCATAATGGTGTCCCTAACCTTTCTCCTCAGTATAGTTTTCTTAAAAAACTATTGACAGTCTTAGCAGTTCTAATATTTATGAGTTTATAATTTTATGTTGAACTGAGAATAATGAAATTGATTTCATACTAATCCCTTGTCACTACTATGACACTGCTAGCCCAGTATAAGTCAACAGATGTTCTGTTGGTTCCCAGTTGCAACAAATGCTCACTCTGGATGATGCTCTTGGCCTGGAAATAATCTAAAACATAGTTTTATGTGTTATTTCTCTCTTCAATATAATAGAATAATCCAGAAAGGATTGTTGATGGAATCCTGATAATAAGCAGGTATTATCAGGTAAGTGATGGAGTATAGTACATTGCACGTCATCACACTTTCAGCATCCTACTAGATCAGAGTGTGTCACTAATCTGATGTTACCATATTCTTATAGGTATCCTATTTGGCCTTTACTAGTAAACATGTACAAGATTGTATCATATTCATTAATTGATACTCTTATTTTAAAATGTGCCATGAACTAATATTTTGGAAAACTTTTATCCCCCCCCCCATTTGTATGTGGCTCAATAATATCTCCATTAATCTTTCTAAGTTTTATAACTTCCAGGACTGATTGTGTATATTTAATGCTTGTAATGGGTACTGACTTCAGCAGGTACACAAATAATTTTCTAGTGCCAGTAACGATAATTTTTACAGTAGAATTTTGGGTGGAACTCTTTCAGGATATTAAGAATTGTATTTCAAGGTTTTGCTATAGTGGGTCAGCAAGATTCCAGATAGTGTAAATGGATCTTGAAATGATGCAGTTTCCTTGAATTTTCAAGTATATAGGTAGAGGGAGGCTTGCACAACATATAGATCGCCCAAATAGTTTTTGCAGAGACAGGTCATGACATCAAAGTGGGACAATGAATGTCAAGTAGAACATGGCTAAGATCACTGCACATATATGTAGGATGTAGGTGTTGTACCATTCTTTTCTTGGCACCATGCTTTCTTTGTAGCTGCTAAGGTAAGAAATTATGAAGCCCTCAGCAGTTGGAAGGACCGTGGCAGCATTACTTTTTCATATAGTAGAAAAAAATTCATACTGAACTTTATTATTAGGGTATTGGTTACATACTGGTTTGTTATTGTTGTGGAACTCATATTCTCTTTAAATGCATATTTTAATGTAACTGAAAATATCGTTAGCAGAGATTACTGATAGCCTAAGTAATTCATGAATCATGTCACAGAGTGGACCTCCTGATCTTTAGTATCCAAGAAGATGAAACTTGTGTATAATCCGTATTGTCTTGTTTCAGTAGCTGTTCTGTGAGAGTTTTGATTGTTATTCAGGTATGTAATGATATCACTTTCACTTGTTAGAAGCATATTTATTTTCAACTATATCCTCAATCAGTATTTTCAGGAAAAAAGATGAAGATATAAAGATGTTAGGGTTCAGTGAAAATTAAAACTGGAAACAACCTAGATATCCCTCAACTAAGAATGGATAAAGAAAATGTGATACATCTGTACAATGGAATAATATTCAGCTATTAAAAACCAAGACATGGATTTGCAGGCAAATGGATGGAACTAGAGAATATCATCCTGAGTGAGGTAACCCAGACCCAGAAAGACATGCATGGTATGTACTCACTTATAAGTGGATATTAGCCATAAAGTACACTATAACCATCCTACAATCTACAAACCCAAAGAAACTAATTAGTGAAGAGGAGCCAAGGGAGGATGTGTGACTGTCACTCAGAAGAGTAAACAAAATAGACATCAGAGGTGAATGGAGGGACTGAACTGAGTGGCAAAGGGGTGAGAAAGGGAACAGGAATGGGGATCAAGTGTGGGAAGGAGGGTGGGTGGGAGAGGTCCGAGAGTGATAATGGTCTTACTATATTTTAAATCTTATTGTTATATCCACAGACAAATGTAGCTAACTACCGATGAAGCCTCTCTTTACAGCAAATAGAGAGAATTATAGAGAACTCCAACTGGAAACAATATATAGAGATCAACAAATTACAGAGAGCTCAACCCCAATAGATACATCTAAAACACAGATCTTGCATCCATGGTTCAGAGGTCATCATGGGAGAGGCACACAGAAAGATGTAAGAGTCAGAATACCAGGAATTCTGCTGTAAAAACAGTGCCTCCTAGTAATGGCTGCATAAACAAAACCAGAACAATGGCAATATCAATGGACATGCAAATGTGCAAGGAGGAAATTTTTGTGGGATAGTAACCTTAGACAAAGATCTACAAGCAACTAATAAATGCTCAGAACAGGATTAGTTTCTTCTAGGAATGCATGCCTTAGTTGTTGTCCAGTGCAGAGTGGTTAGCCTTGAAACCATATACAGATCAACTGCAAAAGCAGACTCTGCATATGTAGGTATATAGGCATTTGTGTGTGTGTGTATGTATATAGTCTCTCTCTGCATATATATATATGTATATATATATATGTATATATATACTAGATCATATACACATATATATGTGTCTGTATATATATGTGTGTGTGTAGCAATAATAAATGACTATAAACTTGAGAGGATGGGAAGATGAGAGCATGGTAGTGAGTAGAGGGGAAGGGGCTGGGAAGGGGCTGGGTGGGAAAGGTGATGTAAATCTATTTTTAATAATATTTTTAATATATTTAATATATTTAATAATATTTTCAAAGGTGATAATCTATTTCAAAGGCAATATAAATCTATTTCAATAATAGATGTAAATAGATGCAAATCTATTTTAAGTTATTTTAGAAGAAAAATGGTAGAGCTCTCCACAATCTTGTTGATATTACATTTTTTATATTGTATGAAGATTCATGTTGAACCCTTGAATTTTGAGACATTGATTGCATTTTGATTCATTGTCATTTTTATGAACCAAGCTACCAGTAAGCATAGTATAATTAGCAGATCCCCAAACAAAAAGACAAAAAATAGACTCTCCTGAAGTTAATCTAGCTTGTATAATAAATTTGGAGTATCCATTAGTCATGATGGTAGGACATGAGAATGAATAGGTACCTTGGCAAAGTAAGCTATGCGCTCAATCCTAATTTATATTTTTGTTTAAGATTCCCTTCAAGAAAACATCACTATCCAAAAAAATTACCATTAGGTTTTTACTAATAACCTAGTAAGTATAAATTGATACTGTAGAATATCTACTCTTCAATATACATACAAAGAAAATATGTCTAAGCTGGTGTTTATCTGGTTTTTGTGTGGTAGTCCTGTGAAAGACTTGACTAGATCACAAGTAGAAATTGGTACCTTTGCTCATAGAGACCTTACCTTCAAATGTACATCTTATGAGGCCTATTAGCTAATCTTATATTTCCTCCTTTCGTACAGATGCTGCTATAAAAACACAAATATTTCTCAATCTTTGTGTTTTCTCATGTTTTTAGGGGACTCCTGTGAGTCATTCAACCCTGAGGGGGTTGCAATGCAAAGGTTGAGAAGCACTGCTCTGGATAGCCTGGAGCTTGCTTTGTAGACCACGCTTGCATTGAACTTGCAATGATCCTTTTACTCCTTTGTCCTAAGTGCTGAGATACATGGGTGTGCACCGTGCCTCGCTAGACTGTACTGCTTTTTAATGGTAGATGACTAATGATTTTGAAGGATGAATTTAACCTGTGAATTTTAAAGGATGGATTGTTAACATGTTTTATTGTCAGTAGTGCATATCAGCCAGCCCAGAAGTAAATTTAGGATACAGTTTTGATACCCAATCAAAAAACAATGGAGTCATCTGTTAGTTCTGCCACCCTCAAAGCAAAACAAATATGAAAGCAGTATTGAAGTAGCCATGGAGAAAGGGGGAGTGGGTGTCTTAGCACATTGTATCTTAAAAACGTATTTTGCCTATTTTTTCAGGTTCCATTCAAGAGAATACTGTTTTTCAAAGACTATTGGGGTACCTTGCTAAGAACTAGGTAAGTGACACAGTTGTGATGGCACATTGGAGATTGATCTTTAGTATTGGGGTAAATGAGGAGAGGGCCCAGGTGTGAATTCCATAATCATTTTTCAGGAATTTGTTGGGTTTGTGAGTAGTACATAGGTATGAAATGATGCCAAATTTACTCATTAGAATTTTTAGATTTACATTTGATTGTTTTAGGTTCTTATATTTCTCCCTCTTTTAAGCATGCACATCATTAAAGGAGGAATGTATCCCTAGTATTACTGCTAGGCGTCAAAGTTTACTTTAACCTTTTAAATAAAAGTTCATTTCATACTCCTAGTGGTAGAGATAAAAACAAGGGTTCAGTGTTTTCCTGTGTCTATCATTACAGTATTTTTTTTTCTGAGACAGGGTTTCTCTGTGTAATCCTGGCTGTCCTGGTACTCACTCTGTAGACCAGGCTGGCCTCGAACTCAGAAATCCGCCTGCCTCTGCCTCCCAAGTGCTGGGATTAAAGGTGTGCGCCACCACTGCCTGGCTCATTACAGTATTTTAAACTTAAATTTCTTTTGAGAAAATGTCTCACGCAGCCCATCCTGGCTTCAAACTCATTATATAGCTGAAAATTACCTTGACCTTCTGATCTTCCCCATTTTCCTCCTGAGTTCTGGGATTATAGGTATGTACCACCATACAAAATTCATCACTGCAGTGTTGACCATTTGATATTTGTAGGTATCCTCTTAAGGGACTAAGTGCACCATACCAAGTCGTTGTTCTGTGAGATTGTCAAGGCTACATATAAGATAAACACATCCTAAAATCACACAATGACCTACTGAATTTCTATGTGTACACATAGAATGGGACATGTAACAAATAGGTGTTTAACTGTTTTGTTTTTCAGAGCTAGCACAAAGCATCATGTTGAGAGAGTGCCATCGAGTGGGGCTAAGCCATAGCATAAAACACACCATTGTTAATATATGTAAGTAATGGTGACCCTAACTTTTCACCATGCTTTTACCAACGATTAGGTTTTTTTTTTTTTTTTTTTTTAAGAAAAAGGGATTCTAACATTTCTGAAAATGAGGTAGAATATTCTACATATTTGTCAAGAAAGGGTGGGGTCTCTGTCACTGTTTTAATATTTAATTATTTCAAGTATTCAGGTGTAGTTTTTGTGGCTATTTTTGGGGATCATTGACAAAAATGGACAGGAATCCAGGCAAAATAACTTGTATCCTGAAGCATATTTTTTTCTTTATCCTTTGGTCTCTTCACAGAAAGGGTGACAGAATCTTGCTAGAAAGGAGGTAAATGAGAAAGCAATCAGAGCACAGCAAAGATTGTCCAGTCTTCAGTCTAATCAGTGTTCCTATGCTGTAAACGTTAATTCTGTAGAACTCACAAAAGCTGAAAGAATGTATGTGCCCTGCTTCATTGTTCTGGACTCATCATCCTGAAAGTAAGCATGGAATAGTGTTGTTGTTTCCTTTAAAAGAAAAACTGGTGGATGAAAAAATGAAACTTTGCTACTATTACTAAGAACTTTCCGATTTCATTGACTTCTTACTGACCAATAGTATAAATTTAATGTCTATCCTTCTAGATACATAATCGAGATTTCAGGTGATTTTTTTTCTCCTTCAATGTGGATTTAACTGTAATATTTTCTGAGCCATCCTCTGAAATAAGCAACATTTATCTGCAAGGCTTTGTCTACAAATATCCAGGTAGCACACATGGTTCTGAAATAATAAAATGACTCAGACAGTATGCAGTGCTTCTAGCAAGATGACACATGTGCCAAGTTTTAGTATTCCACATTGTGCTTTTTAGAGACAAGTCCTATCCTCATGGTGAGCTAGAAAATGCTGCGGAATAGAACACTGCTCATATTCAGGGAAGTACTCCTGAGTCTTAAATCATATTAAGTGATATATGGTCTACATGTGGTGTGTGTGGGGGGGGGGTGGTAGTGTATAGTATTTTTCTTGTCACCATGCTTTTGTTACATGACTTTTGCTTTCACTTTCCCTTCAAGAGAGTACAGTGACTCTGAAAAATGTTGAGAGGACCTTGTTAATTTTTAGGTAAATGATGACGTATAGACCACAGCACAAACCATGTGATCTTAGATATCTAAGGTAAGTGCTGCAGTACCTAGGACTGGTGCCAAGAGTGGTGTCATCACATTTCTTTTTTCATGTTTCTGAATGTTTTTAGGTAGTGCATACTCGAGGAGACATGAAGACCTTACTTTTAGATGTGTATGTTAGAAGTGTTTCTGGCAGGCTTACATTTCCCATTTTTCGTACATTCATTATTAAAACACAAATAGATCCATAACAACCCTACTAACATATTCTTGTTCACTTGCCATCTAGAAATGTCTTCTCTATATAACGACAGAAACAGACTTACAGGTTCAGGTTATGCTCACAGGCTTCATCACAGAGAGCTGCAGTGTGTTCTTCTTGCAGACATTCTTTCAAGGAAGTAAGAGATCCCTTATGAGGATTTTTCTCATGCTTCGAGTTTCCACAGGTCAGGAAATGATGCGGAGACCTTGGGAATGACATGTACACCATGGTATTTTCATGGTGCTTATTTGTAACACAAATCAGAACACAGTGACACAGGGTTGTCATAAGGAACATGTCCAAGTATCCCAGGTCAGAGCTACTGTGGGTTTTCATCACATAATGCAGTGGTTCTTAATACAGTTCTTCATGTTCTGGTGACCCCTAACCATAAAATTATTTTTATTGCTACTTCATTACTGTAATCTTGCTAGGTATGAATTGTAATGTAAATAACTGATATGCGGGATATCTGATATATGACGTCTGTGAGAGGGTCATTTGACTTCCAAAGAAGTGGGTTGCCACTTCTTTGGAAAACCACTGACATAATGGGCCATCTGATTTATATGGACAGGTGAGTGAGCATAGTGCCCTTTGTTCTTCTCTCTTTCAATTTGTTGTTGCAGTTCAGCTAAGAAATAGTGTCATGCTTATCAGTTCTCAAGACTGAATGTATACTTTCTCTAGAGTAAGAAGTGTATAATGCATCTATGTGTGCATATGTTTTTGTGTTGAGAGTTTGGGTGTGTACCTGATAGTAGTCATTGCTATGGGACTGCTACTGAATCAGTAAATGCTGGTTGCATTACTGGTCCCTAATAGAAAAAGGCAGTTTGTCCTTAATATGCTCTTTTCTAGGGTAAAGATATGTGAGGTCATCATATTTTCAGGTGAGTATTTAATAAGAAATTTGTTGACTGACATGTGTTTCTGTCATTGTAACCTGTGCAGATAGCACTAATATCTCTTTCATAGAACTAATAAGTCTCAATTTGTATTATATCTTTGCTGACTGGTCATGTGTGTTTCATGTTTGTAAGGATATAAGTAAGGCGGCTGTAACTTTCATAGGATTCAAAGGTCTCATCACCAAGACATGCAATTGTGGCACATATTCTCCAAATAAATTAGGAGTTCTGATGATTTATTCTTGAAAGTCTGCAAGCATCTGGGTTCTATGGATGTGTCCTAAAGATGATGGCATGAGTTTAGGGACTTCAGATAGAATGAAAAATGTACCAAACAGCTGTTAGGATGTGGTTTTTGTAGTCAGTAAACTACATCACAGTAAGATGAAAGATCATAAAGTTGTATACTTCATATATCAAAGTCCCGAAGTTGGCCCAATTACAGAATAAAAGAGAAGTTTCCTGTGCTTGGGTGAGTACTGATGATATCTATATAAACACGTTTTGTAAGTGTGCATTTGTGGCAGGTACTCCAGTACAAAGTAATGTTGTCCTTAGAAATCCTAGTGAAGACAACTTTGTTATACGGTCAAGAAAATAATGATGATCATGTAAGCATTAAGAGATTTATAGTGCCCGGTTCTTTCTCATGGATTTTTAAAAATTTTACCCTAAGCTTAGTTATAATCTTTGCATATTTTCTAGGTACACAGTCAAAGGATGGACTCTCATAACAATATATGTACATCAAATTCGTGCAATTGTCCAGATGGAATTTGAGTATTCTTTAATAATGATACTAGAAAAGGTAATGAATAGGTACCCTCCTTTCTCCCCCTCCTTGTCTGCTCCCTTTACCCATCCACTCCTCCTCCTCTTCTCTTTCTCCTCTCCTTCTCCCTTCCTCCTCCCCGCCTCCTCCTCTTCTTCTCTCTTGCTCCTTGCCTCTTTCCCCCTTGCCTCTTCCCTTCTCCTTTTTCTCCTCATCTTCCTTTCCTATCCCTTCACTTCCTTTTCTTCTATTTTCCTCTTTTTTTCCTCCTCCCCTCCTCCTTTTTTATGAGACAGGCTCATATCAAAATAGTATTAAACTCAATCTGTAGCCCAGGTAGGACTTGAATTTTGTATCTACACCAGAAGAGTAGCAGGGATGTTATGCCTGTATCACACATCCTTACTTATTGAGAGGTCCTCTTAAGAAGAACATATTGATTGCTGGAAGATCATTGGCATTGATCCTAACCAGGCAAATTATCATGTGAGTGTATTGCAGAATGTGCCACATGCTACTCAGTATTCAGATATGAGAAGAATGTATCTAACCTGGTCTTGTCATGCTGTAGCTTTTCAGCAAATACTCTGCTACCTTGTTTGCCTTACATGTGTATGAAAGTTCTTAGATACTTGAACACTTTTAGATATACTTCATAAAATTTTAGGAGCATCAGATGTTTTAGTGTTTTGGCATGCATTCTTTTCATGCACACCTGAAGTTAATATTTGTTGTGGTAGAGGTATAATTGTAATTCTATATAATTTTATTGTGTCTACCATAGTAATGCTGATGGTACATTTTTAAGATGTATTTTGTCTGGAAACTAAGATTTTGGCCATGTCTTTGGCTATTTGCAACTATTAGGGTATAACAAGATAGACCCAAGAGTAACTCAATGAATAGAACATATATCTAAGATGTTTTCCTTGATGTGTTTCTCATGACAGGTCAAAAGCTCACAATTCCTCAAAGATATCTACAAGAGCATAGTTTCTCACATGTATGTAAGTCACATAATGAATAGGAATCAATGCTCATTACAGTGGTTGTCATCTACACAGGTAAGTGGTCATAGTGTCTCTTCACCCTACTTATCTTTAAAACATGAGTTTTCTAAAAGTGTTTGGATAAGAAGTCATAGAGTCCTTAGCAAATCTTGGGATCATGACTTTTTATAACATGTCCATGATATTCATGTTGAACCTGTGAGTGTTGTGGGATTGATTGTGTTACGGTTCACTGTCATTTTCATTGACTTGTCTGCCTATGTTAAGGATCATTTCTTTGTAGTCTTCAGGTCAAGAAAGGATGGCCAGTTCTGCATTGAGGTCAAATTGTGAGTCACTCAAGTATCTACATAAAGTGGAATGTTCTCTCCACAGTAGTTGTGCGCAAAGGAATGTGAATGAGTCCTGGTAGTGCAAGGTGGATCCAGATACATGTTTGTTCCGTTTTTTTCTATAATTGAACGGTTTTTTTCCCAGACAAGATATAAAAGTGAACTACAGGAAGTGGTCAAGAGGGTTGCTGATGGTTTCAAGGTAAATGCTGATGTTGACCTCTTTACAAAATGGGAAGTCAGATTCTCCTGATCTTGCAACAGTGCTGACAATGTCTCCAGAGCTTTCTATAACCACACATTTGTGATCAGTATTCAGGTACAAATGATTTTGGTCCTTAGAAACCTTCATGAAGAGAAACTCACATGATTTACGCAGGAGAAAATGAATGTTAAATTGATTTTCTTGGCTCTTTGTCACTGACAGTGACTTTGAGCCAAGCTGTAAGCCTTGAATATTTTGCAAGTTCTCCTCACATTACATTCATATTTCTTCATCCTAGCCTCGAACTTACAGAAAACCACTTGTCTCTGCCTCCCAGGTGCTGGGATTAACAGTGTATTCTATGCCCATATATACACAGTTTACATTTCTTATTTTACATATCATTATGAGAAAGAATCTTCCTGTGTTGGCTTTGACATCGCTCTGAAGCCTAGGCAGGCCTTGAACTTGTGATCCTCATCTCTCAGCCTCCTGAACTGCTGTGATTCCAGGTCTGTGCCACCAGGACTGGATGGTGTTTTCTTATGGATTATCTGAAGGAGGATATGATCCCAGAAAGATTATTGACTGAAGATTGTTCTTAACCATGTAAGTGATAAGATGGTCATAGCATAGTGTAGACCACATGATCTTCAATGTTTCCGTAGTTGGGGTGATTATCCTAACCTCCTATTGACATGTTTTGCCTGTAGGCATCCATTACCATCTTGCCTGTTGTATGTATGTAAAATAGGTCTAGACTTAGTCTTGTATACTTTTCATAGACTCTTATTTCCATAATATTCCATTAAATCATCAAATTTTATTGTATGCTTCATGACAGACTATGGGGATTTAATTTTCATCATTATAGAAGCACCACCAGGGTTCCATGTAATTTTTACTGTTATTTTTTATATTGACTATCGAGTTTTTACAGGTATCCTGTCAAAAAAGTAAGACTTCCCTTGCTGAGCTCAGCCTGTGGCCATCTGCAGATACCTGGAAGTGTGGATGAATCCAGAAATGATCCCATCATGTCTTGGGATTTTAATATGCACAAGTCAAATGACACTGGTCTTGAATGAGTTTTTCCTCACTGTTTCTTTTAGATAAATTAATACTTCACAGGCCATCAAAAAGATCATTAAGAGTACAAATGTTTGTATTGACTTGAATACTGCTATAATCTTGAATTACTGTAAAGCAGTAGTTCTCAACCTCCCTTCTGCTGCAACCACTTAATACAGTTCCCCACAGCCATAAATTTACTTTTGTTGCTATTTCATAACTATAATTTTGCACTGTTTATGAATCATAACATAAACGTCTAGCATGCAGGCTATATGATATGTGTCCCCAGTGAAACTGTTGGTCCACCCCTAAGAGAATCACCGCTGCAGCTATAAAGGATGCTGATGGCTCACACACATAGGTAAGCAATGGTAGCGATCCTAAACCTTCTTTTCAACCCTCATTTGTACAATTGCAAATCTATTGAATGTGACTTCATAGGATTTTTATGGCCAGGACACTTAGATTGAACCTGTGGATTTTGAGGAGTTGACTACATCAGAGCTCCTTGGCACTGTTGGACTGCCAGCCTAATAGTAAGTACAGTGTATTTCAAATTTTCAAATGAAAAGTGTGAACATTTTTGAATCGTTATTTAATTAGAAGTAATCCAAGTATCCAAGGAAAAGTTAAATATCCCTTAATGTTAGTCGTGGACAAGAGAATGGGTAGGAGTTTATCTTTATCCTGATATGTTTCTGCATGATGACTTTTCATATTCCTTTCAGGAGAGCACAGTGCCTGTGAACATATTGTTGCTGGAGCCTGGCTAATTCCTCCATTAGTGATCAAGTACATGTACCACATGTCAGACCATCTGCTATTAGATATTCAGATGAGCTGCTATTAGATATTCAGATCAGCAAGGAGGATGCCTAATGTGCTGTTTCTGTCTTTGGGGTATTTCTAGTGAGACTTCTGGTAGTTTATATGTTTGACAGAGGCCATAAGTATAATTAGGGCCTTATTCTCTGATGAGCAAGTAAGGACTATTTCCAGTACTATTATATTTCTCTTTTTCTCATATGCATAGTTAAAACATGACTATGCAGCTAATAACCATGCTAATCTTCGTGTTTCTGTATCTAGGTTAAGATGTTTGCTCCTTACATATAATGGTGGAAATATAAACAACTTACCAGGTGTAACTATCATCATTTCCACATAATGATATGAACCATGGAATGTTTCCTGGTACCCTCTCTTTTGAAAATCTCTCCTTATTATGAGAACTTTTAGCTCTTAGAGTTCTGCAAATGTCCAAAGGTCATGGAATAATAGTGATCTTAGCAATGACATGTGCCACAGAGAATTTCCCTTAGTGTAGTTTTGTAGCAGGTCAAAGCATCACAGTGAGATAGAGTAGACATGTAGAATATTCCAGGTTAGACTTGCTTTGAGCCTCAGTCACAGCATAGTACATTTGACCTTCAAAGACACGAGCGACGATGGTGTCTCTTTTGTACATTTTGACACCATACTTTTGTTACCTCTGCTGATGTAAGAGATGATTCAGTCCTTAGCAATCATGATGGCCATGATACTCCTTATGTATGTAGTAGAGAATATTTATGATGCACCTGTACATGTGAGGCTTGACAATGGCCCACAGATAGGCCCACAGGACCATAAGATGAAGACAATTCCTCAAGAGGCTTCCTCTTCCCAGGCGTTTCTAGTTTGTATCAAATTGTCTCAAGAAATAGAGAAGTATAATACAACTAAGCAGCTGGTAGTTTTTGTCAACTTGCTGATATTGGTTCATTCACAAGACAGGACAGCTAACCTGCCTCTGGCTGGATGATTGTTGTTGATGTCAATGTGGTTTTTATGTCAATGACTTTATGGTAAGTACTAAAGTGCAAAACAACATTGTGCTTAATAATACAAATTATAAATTTTACAAGGTAGAAGCAGTCTGTGAATATTTAGGAGTTCATTATTTCCTAGTTTTTTTGGAATTGTTCACAATGCTTTGTTGTAACTTGGAACATTTTGCAAGTAGCCTGTCGAGAAAGGACAAGATGCTCTTGGCATTACCTGCAACCTCAAATGTGTCCAACTCACCATGTAGAGGTGAACTGTTCCTTAACAATAGTGGTGATTAAAGTAATCAACAAGTGTCCTGAAATGCATTTAAACAAACTGTATCCTGAAACACATTTGGGGAATTTTGTTTGTCTTCTTTTGGAGGAAGAGGAATAGTTGGGGCTAAATTGAGAGACTAATATTTACTCCAGTGCTTACCACTGACCCATAGCCTCGACCCTCATTCCCTCATTTGTTTTTGCTTTCTGTTCTGAGAAAGTATCTGACTGTGGTACCAGAGCTATCTTAAATTTCCTCTGTAGCCCAGGAAAATCTTGAACTTCTGGTCCTCCTGCCTCAATCTACTTAGTAGCTAGGCTCACAGAGCTGTGTCACTAGGCCTGGCTGATGTTTTCTAACATATTCTCTTAGAGGAAACAGTGATGACTAAAGAATTGTGGAATGGATAGTGATCCTAAGCCACCTAACTGATAAACTGAGTATTGCCCAGTGCAGACCACCACATTTTCAATATACGGACAGATGAGCCACCTAGATCAATCTGAAATTGCCATATTTTTTTACAGGTGTCTTCTTACTTTCTTGGCTAGTACACTGGTATGATATCTCTCCACACTGTCCCTAAAGACCTTAACATTTTCAGTTGCTGTTCTGGTATTTCTCCAACATTTTTGGCATTCTTGTTTCTCATCTACTATGTCTAATGTTATTTAAGCACCAAATGCCATTTTTGTTCTAACTTGGAGACTATATGAATTTAATAATCACCATGTAGAGACAGAAGCATGATTCTACATAGTTCTCAATGTAGATTTTGATGATATAGATGCCTACATTTTTAGAGATAACATTTTTAGAAAGGAGGAGTTTTATGATAAACTTCTGTCCATTGCCGTTGGCGAGAATCTAGTTCTAGTAGATATCCCAGAATTAATACCATGACCTTGGCAATTTTAACATGGATCAGTAGAACAAAACACCTATCTAATGAGTTTTTCTTGGTGTCTTTCTCAGAGACAGGCTACAACATGATGGTAGTACCTCAAAAAATAGTCTGCAAGAATACATATATCTGAAAAAGTGTCACTATGATCATAAATCGTTCTACAGGCCACCCCATCATCATCTGTATAACTAAGTAATGATGGCATCCCTAACCCTTTTTTTCTAACTTGCATCGTAATCAAGAACTCAGATCAGAAATCATGGACTCCTTAAACAAATTTAGTGAACAAGATTTCTTATTTATATGGCTAGAAAATTCAGCCTGTGAATATTGAGGGGTTGAATATGTTAATGGTTTATTGGCATTGTTGTTGATACATCAGCCCACTAGTAAGAATAGTGTGTTTTGAAATTGCAAGTAGAGAAATACTAAGAGTTCCCAAACTCTGGTCTTTTTAGATGTCACTTATTCAGCTATAATGGAAATATTCCTAAATAGAAATCATGGATGGATGAATTGAATGATGCCCACATAGAACAAGATTTATTCAGATATGTTTGTCATCTCTTCTCAGTTTCGCATTTAGATTTATCCTGAAGATTGTTGTTGACAGACCCTTCCTAATTTTAGGTAAGTGATAAAGAGTTGGACCAACATACAGACCATTTGATATTAAATTCAAGTCAGGGAAGAGGGGTGCCTAACCCAGTCCTACTGTTTTAGTGCACGTTTCCAGCAATAATCAGAATAGTCTACAAATTTTAAAGGCTGCAACAGTCATTCATTAAAAAAATTTCTTTTTTATCTTTGTGTGTGTGTGTGTGTGTGTGTGTGTGTGTGTGTGTGCATGTGTGCATGTTAATAGGGATTAGATAGAGGGTCACTGAACTATCATATTCTGTAACCTTTTGTTTTTTTTTAAAACAAGGGTCTCACTAAGTTACCCAAGCCATATTGGTCTTGAACTTGGCAACCTTCCTGCCTCAGCCTCCAGAGAAACCACAATTTCCAGCCTGCATCTCCAAAGCCAGCAGGTATTGAAGTAAGTATTGATGCTGACCTCTTTGCAGGGCAGTTCACCTCATTTTTCTATGCTTGGATAAGGTTTAGGTCTTCATGCTTTTGTCACTGTGCATATGTAGTAGGTACACAGACACAAAATGGCATGGTTCTTAGTAAAATTGGTGGGTGGTTATATTTTATAAGGTGGGGAAAATTTATGTTCACCTGGTATAGTATTAAAAAATTGATTTGTTGCCAGGCATAGTGGCACATGCCTTTAATCCCAGCACTCAGGAGGCAGAAGTGGGCAGATCTCTGAGAGGTTGAGCCAGCCTTGTCTACAAAATAAGTTCCAGGACAGCCAAGAAGGGATAGATTCATCCCCTAACATGTGCATTTTAATCCTAAACAAGAAATCTTCAAGCAAATGGATGGAACTAGAAAATTATCTTGAGTGAGGTAGCCCAGATCCAGAAAAGTAAATATGGTATATATTTATTTATATGTGGATATTAACTATTAAATGATAACTAAGATGCAATCTGAAAACCCAGAGTGGTTAGGTATAGTTAAAGGGACTAGGATAGACACATGGATCTCCCTGATGGGCTGGGACAGGGAGGACTGGAAAGGGAGGATTATGGGAGGAGGAGATATAATGTGGAAACAGGGAATGCAGGGAGAAGCAGCTACAACTGAGGAACATCTGAGTGGTGGAAACCTACTACAGTGGGAACTTTCTAAAACATATGAAGACAATATACACAGATAAATGTAGTCCTCGGCCTTCATGAAGAAAATTTTGCAATAGACAGAAACCATTACCAAAACAAAACAAAACAGAGTTGTGGAGCCCAGTCCCAAAGAATACATCCATCAAATAACTCCCACATCTATGGCTTAGAGATCATTGTGGAAGAAGCAGCATAAAGATTATAAGAGCCAGAAAATTGGGGGTTTGCTATGAGATTGTAGGAATGTTAGAAGCTACAATCATAAAGTCTAATCAATATGCTACCCTTAAGAGAGGCAACCTGATAGCAGATTTCTTGGTATTTTGAGCTTATGCTCTATTTGCCCCCTCTTCTGTGATGTTCCCTGAGCTATGCATAGATGCAGTAGCTGTGGTGTAGATGTGTTCCTTGGGGCTGGGCTCCCCATAATCTCTGAATTGTGTCCAGTTGTGTTTTTCTGTAATAGTCCATATTTTCTATAAAGAGAAGCTTTTATGAGGGGTGATATAGTTGTATTTATCTGTGGGTATATGAATAAGAATTATAGTGTAGTAAGGAATTATGCTGGTCTGGCAATGTGGTGGTTGTAGATTCCCTTTTAAGATCTGTGAACTTACAGTCCCTGGGAAGTTGGTTGGCTTTCTAGTAACTGGCATGATTTGCCCTCCTGATGGGAGTAGTTTAAGTCTAATTACACAGTTGCTGGTTACCACCAATACATGAGTGCTACTCACTACACCTCTACAGATATCTTGCTGCACTGGCATTGGGCTTCATAAGCACTGCAGCAGGTGGGATTATTGATTGATTCCTTCTCTTGGTAGCTTGAATTCTATTTTCTGGTACCATGAAAGGTAGACTGTAGAAAGGAGGCTTTTAGGTTGGATTTGGCTGGAAAAATGCAAGTTTGTGTCCTGAGTGTGCGGTTTCTTCATTAATAAGGGGTGACCTTCAAGGTCTCACTCTCAAGGTCACTCTCGAGGCAACCAAAGGCAACAGCAATAGTTCAGATTGTCCAGGAAGTCACTTGGACTACTTGAGCAACCATTCAAAAGGTTTCTCATGGCTGCTACTGGGAGTTTTGTCAGTCTTGTGGGGATCATTGCCAGACCAAGTGGCATAATATAGAGAGGTAGGTAGATGCATGTATATATATATATATATATATATATATATATATATATATATAGAGAGAGAGAGAGAGAGAGAGAGAGAGAGAGACTTTAATATTATATTCATTATAAAATAAGATTTCCTTGAAGCTTTATCAAACCTTGATGCTATTTTGTTTCTTGCTCTCCTTCTGTACTGACCTCCCAGGTTGGAGTCGTCCTCCCTATTTTTCATTTCCCTTCTTTGAATTACCTGTATCCTGCTCTTCTCTTCTCATTCCCTCCCCCACCACGGTTCCTTCATACTCTCCTAGTTTCTGCAGTTACTCCATACTATGTACTCACTTCTGAAGATTGGTAGCCAAAGGACGTGCATGTGGGAAAGAGCATGCAGCATTTGTCTTCTGGATTTGTGTTATGTCTCTCAATACAATCTTTTCTAGATCCAGAGATGGACATTTTTGATAACAGTTTTGACCTTAAATTCTAGCAATAACGTACATAAACCCGTTATTTTACAAAATTACATATAGAACCTTACTGGCATAAGTTCTGTTAGAACAAGTCATGTATTTAAAGCACATTTTCTAAGTGCATTTCTTTCTCATTTTCAGAATCCTGTCAGAAGAAACAGTCAACTCAACAATGGTCATGAGTAGAAATTTGTTAGCTACCATGTCTGTGTCAGGGAAAGTCTTCTGCAATGGCAAAAATCTAATCTCTAATTCCCAAGGGAAGATGGATTGCTTTCCTCAAATTTGTGCTGTCTTACCACTTTTCAAAGTGCCCGTGCTTGTCCAGGTATGAAACAATTTCACTTTTGCTCATGGGTAGTTAATGATGTTTTTAAATTATCATATGTATTTGGGAGCACATATGGCACCCATTATTTTTATAAAACTCATTTTCCATAAAGTTAACAGTAAGCCTCTGACCTCACTATATTCTTTCTCATAGACAATATAGCTATAACTTTTGTCATATTGAAATAGTATTTATAATTTGTGTTTATAAAGTATGTTTTTAAAGAATTTATAATGGTATCTATCTTTCTTAGGGTTTTTATTGATTCAACAAAATGCCATGTCCAAAAAGCAATTTGGAGAGCAAAGAGTTTATTTGGCCTGGTGGTTTTAATAGGTATGGGTCCCATAATATGTGTTTGAATGCTTGCTGCATAGGGAGTAGCACTATTAGAGGTGTGGCCTTTTGTAATGGGTATTGCCTTGTTGGAAGAAGTTTGTCATTGTCAGAGTGGGCTTTGAGGTCTCCTAAGCTCAAGATATAACCAGGGTGACACAGTCTTCTTCCATTGTCTGTGGATCAAGATATAGAAGGTCTTCTAGCACCGTATGTGCCTGCATGCTGCCATGCTTCCCACCTTGATGATAATGGACTAATCATCTGAAACTGTAAGCCAGCCCCAATTAAATGTTTTTCTTAATAAGAGTTCTGTGATCATAGTGTCTCTTCACAGCAATAAAACTCTATCTAGGACATTTCTTTTTTTATACTTCCAGATCATAGTCCATCACTGGAGAAATTCAGGACAGTAACTCAAGCATGGCTGCAACCTGAAGGTAGGAGCTAATGCAGAGGCCATGAAGGGGTTCTGCTTAGTCTGTTTTCTTAAAGACTCCAGTACCACCAGCACGGGGATGCAACCACCCACTTTGTGCCTGGCTGCCCCAGTCAATCACTAATTAAGAAAATGCCTTAAGCCAAATCTTATGAAGGCATTTTCTCAATTAAGATTCCCTCCTTGCAGGTAGTTCTAATTTGTGTGTCAGGTTGATACAAGACTAGCCAGCACAGTATTGCTTAATTATGGTATTGATTCCATCATCTTTGCAGGTCTGCTCTTATGAAGGTGAAAGATCCTTTTATATGACTTTTTCCTTGGAGTTCAGCAAGTATTCAAGGAGTACTGACAAGTCCTTCAATGATCCATTTGGCCAAGGAAATTTGAAGATATACGGGTAGAAAGAGATGTGTATAGAGTGAGATGTGTAGAATACTGGGTTTTTTTCTATAGTCTTGTTGGTTTATCACAGGTGTCTAGTTAATGAACCTGATATAAAGTACTGTTACAGGCCAGAGTCATAGCATGTTATAGCTAGGCTTTGGCTACCTGGTTACTGATGAGAGTGTCTGCCACTTTATTTATTTCAGGTATTATGAAACAGTAAAGTTCTGACACTTCTGGCATCCATGGGATTGAAATATATGGAAATACTTATGTAGAATTCTAAGAATTTTGAGACCATGAAGATATTCAAGCATTTATGACTTTGTTCCCCATGACAGCCCAGCCTGTCAATTGCTTACAAGTGTGTAGTCAAAAGAACTTGGCTTTCTGACATGGATGTTGAACTTGGATAATTTCAAAAATCCAGGTAGAATGGACATATCCTGTAGTTGAAACAACCTGGTATAAAGTGAATTATCTCTAATATATATTTCAAATCATCTTCTTCAGAATCTTGTGTTAAGTCCAGAACAAGTGACACATTGCTAGTAAGTGCCCGATATTTGCACTTTGCAGGTTTATGTGAACAAAATAAAACAAACCATTTTATCTCCAGATATAAAGTGATATAGGTACCCCTTACATTCGTTGCTGTGATTTCTTTACAGGTATTTAGGTATGGAATGGTCCCATAAGCAGCAGACTGTACATACCAAAGTAATAATTATCAGATGTCCCTAGCCATACAAGTCACCACAGAAATATTTCAGGTATTCCATACAGAAATGTGTTCTTTACCAGTGGCCTTGACCTTGAAGTCCCCTAAGGATCTAAGTAGATTAATGGGCTCCACAAAGATGGATAGTTCCAAAGTTATTTGCAGGTGTCCCAGGGGAGCAAACTGTGTCCTTTTATACATACATAATAGTATATTTTACAGATTCCTGTCAAGACACAGTATGTCAACCAGGGTAGCTATTAAGTTACAAAGCTAGTATGAAATAGATGCTGATATGGGCTTAAATCACTACTCAAGGTATCTGATCATTTTGTAAAGGAAAATAATTTTGATGACCCTGAAATCACCAGAGTTTTGTTGCTAGAGTTCAGGGAGGAAACCATTTTGGTCTTACCAGTTCTAGAAACCAAAAGCTGCCTTGGTGTAGAGAAAATTGATGTTTTACCTAGAAGGGTCCAGGGAATTATTTTGTCCATATTAATTGTAATTGTTATAGCATCCTTAGCCCAGCAGCAAGCATAGGATTTTTTGGAGGCACCCGGATGAGAAAGGATGAACGAAATTGACCGACAAAATACTGTTAACATCTAACCATTTAAAGTCTCCAAATAATGTAGACATGATGTAGACATGTCTATAATACTACTTGTAGATACAATGGGCAGGAGTCAAGGTAGAATATGTCTTACATTGAAACATACTTTTTCCTGCTTATTTTTCAAATTCCAATCTATAGAAGAATATTGAGGTAATTATAATAATAGCCCCAGACAATGTCTGTGATTGAGTGGTCATAGCACAGTGCAGGAAGTGATTCTCCCTTTCCACATGGATGGTAATAATAAGGCTATACCTAACTCTGTATAAACATATTTTTGCAGGCATCCTGCTAAGGTATGAGCTAGAATATATGTATGAGATTATCATACTGATATGTTACTTTTCACAAATGAATATTTCATGAATATTATGGGGCATTCATATCTTTCTGTTTCTGGCTTATATGATAATAAAAATGAAAGTCTTCCTAAAATTACAGGTAAGCATTAGTTTTTATTGTGTCTTTTCTGAGAGTAATATGAATTTAATACTTGTGATGATACATAAAGAAGAGTCTGGGTAACTTTTATAGTATCCATCACTGTGATATTGACTGTTTGAATTTTTGATAATGTATTGGTACTGAATTTTACAAATTGCCTTTCAAGACAGTTAGAATGCTGTCTGTGTAGATCCACTAGTAGTGAAATGTTACCATTGGATTCTTAAGTGCTAAACCAACTACTGAAACGTGTATGTGTTCATCTAGAATGAAGCCCTTATCAAGCAGGTTTGCCATAATGTTTTTATACCTACATCACAATTAACCAGGAAATAATATCAAGCAGAATATTAATGATATTCAAGTAAATGAAGATTTATAGCAAAAGCATAGCATGGGACACACGATCTTCACAGATGCTTAAGTGTGCATTAAAGATGCCTTTAACCCTTCTGGAGCCATGTTCAGGTAGGAAAAGACGAGGAGGTCTTTAACAATTTTACTAGCAAAAGACTTAACTTTTTAATATAGAAAAATAAATGTTAAGTCTGACTATTGAGGGCTTGCTATGTATCCTCTTTCGCTAGAATTGTGGAATTTCCAACTGAGTAATAAGAAACATGTTTTGCTGGTATTCAATTAAGAAAGGATGGATGTTCCTGGTATTATTAAGCTCTAATTAATCCTAGGATTGAAGCAGAATGGAATTTCTTTTAGAAATAATTATAAGGGTAGAAATGGGGACGGTGTCCCAGTAGAATAAGCTGTATTCTTAAACACACATTTGCTTATAATTTCAGATTTGCTTCAAGAGAAAAAGTGGTCCAGAAAATTTATGAACAGATACTGCAAATAACAAGATAGTTAAAGAGTGTTCATGCCATCTGATCTTCAGTCTCCAGATAAATGAGAAGGATGCACCTATCCTATTTTACCATGGTTTTGTATTTTTACTATATACATAATATATATATAAGATATATATATTATATATATATATATATATATAAGTTATATATAATATCTTGACTGTTATACATATGATACCATACTCATTTGATCTTTTCTATCTATAGATAAATATTTGATATAATTTCTAACACTCATAATTCTCCACATGATTAGCATGTAAGAAATTAAAATATTTACTAATATTATTGACATCATAAGACTTTTACTATAATCATTATTCATAATTCATACTTAAACCAATATAGTAAAGGCATAAGAGCATTCCGGATAATTTTTTGATGGTGACTGTTCATTTTAATACATTGCCTGCCAAAAGCGTAAAAGTTCTATGCAAGATTCTGTATATGAATGGCAGAAACGGTTGAGGTAATGTACATAGATATTGTCCTGACACAATACAAATACAAATTAAAATACAAATAGAATGAGACAATGCTAATAACTTTTCACAATTTGTTTTTCTCAGATAGCCACAAAATAAATCAAGGAAAGTATTCATGGCATTAAATCAAGTACTGAGTTTAACGTATTCATAGAATACGTGAATAATTTTTAGATACACAGTTAAATGTTGACAATTTTCATGATGTTTTTCACAGCTATGTTTCTCTGGTAAATATGCAGGTAGAAAATGATGCTGCCCAAAGTAATGTATATAAAGTTTACATTTTATGTGATTGAAACATTGTATGCTGAAAATGAATGTTGAGGCATTATGTCCTGTTTCTTTGTTATTGCTGCTGATCTTTGAGCCTCATTGCAGCTCTGTGGTATTGGGGTGTACTCACTGAGTAAAGTGGGGCCCTTTTTGACATTTATTAAAATAGCAAAGTGGATTTGAAGTGTTTCTTATCCAGTGGCCATAGTCAAGGTACTAGATAATATATTGGTGAGAAATTATAACCTGAAATACATTTTTCTAAGTTTTCTTTTCTTCACTTTGAGAGGAAAAAAGTATAGTAGAACTCAACCTTGTGATACAGCCCTACCTGAGCCTCCAAAGTAGCTTGGGTTAAAATCCTGAATGACCAGGCACAGCTCAGATTTCCTTATAGGTTCTGCACGTGTGTTACTTTCCTTGCTTCCTTGGACTCGAGCCTTTGAGATGGTGCCTGTCACATTCAGGATGGGTCTTCCCTTCTAGATTAAATCTCTAGAAACTCTCTAAAAGATGCAGCCAGAGATATTGGACTCCTGGGTGATTTCAGATCCAATTAATTTGACAATAAAAACTACCACTTAGAAGAGGTAAGTGAATGAGAGGCCTTAAGCAGTGCAGGTCAACTGATCCTGAGTATCCAGGAGAGGTGCTGAGAACTCTGTGCCTAAGCTGAGTTTGTTATGCATTGTCTTCAGATAGTGTTTTACCCTCTTGAACTGTATATGGGCCTACAGTGGGGCCACACTTAGTCCTTGGAGGCTTTCATATTTTCAGATATATTTAAGATAGTCATAAGAAATCTGATAACAGTTCTGCCTCATTTTTTGCATGTATACTTTTATACACTGGTGTATGCTGGCTGACAGATAATGTGAACTCAGTATTCACTGTGATAGAGACATTAGCAAGGTTCCATGAAATTTTTCTTGTGTGACATCGAGGGTAGAATTATTGTAGATATCTTCTCAATGGAGTACAAGTTCTACAAATTTGTCTATGGCTCTTTTCAAGTATCCAGGTGGAGTAGATGGATCTTGAATTCATGTCCCAACTTGAAGACATTTAACATGCACAGGCAGACTGACACAGGTTATAAACTGGTTGTCCTGTATGTTTTTCTGTGAGACAAGACAAGCCCTCATGGCGCATCAATGGAATGAGCACAGTTACAATTGTTCCTGTCTGGTAAGTGCCAGTATGATCCTGAATACTGAATCAAAAAACCTAATGTTCATACCAACCAACCAGAGCTCCCAGGGTCTTAAACCACCAGCCTGGGAGCACATAGGGAGGGACCCATGGCTCCAGCTGTATATGTAGGGGAGGATGGCCTTGTCGAGCATAGGTGGGAGAGGAGGTCCTTGGGCCCGTGAAGGCTGGATGCCCCAGTGTGGGGGAATTCGAGGGCAGGGAGGTGGGAGTAGGGGGGGGGGTAGGTGAGGGTACATCCTCATAGAAGCAGGAGGAGGGGGAATGAGATAGGGGGTTCCTAAGCGGGGAGGAAATGGGGTAAAGGGATAACATCTGAAATGTAAATAAAATATCCAATAAAAAATTTTTAAAACAGAAACCTAATGTTCATCTACACAGTGGGTGCTTATGGCAATAAGCCAACTAACTCTTCATTTTGTTTTTTTTATTTGACTTTTGCTTTTCTGTTTGTCTGTTTGTCTGTTTGTTTGTTTGTTTGTGGCAGAGTCTCATGCAACCCAGGCTGGTGTTGAACTTGCTATGTAAGTACTAGAACGACAGGTGTTAAGCACCACTCTCGGCAAACACAGCTTTTCAGTGCACATTGTTGAAGCTGCTCAGGTCAAAATATTGGAATACTTAATAAATCTTGGGAAAATAGATTTGTATGATTTATATAAAACTGAATGTGGAAGGGCTGACTGTATCACGGTTCATTGACATTCTTGCTCACCAGCCAATACGAATCATAACTTACTTTTAGATGTCAAGAAAGGATTGGTGCTATTGAATTGTTGTCAAATTAGATGCCATTCAAGTATACAGGTAGAGTTTACTTGATATTAGTAATGGGAAAAGAAATGGGCAGAAATTGGGCACAGCAAACTGTTTCCTGATACATATTTTTAAGACTTTTGTGTTCACATTTCCTTCAAGAGAGCATCGGGATCACAATATATTGTTGACATATCCTTCCTTATTAATCATTTGTGATGAAGTAGACATACCACACTGTAGATCATGCAATCTTCTCTGCCTAAGTCAATTAGAAGGTGTATGTGATTTAGTGTCACTACATTTTATGGGGATAGATCTAGTAAGATTTTGGGTAACATACAGCAGTTCTTGAAAAAAATCACTAAGGCTTAATTTTCCAATATACCTGAGGCATTTTTCAGTCACTCCTACAGTTCCTTCTCCTTTTCGCATATATGTGGTTAAAACGTGAGCATGACCCTAACAATCAGAGCTTCCTGTTCTTATTTTTCCAGCAGATTATACATATTTTTACCCACATAAGGACATAATTGCATACTCAATTAATATTCACAGCATGAACCATGGTGATATAGGCCATTGTATTTTAGCAGTTATCTTTTTAAGAGGTCCAAAGATCTCTTATGAAGAGCACTCTTATCCTTGAAATTCTGCAAGTCTCCAGGAATCATGAATGAATGTAGTGACATTTAGGTTGACATATACAACATAGACTATTCAGGGTGTGTCTTTTAAAGAGTGGTCAAGGGATAATAGTCGTAAAGACAATATTATTCTGTAGAGTCTTGCTAGTTATCCTGGCTACACTAAAGTGATGATGTTGCCCAGTATTTTTTTTTATGTTGCCTTGCTGTATTGTTGCTGTTTGGGTATTAAATGAAAAGGTTATGTTAGAATTATACCTGCTGTGGGGTTTTCTGTGTCACAATCAACTATGGTAAAACTACCAGTGGAGTAACAAGTATTGAATATGTTGCAGATATACATTTAAATGATGGATTTTCCTGGATGTTAATACAGCTAACCAGCCATAAATTCAAACATCCAAGTAGAGGTAATGTATCCCATTCATGGATGGTGGAGAAGACAGTGATCTGGTGTCTTTGGAGAGAACGTTGTGGCCTTGCATACATTTGGATGTTTTATTACAGGTTCCTACAAGAGAACATAGTTGCTCTGAAAAAAATCTTCCTGGTTGGACCTTGCTAATAATACTTAATAAATTGGTCAGATGCAATGAAGACGATCTCAACTTCCATATCCACGTCACTGTGGAGGTAGATCTTAATGCCATGATGCCATGTTTCTTTGCAGTCTCCTGTTAAGGTTCTGGCTAGTGTAAGGAGTAAGAAAATACTCTATTCATTCATCAAAGAATTTTGTACTTTTGAATGGATGTTTGGTGGATACTTTGGAGATTTTCCCATGTCTCCTTCATTATTTAGAGACTCCAGTGCATCTTTCTGATTGTATATGCATATATCTGCTTTTATTATATCATTGCTGATAAGTCATGTGCATTTGATGTTCACAGTGATAAAGATATAAGCAAGGATGTTGGTAACTTTCATAGCACATATCTTTGAAATATTCATGATAGAAATTTTGGTATAGCCTCTCAAGAGGCTAATTCTGTTATAATATTTTTGTAGAACGTAAATGTCTAGATATTATGGGTACATCCTGAAATGGACTGGTGATATGCAGATTTACAGTTGTACATAAAGGATAAGGAATATGATGTGTAATTTTCCATATTGTACTTTTCAGAGAAAGCCAAAAAAGATTGTTAAGTAATATATTACTGGCATCAAGGAATGTTGAAAATGCCACATGAATAGTATAGATACATTTAATTTTCATGGCTAAGTATTGCTTATGTCTCAGACACCTTTGGTAAGTGTGCATTTGTGGTAGGTACTTAGGCACAAATGTATGTTGTGCTTAGCAATTCCATTGAGAATAAATTTTTACATTTTATAGGGTAAAGAAAATGTAGTTAAACCTGTAGATGTTGAGGGCTTGGCTTACTGCCTGGTTCTTTGACATTGATATTGATTTTGTAAGTCTAGCATATTTTTCAGGAACCAAGTACCAGGTCCCAAGAGACGATATACAGTTCTGAAAATACATATGCCTCAAATCCATTCAAGTATCTAGCTAGAGTCAAGGATTTTTGCAGTGGTTAAGGTTGTAGACTGGGTCCTGATAATTTGTAACAAAGAACACATTTGTATATATTTTCTTTTATTCTTCTTTTATTTTATGGAAAGGAGTTATATAGCTTGAATTTAGTGCTTTCCAGATGGCAGGTAAGTAATCTACCACTGAGCTACATCCTGAGCTCTCAATTTTCTACTTTTTGTTCTGAAAAAGGATCTCTGTATATTAACCAGGCTAGCCTGGAAGCCCATATAGTCCTTGGATTTCTTATCTTCCTGCCCACCCTCCCAAATAGCCATGATCACTGGTCTACATGCCAGTCTTAGCTCATGTTTTCTTACATTTTCAAAGTGATCACTGAGAGATTGTTGCCCAAACATTTCTCATAACAAAGCAAATGAGAAAGTTATCATACAACAGTACAACTAAAGAGTAATATTCATGTACAGAAGAAAAGTGTGTTTAGACCAGTGATTTTCTTTTTTTTAGGTGTCCCACTGCATGTTTGTCATATACAGGTATGAGGTGGAACTATACATAATTCTTAAAAAGCCTCATTTTTAATATGATCATAACTACTTAAGGATAACTAATATTTCTGCAGCATTTTGGTATATATGTTGTTCATAATGTCCTATCTCCATGTACACATCAAATTTCATCATATGCTTGCTAGCAGACTATGTATGTTAAATGTCCATAGTAACAGATGAATAATTGAGGTTCTACATAATTTTCCTTGTGTCTACAACTTTGATATTTATGGTGGATTTTTTACATGTGATACTCAAGAGAGTAAAAGTTTCCTACTAAATTTCTTTCCATAGTTATCCACAAGAATTTATATTTATATGGATTCCAAAGTGATGAAGTGTACTTGGAATTTTTATATGCAGAGAAAAAATGAAACATTAACAATTAAGTTTCTTCCATGTATTTTCTGAGATACATACATCACAGTACCTCAAAGAGATCTTCAAGTATACTATCGTTCATATTTGGGTAAGTTTCAGTATAATCTTGAATCATTACACATGGCATCTGATACCCATTTTCATAGATACATGATAATGGTGCGCCTAACTCTGCTTGTTTTCTTGCTAAAGAGTAATCTTCACTTCATGGTATTGACCTCTTACAATTCTGAAAATCTTCAAGGATCATAATTGAGGAATGATATGTGCCACAGACCATTCCATGATATATCTTTTTAAAACTGGTCAGAGGGTTACAAAGATTCAGATAGCTATGGTATACAGCAGTGATAACAATCAGGTCAGTGCTGCAAAGGGCCTCATTCAAGACCCAGGGTGTCTGATCTTCCTGTACAGAAGTAAGTGGTAGTGATGTGCGTGTTATACATGTTAAGGGACTGGATGAATCTTGGTTAGTTGGCACTGTTGCAGAATTGCCAGTATGATATTAAACAACAAAAATTGCAGGTTCCCACTTGGGAAAGGATGCAGTTAACATGCAAAAATATAAAGTGAAGACTCCTGTAACAAGGATGGAAAAGGTATCCTGGTAAAGTAAGCTCAGATACATTATTGGTCTTTGGTTAAAGATTCCCTATAAATGGAAATGGTAGAACCAGAAATCTTGACAAAATCTTACCAATAAGCAGCTGTGTGTTGAGGTGTTCAAACCAGAGTACAGACTATCTCCTGTATCTACTGGGGAAACTACCTAATTCTGTGTTGTAATAGTTCTTTGAAACATCGTTTTAAAAAATGTTCATGAAGTAAGGTCTGTAAATGACATAACGCTCCACTAACTCACCAGGAATCTCCATCCTTTCCTTTTCCAAGTTTTGCATCATGGTGTCTATCACAGCAGCGGAAAGCAAACTAGAGCACATGCCTTACTGTTGCAAATAGATGCTATAAGTTTGAAAATGCAATGATTTGAGCATTTTTTTTAACTCTACAGGAAAGATAAAAAATGGACGAAATAGTTGTGCCAGGATATATATTTCGGAGAAAGTCAGGACTGCAGTGGTCAAAAAGGGTCATCAAGAGGAATGTTACTGGTGTTGAGGGAAACGCTGATGTTAGCGGAATTAAAGGGAAAGTCGTTTGCTTTTTGTCGCATGCATTTGTGGCTGATTGTCATGTTTGAAATGATTTTGTCCTTTGCAGTCTGACAGAAGACAAAATTTACATGCTTTCTAGGGAACAGAAATTTGGTGCTGAATCTGTGCATTTTGCTCTATCACTGTTAATCTTGAACATAGGACTAAGCCTAGCATATTTTGTAAGTGCCTTGCCCAAAAAGCATGTCATCTAAAAATACATTACTGTTGAGTTCCCTCACATCCAGTTGGAATTAAACAATGGAGGTGGACAAGGTAATATCAGGCATCCTGGCGACGAAGTCATATCCAGAAATACATTTGTTCATGCTTTCTTTTCTTTCGTGTGTGGGAGTGGCAGGGATAGAACACGGGCCTAGCACGAGTACTGAAGATGCTCCAGTTCTAAACTCTATGCCCACACCTTTCTCTATTATCATTTCTTTTTCAGTAAGTGTCTTACTCAGTTATCCAGGATGCTGTTGGACTGGCCCTGTAGCCCAAGCAGGCTTTGAACATACAGTTTGTGAACATAAGCCTCATAAATAGCTGAGTCGATAAAGTTGCCTTACAAGGTGCTGCTTATGGTTTCTCATAGGTAATAAGCATATAACGATCTCTGTGAGATACTGAATTAACTTTGTTCCTAACCTCAAGTGATAAAGTAGTAATAGTGTCTGATCGTCAATATTCAGGCAGACCATTTGATCTCTAATATCCAGATAGAGGAGGCATGTGTGCCTAGTCCAGTCCGTGTTTTATCCACAGGTACTGTTACTATCTTAACTAATGTACAGATATAAAGTAATAGAAGTCACTTTAGACCTTTGTTGTGTGCTTATGTCTATAATTAATTCATAGGGGGTTCTGAGTATTCCTGAATGTTTTTTGTCATGACTACCTTTTTAATACTCTGATATGAGTAATATTATATACAAGCACAAAATTGTGTGTAGAGATAGTAAATTTGATGTTTACCATGGAAGATATTAATAGTGCTCCATTAATTTTTTTTCTGTTTGCCCATCACTTTGATATTTATGGTGAGATTTTTTTAGAGTTCCACTTAGGAACCTTAAGAGTTCTCCTATAAGGCTATGTTCATGGCCGTCTACAGACAGATTCCAAAATGATCCAGTGACCCCTGGAGTTTTACTAAAGACAGGTAGTGTGAGACTTACATGTAATGAGTATTTCTTGGTGTATTTTCAGAGACAAGTCAAGACCTCAAGGTGTCTCAGACCTTAAGAACACAATTATTCATATCTGGGTAAGTTCCAGAATGACTCTGACTCAGGATGCAGGACTTCAGAGCTTCTTTACACAGGTGATGATGATAATGCTACTGGTTTTCTTATCCACATCTGTTTATTATAGGTGCTCAGGTTAAAAAAAAAACATAGTATCCTTAGTAAATCTATTAAAGACAGGTTTGTATGATATAAATAATAAGGCCTGGAAATTATGTAAACTCTATAAAAAATGAAAGACTGATTTGCAAGGATTCACTGCCATTACTTTTGATATGCCAGCTTAGTACTGAGTGTAATATTTCTTTTGAGATTGCAGGCCAAGGAAGGATGGACACTCCCAAACTACAGGCAAATTCAAAGTAATTAAAGTTGAAGTATCGTCTAATACTGTGGGCAAAGAAAGGGGGAGAATTTCTTATAGAAAAGGGTATATCGTAGCATACCTAGTAACCAGAATTTTGTTTTCATAGTCTTTTCAAGAGAGCAGAGTTGCCCTGAACATATTGTCAATGCAGACTTGCTGATTAACCATGTAAGTGATAAACTGGGCCCAACAGACTGCAAATCATATGATCTTGGGACATTCAGTCAGTGAGGAGAAGATGACGTCAATTTTGTTAATACACTTTTTGAATATTTTTAGTAATACCTCAGGATTTTGTACAGTTTTGAGAGTAAACTTCATTTATTAAGACTTATTTTTCATCTGCATATGGATAGCATGTATCCTTTTCTCCTCCTTGTTCATACATATCAGATTAAAACATAAATATGTCCCTGACAACTCATGTAAGCCTTATATTCTGTATTCTTGTTATTACAACTATTGTTGATTTCACATACATATATGCATGCACATATGGATGCATACATACATACATAATGGCAGGAGTTGTCAAATGTCATCTAGGTCATCTTTGTCATGTCCACCATGCTGACGTGGACTGTGTAGTCTCTTCTTACAAGTGTAATTTTTGTCACTGAACGTTTGTAATAATCTAAGGATGAAGAAATGCCAGAGTGACCTTGAGATTGGCATATACACAAAAGATTTCAACGATGCATCTTTCTGAGGTACATCAAAGCATCACAGTGTGGCGGGCAGTATTGACAGCAAGACCAAAGAGCATTGCTGGTATCCAGATTACTAATGTGTAAGATCTTAGTCATGGCTCAGGACCTCTGATCTTCAAAGACACTAGTAATGGTAGTGTCCCCCATGCTTCTTGGCACTGTGCTTTTGTTAACACTAATGAAGTAATAAATGATGGAATCCTTAGCAACTCTCATGACTAAGAATGTATACCTTTTACGTGATACAGAAAACTCATGCTAATGGCCTTTGTATGATGAGGGGTTTGTTTTACTCGGAGTCATTGTTGCAAAAGTGCCAGCACATTACTAAACACTGCAGGTGCACACTCAAGCATGCCAAGACTCTTCTGATCATATAACCTGTTAACCTTAAAGGAAAACAAACATGCAGATAGAAGTTAAGTGTCTCCTAACAATGATGGTGGACAATGATCTAAAGAGCAAGTTGCATCCTCAAAAACAATTTTGGATGTTTTGTTCTATTTTTTTTCACAGACTCCCTGCAAGGAAGCAGTTACCCTAAAAATCTCCCTGAGAAAACCTTGCTAATAAGCAGATAAATGATAATGTGGTTGAAACACAGCATAGACTGTCTCATGCTCTACACCTGAGTCACAAAAGAGGCCATGAATAACAGTGTTCTGTTCTACCTTACAGCCTCTTGAAGGTCTTTTGGCTATAGATGCGAAATGATCAATACTCAATTCACTCATCAGAAGCCTTCATATTTTTAAATATACATATTTAACAAATGATTTGTAGACTGTCCTGTGTGCCACAAAAAATGGCAGATAGTACATCTCTCAATACTGTATTCTTGCTGACTGACAACTCGTGGTTAATATTTATAGGTTTTGAGGCCGAGCAAGGGGATTCTGATCATTTTCACAGTATAGGTAACCAAGGCATTTATTATTGGAACGTTACCATATTCTCTCTTAAGGTACTATGAAGTCTTTTAGACTGTGTTATCCATGCAAGTCTTAAATGAACTGGAGATAAATGCAGAATTGATGCAGTAACTTTACGATCTGCAGATATCCAAATAGGATGGGAAATGTACCAAAGAGTTTTGCAAAGGTACATTTCCAGAGATGAGTAATGTTATCACAGTGATTCAGCAAAGATCATCAAGTTAGAACTTCATGGTCTGGTTGGTCGGCTGAGTGGGGTATAGAAACTTCTTGTGCTTGGGTAAAGTGTAGCTGATTTCCATGACCCTTTCCTGAGTCATGCATCTGTGGTGACGCTGTGTAGCATTTTTCTCCAAATTGAAACATTCCCTACAGGAAGGAGGGAGGAGGCTCATGAGACTCTAGAGGTGAACAAATATCACATGTCTGAGAAAACTACAACTTGCAAGATACTTAAACCCTCTCCCCAGCTTTCTGGAAGCAGTGAACAACTATCACAAAGGAGATTCTTAATATCTTTGCTAGAGAGATGTTTCTGGACCTGTCAAGGTGCCTGTAAGGCACGCAGAAGGAGCTCCAATATTGCAGAATTCATACTCTTCTCTGTTGAGATGGATTTTCCCATGACATAGCTGGTTTCATGTCATGCTTTCTGCCATAACTTAGACTTGTTAATGACCCAATATAAAATCATTGACCCACCATTTATAATTGATGTGGTCACTATTTTAGTCTGTCACAGTTTCCCTTTCTGGGGTCAGTAGAAGTATATATAGTTTGCCTCCCCAGGAAAAGTATGTCACCCAATAGGTAGGTAATTAGGCACAAAATGACACGGTTCTTAACAATCTTAGAACAAATGTACTTATTTGATAGAGTAAATTGATGTTGAACTTGTGTGAATTGCGAGAGTTTTTCCTCTCTCATTGTTTTGGTCTTGATGCACGTCTTATATATTTTGCAGGCATTCAGTCAAGGAAGTAAATGAACTTTCCCACCAACATGTGCACTTCAGATTCATCCTAGTATCTAAAAGGAACTAAGTATTTCTTATCAGCAGTAGCCACCAAGGTAATGAACAGACCTCCTGGGTAAACAAACTGTATCCTGAAACCCATTTATACATGTGTTAGGTTTCCTCTTTTGTGGCTAGGGCAGAGGAAAGTGGGGAAATCTGGGTATTCTGGAGCCGCATGTTATGTTAAAGGGTAAAACTTATTTCAGTGTAATGGTAGAAGTGAAGAGAGTTTTGCAATTACTAGCATCCATAGTGATATGAAATATAGAATCCTTGCCATAATTTAAAAAAAAAATCATTTTACTTATTCTTTGAAAATTTCCACCCCAACTCCTGGGATCTCCTCCAATATATATCTCTCCCAGCTTGATGTCTATATTCTAGATAACCCACTGAGCCTAATTAACGCTCCCCATATGTAAGTGGGTGGAGAGCCATCCACTGGGGCATGGGCAGCCAATCAGTAGTCCTCCCACAATAATCACCTAAGAAGAAGAAAATGAGTAGCATCACTAAAACAGCTCTGGGTACTGGAGAGATGAGGACACTTAGTTGTTCTCCCAGAGGACTCATAGTGGCTCACAACTGTCTGTGACTCTAGTTCTAGGGGAACCATCAATGTCTTCTTCTGGCCTCCACAGGTACCAGATATGCACATAACACTCAGACATATATATGCATGCAAAATACCCATATACATAATACAACAAAATATTTAAAATAATAGTACTGATAAAGCATGGTCACTACCATGCATCACAAAGAAAGTATGAGATGTCTTACATTCTCAGAAGGATGATACAGTACTATACTGTCTGACACTTATAAAGCAAGATAGAGGATATAATTTTAAAGGCATTATTTGATTCTACATTTATGCTGGAATTTTTAACTGGCTTGATTCTTGTGCAAGCCACATCATGTCCAGAGGTTAACATTTCATAGTACTCTTCCACTCTTTAGGCTTTTGGTCTTTCTTTTACAATGTTGCCCTCAACCTTGCCAGGGAGGGCTGATATGAATGTCCCATCTCTGAATACTCACAAGTACTTATTCTAAGCTCTTTGAACATTTAGGCATCTCTATATTAACTACAACTCACTCACTGCAGTAAGAATCTCCTCTGATCAAGCTTGAGAGCAGCACAAATCTGACCCTTCCTTATTAATAACGAATGGGGAAATAACCCATGCCTTAGATTTTATACCATTGTGTCTTCTGGGAGCAGCATTATCTACTCATTTAGGGTACCTGTGCTCCAATTTCTTTTTTAAGTTATATTTTAATTAGCTTACCAAGTAATGTTATTTCCTAAGACTTTCTCATATTTCCCTAGTTTTGGTCAGCATTCCCCCATCCCTTCTTTCCCCCACCCCTTATATCTATCCCCTATTATACATTTAGCTTCCAGCATCTTCTGCTTCCCCATTCCTTCATGTCATATGTATTCCACAGTCCTCCTCTTGTATAACATCCCCTCATGCAAGGTTACTCTTTAACCTCAGAACGCTGCCATCTCCAGAATCCATGAAATAACACAGTGAGCCACAGCGCATTTTCATGAAATGTGTTTCTGGGACAGGTCAAATATCAAAGAGAGACAAGGTTGTCATGTGCAACTTTTTTTTTTTATTTCCAGGTCAGTCCTGCTGTGGGCTTCAGTCATAGCACAGGATATTTTATTTTGACACAAGTAAGTGATAATGGTGTCCCTCATTCTTCTTGTCACCTTTATTCTGTTCAGAAAAGAAATAATAGAATTATTAGCAATTCTAATGATTATACGATAAACAACACTTTTTGCAAGTTTTAAAATTAAGATTATATGATTTTTCCCCTTCTGTCTCCTCCGTCCAACTCTTCTATGATACTACCCCCTTTGCTGCTTCTCAAATTCACAGCACATTTATTTATTATACAACCTTAAGAGTCCATATTATATATGGTGTGTGTTTGTAGGAGATAGAGCACTGGTTCTCAACCTTCTCAATGTGACTCTTTAGTACAGAATCATGTTGTGGTGATCCCCCACGATAAAATTGTTTTTGTTGTTACTTCATAACTGCAATTTTGCTATTTTTATCACTTGTAATGTATATAATCTTCAGACTCCATTTAGTATTACTTGTATGCATTGCTGTTGAAGTGTTCATTGTGTGCTAACTGGCTAGCATTACTGGGAAAGTGCTACTGTAGTAGTAAGCAGCAGCTGTATTGCAGTTCTCTAGTCAAGAAAAGTATGCTCCCACTAATCCACATTGTTAATTTCAAATAAATGTAAGTTCTGAGATAAAGTTGTCTCGCAAGTATGACAGTAGAAAAGAAATTGGCAAGTATACTAGTAGAGTGAGCTGTATCCTCAAACACATTTTGCATGGTTTTTTTCTCTTTACAAGTTTTTTCACATGAGAAACAGGTGATCTTGAACGTATTCTTGACATTACCATTGTAACAAGAAAGTAAATGGAAATGTGTAAAAGACACAGTGCAAATGATCTCCTCTCCTAATCCAGGTTATTAAGGAGGTTCTGTGTCAACCTCTTTTGCTGTTTCTTTGCAGCCTCCCCCTAAAATCTTGCCTAATGTACAGATGTGAGATACTACTCCATTTACTCTCCAGGAACTTTGGATGGTCAGGTGTGTTTTTAACAGTTTACTTGAAGATTCTCATAGGTCTCTGTTATTATTGGCTGCTACAGAGATAGTATTAACCATCTCCCTCATCATTACTGGTAAGCATCCATTTTTGTTATTTCTGCCAACTGGTGATGTGTGTTTGTTTATAGGAGATAGAGCACTGGTTCTCCACCTTCCCAATGTGACCCTTTAGTACAGAATCATGTTGTGGTGATCTCCCACGATAAAATTGTTTTTGTTGTTACTTCATAACTGCAATTTTGCTATTTTTATGACTTATAATGTAAATATCTGTTTTCCGATGGTCTTTGGCCTGTGTAAGGGTCTTTTAGCTCCCAAAGGGGTCATAACACATAGCATGAGAATCACTAAGATAGAGACACAAACTAGAATCCTGTTAACTTTCATGGAATATGCCACCAAGTCATGTACCATGGAATTCTTGAATGTTCTTAAAGTACTCTATTGTGTTAGAATATTCTATCATAGAAATATACACAAACATGATGAAATTTATTTTGTTGCTTTCCATTCTTACAGTATAATAAGAAATGTCCCAAATAGTTTTGCCAGGCTATGATTTTTATAGATGGATCAAGGTATCGCTTGATCAAGGATCAAGATATATCTATACCATGGAATACTATTCCTCCGTGTTTTTCTCCAACACAGGTCAAAACTTTACAGTATCTCAAAAGGGTCTTCAAAAGTACAATCACTTTTATCTAGTGTATAAGATATCTTAGTGTAGCTGCCACTAAGACTTGAATCCCTGCACAGACTATCTAGTCTTTCTTCAAATGGGTATGTAATTAGGTTGCCCCAGCCTTTTTCCAAGTGCATTTCTTACAGGTTCTAGGATTAGAACTCAAAGTCCTTATTAAGTGTATATAACATGAGTTATTATGATTTATATGGCCAGAAAATATTGGTTAAACTGTGAATGTTGAGAAATTGATCATATCAGGGTTCACTGCTGTTGTTAGCAGGAGTTCAGTGGCAAACATAATTTATTTTGAGATTCCACATTTAAAAAAATTAAAGGTGTGTGCTCTTGAATTTAGTCAGGACAGAAGTCACTCAAATACCAATTCAATCAGAGTTGAAAGTGTCCCTTAATAATGCTCATGGACAAAAGACTGATAGAACAATCAATTCTGTATGACGTTTCCCCTTACATTCCTTTCACAAGCACACATTGTCCCTGAAAAGATCATTAATGGTACTCCGCTAATGACTAGGTCAGTGGTGAAATGGCTATACCATAATACAGAATAGCTAATCTGTGATACCCAAGTCATTGGGGAAGGAGTATCTGTGCACTATTTAATAAAATTTGATAGTATAGTTATTTGAAGGTTGCCACTTGTATTCATTTATACCTTATTTTGAGGCATGCATAATAAAGGACTACGTGTAGCATACTCCTTTTCCTACTGTTTCTGAACCTTACATGGTTAAATGCAAATATATCCCTATATCCATACCAGCCATAGAAATATTAATATTCTTATATTCTAGCCAGTATGTTACTTATATTTCAGAATATAATCTCAGAAATGTGTACAGCTGTCTATGTAATGTTTATACTACCTATAGTGATGGCGTGGGACCTATCATGGTCATTATTTTTTGCCAGTATTTTTAATGGGATAAGATTACTAGGAAAATTTTTTTCCAAATTTGCAAGCCTCCAAGGACAACTAAAATGAAATGAGAACCTTGATGTTAACATATACCATGTAATATTTCTAGGTCTGTTTTTTTTTTCCTCTGAGACCTGTCAAGGCATAAGACAGATAATGTCGCTCTGTTGAATATTACCTTCTGTCATCTGGATTCGTGCTGTGGTGGGCCACACTCTTGTGCTGGACTTCTAATATTCATAGACAGGGGTGAGTGATGACGGTGTTCTTTAACTTTTTGTTGCCATGCTTTGATTTCTAATGCTTAAGAAACAAATGGTGCAATCATAGCAGTTCTAGTGATTGTGATGTCTACTTTCTATGTGCTAAAAAATATATTGAAGCTATCTATGACTGTTGGTTGTATTTCGGCTAAATGTGTTTCTTGAGGAATTTTCAACAGTCATGAATAGAGGATGTGTTGCAGATAGCTACTCAAGAAAAGATGGACTCTCCTGATACTACACACAGTTAACCTCAAGGAAAAGAAGTTTTCAGGTAGAATGAAGCATTCGCTAATGATGATAGGTAAGGGAATGAACAAGTATCCAAGTAATATAGCAAGCAGCATACACAGATACATTGTGAGTGGTATTTTACAGGTTCCCTACATGAGGACAGAGTTTCCCTGAGAATATTCTTAATGGTGCTTCATTAAGATGATCAGTCTGATCAAAGCACAGTGCACTGTCTTCTTCCACACATAGATCATTAGGTTTCCTCAGTACCAACAATATTCCCCCCAAATTCCTTTTCTACTTGCTGTGCTTTATTCGTCTACCTCTAACACATTCTGAAAATGAGATGATATTCATCTCATTCTACATTTAGTATTTCCAGTGTCCTTCAGCATGGCAACAAGGCAGAGATCCATCTATGCTACTGAAATGTCTACAGCATATATGGACAAAGATTGGTATTCTTTTGTGCGGATATGTGTTACGATTGTATGATGGTCATCATGGTCACTGACAGTATGAGAATTAAGTGACTTCTTCCTGATGACTAACTATCATGACATTAAGTGTTAATTATCCACAAATACAATATAATCTTGTGACCATTACTAATAATGGGTTATGTTTTACTGCCTCTGTTCTGTATAGAACAGAGAAATTGTAGTCAGACCGTGTAAATAAATGTTGAATGTTGGATTATGTGCTACTGCTTTGTTACTGTTTCAGATCTTGAGCCTGTTTTTTGTTGTTCTTGTTGTTGTTTTGTTTTTTTAACAGCTCCATACATATATACAGCAATATTATGACTATATTTACCTCCTGTCACTGTCTGGTATTCTCCTTCTTCCCTTCTACATTCTTTTTTCTTCCCACCTAGCGCTCAGTGACTATACCATTAAAGAAAAAGATACCTTTCCTCCAAACAACAATTAACATTCATTACCTCATCACAAAGATATGGAGTTTCATAGGCTATGCAGTTATGGTTGCAATGGCCGTGTCACATCTGAATGGCAGTGTCATATCTGGATGGCAGCATTTTATAAACTCATAGAAGGCTTCTAATATGGTAAGATTACCTGAGGAATTTTCATATGTAAAGTCAAAATGAGGCTGGTCCTGAATGTCTTCTCTTCAGTGTGTTTCCGTAAGATAATGCATGGCCTCATAATGCCTCAAAGACATTATCAAGATTATGGTTGTTCATATCTGTGTAAGTGTTCATGGAATAAAAATCACTGTACAAGATACCTGATTTTCATCTTCATAGACAAGTAATTATGATACTTCTAACTCTTCATACCATCAAGTTGCTCTGAATGCTCAGATCAGAAGTCATGGACTCCTCAACAAACCTGGTGAACATAGATTTGTATGTTTTTTTAAATACCTGCAATGCTTCTGTTGAACCCACAAATGTTGAGAGATTAATTGTATAAGGGTTTGACAGTATTGTTGTTATGTAGTAAGCATAGTTAATGTTGGTATTCTAGGTCAAGAAAGAATCTCTTCCTGAACTGCAGTTAAGTCAGAACTCATCCAAGCTTCCAAGTAAAATTCATGTCATGAGAATCTGTATCCTATTGTAAGTTTTTGTGTGACTTTAGTTGTCATGATTTATCCAAAAAAACCACAGTCACCCTGCACACATTGTTGACGAGCCTTACAAATGGTTCAGTAAGTGATGAAGTGGCTATACCACAGTGCAGACATTACACAGGTAAGTGATGATGGAGCCCCTTGACCTTCTTGATATCATGTTCAGTTTTATGGGGGAAAGGGGACTTTGGGGATCTACCAAAGTAGAAAGCTATGGAGTTGTCAGGAATTTTAGTAATCATGATCACATACTTTTTTTATAGTGGTAAAGAAAAACCAAATCTGCCTTTAACCTGTATATGTTTGAGGAATTGAATGTGTTCTCATTAATTGTTTGAAAATCCAGAATGAAAAACTCAAGTGTGTATGCTAATTTAAAACTTTTTAAATAAAAAATGTATAATATGTATACCGTACCTTGATCCAGGTATCCAGCTAGAGTTGACAGACATGTCCTTTAACAGTGGTATTGATCAAGGTGATACACAAGAGTCCTGGGAAATAAATCATATATTAAAACATGTTTGTTCATGTTAACTTTTCATTTCTTGTTTTTGGTTGACGGCAGGGAGTTGGTCAGTGTGTCCCGGCCTCATGCATATAAGGTAGGCAACATAACTCTGAGCTGTAATTGTAATCCTTAGTTTTTAACCTTTGTTTTGAGACAGGATCTCACTCTATTACTCAAGCTGATGTTGAACTCACTTTGTAGCCTACACAAGCCTTAAACTCTGAGTTGCCTGCTTACCTCCCTAGATTCTGGAGTTACGGGCTTATGCCATCCAGTCTTCTCATAATTTGTTTTTTTACAGATTCTCTTAAGGAGAACATTGTCATTGCTGAAATAATTTAACTGTATGTTGCTCCTAGCAAGATAAATTATCTAGTCAACATTCTATAGTGCAGATTTTCTGAACTTCAGTATCTGGGTAGACACAAGTGTGCGTAACATGACGCTACCATGTTTTTATCTACAGATATCCTGTATGTTTATTGTTTTCAGATACATTACTTGGATTCCTAAAGGAATTTAATGTTTCTTCAATATTTTGTTGTGTTTTTTATGTTCTTATCTCTTAATAATGTTCATATATTTCCTTATATTGTCTGCTCATTAACAAGCTCCATGTATTTAATGTCCGCCATGGTAAAAACAATCATAAGATTGTCTGTAATTTTGGTTGTGTCCATCACTTTGATATTAATGGTGCACTTTTACAGGTATCCTGTAAAGAAAATGGGAGTGCCCTTACAGTGTTCTGCCCATGACCATCCACAAGTATCCAGATAGTAGAGATGGATCCCAATGACACAGTAGTGACCTTGAGTTTTAGTGCAAGGTATGTGCCTAACAGGTTGGGTTCAATGTGTTTCTTGAGACAGGACAAGAACTCAGAGTGCCACAAAGCAATTTGTTTTTCAATATTTTATGAATTATTGTGTTTATTTACATTTCAAATGTCCCCCCACCATGAACCCCCTACCACATAGCCCCTTTACCTCTAAGAAGATGCTCCTCCACTCACCCCCTCCCATCTCACCCCTCTAGCATCCCCCTACTCTGGGACATTAAGCCTCCATAGGACCAAGCACATATCCTTCCACTGAGGCCAGATAAGGGAGTCCTCTGCTACCTACATAGCAGTGGCCAATGGACCAGCTCATGTATGCTCTTTGGTTGGTGGCTTAGTCCCTGGGAGCTTTGAATGGTCCAGTTAGTTGATACTGTTCTTCTTCCTATGAGATTACAATTCCCTTCAGCTCCTTCAGTCCTTCCTCTAAGTATCTGCATCTATCTTAGATAAAACCTGAAGAGACCACCCCCAGTAAAAAGACATGCCCCGCCCCAGTTTGAAAGATGGAGCCACCCCCAACTCAAAATTTTTACCCAGAATTGTTCCTGTCTAAAGGAAATGCAAGAGCAAAAAGTGGAGCAGAGACTGAAGGAAAGGCCATCCAGAGACTGTCCCACCTGGGGATCTATCTGATATGCAAACACCAAATCCCAACACTATTGCCAATGTGCTTGCAGACAGGAGCCTGGCATGACTATCCTCTAAGATGCTCTACTAGTACCTAAGACAGCTGCAGATACTCACAAAGCAATTTTTTAAAAGTTAAATTTTTAATATTTAGATAGTTGCCAGTGGTTCACAATCATAATACAAGATATCTTATTTTCATATTCATAGATAAAAGATGGTGATGCTACTGGCCATTTTTTGGATGTTTTATTTACATTTCAGATGCCATTCCCTTTCCCCATCTCCCCCCCCCCCCAGAAAACCCCTATCCCATGCCCCCTTTTTCTTTTTGCTTTTATACACTTTTTAAAAATGTTAATCGAAGGCTTTATAAGTTTGGTAATGCTCAATCAGAAGTGTAACCTAATATCCAGTCTCAATATATCAACTATCTTTGACTGGTGGAGACATGTGAACAACTGCCTCCATATCCCCCCTCTCTTTCTCTCTCTTTCTTTCTCTCATCACCTAGCTTCTCATCTCCTTCTTCTCCTCCTCTCCTTACCCCTTCTCTTCCTCTTGGTACCCCTCTCACCTTAGCTTCTCCCACATATCACCCTTCCCGTTAAAATAGAACTTTTCTCTTAAAATACATTTAGAGCATAATTGTGCCGATTTGTACCAGGGAGGTACAAGATGGTCCTAATACCCAGTCCATCGTTTTGTTGACTCCCCAGAACTTCTGGTCACTGACCATTTTTAATATGCCCTTTTAACTGTTAAGCTCAGAAAGCGTGGGGTTTTTGAAGCTCTGGTAAACATGAGTTTGTGAATGTATATGACCAAAACATCTGTGTTGAAACTGTGGATATGGAAGAATTGATTGTATTGGCATTTGTTGACACTCTTATTCTTCAGCCAGAGCAATGGAAAGAGTAGTGTGTTTTGAGATTTCTGATCAAGAAGTTTTAGATGTTCTTACATTTACAGAAATTAGAAGCATTTTGAATCTCCAGGTAAATTGTACTAACAATAAGTAATAAGTTATGGCAGGACAGTGGACCTAGTAAAGGACAAGTATGTAGTTTGACAAACATTTTTGCCTGAGTTTTCCCTTCTCATTTCCTTCAAGAGAATCATCATAGCATCTTCAAGATTGTGTGTATATTGGCAGAAGCTCACACAGTGCTCCAGACAATGTTCATAGGGGACTTTATGGCAATATGGACCATAGTCATACCTGTAAGGGACACCCTTTATCACAAGTGAGTTGTCAAAACACAAATATGCCCATAACAACCTTACTAAACTTTATAGTCTTCTGTTATTGTTAACAATAATGTTTATTTCACAAACATAATGATAGAGTTGTAATCAGCAGTCTAGGTCATTTTGATCATTACCATCATGATGGACAATGGAATTTTTACATGATTGCCTTTCACAAGGAAGCCTCTAGTTTTTAGAAGTGTGTAAATATCCAAGTATCATGAAGTGATATAGTGACTTGGATTAATTTGTACTCTAGAATACTCGTATTCTGTGTCATTCTGAGAGAAGTCAAAGCATCACAGTGAGATAGATAATGTGTGCTCTTATGTAAAACATTAGTAGTAATCAGGTTACTGGTATGAGTGAGATTTAGGACCCCTGAGCTTCATTTACACAGGTAAGGGACAACGATGATAAAAGTACAGTAGAAACAAACTGATCCTCTACGTCAAAGTCGCTGAGAAGTAATTTTGACCACCATGTTCTTGTTTCTTTTCAGAGACAAGTCAAGACATCATAGTGAGCTGTTAACAGTCATCAAGTGGGGAATGTTGCTGATACTAAGCTAAATGGAAATATTTTTAAGACAAAATATATAATTGTTCTGTGCTTTAGTAAGTGTTGATGGCGCCTCTACTGCTTTTTATGGCAGGCACTCAGAAATGTTGTTGTCCTTAGAAATTCTAGGAAGGAAGACTTTGCATATTTTATAGGAAAGTAAAAATATATTCTGAACCCAAGCAATGTTGGGGGGAGTCTTAACTTGTAAACCTACTTATAAACCTACCACATTCACTATCAAGAAAGAGTGGATTCACTTAACAATTTATGTATCCAAGACTCAGCTCAGTTGCTTAACAGTGGTCGTACTCAGATATTATAAGGAACAAACTATATCCTACAACACATTTGTGCAGGTTTTCTTTTCATCTGTCTATCTATCTATCTATCTATCTATCTATCTATCTATCTATCTATCTATCTATCTATCTTACTTAGTGGGGATTGAACCTACTGCCTTTTTTAGGATTTGTTTCTTTTTTTTTTTTTTAGTCCAGTTTTTATCCCTTTCCTGGTCTGCCTTCTGACTGTTCCACATCCCATATCTCCTCTTTCACTGTCTCCAAGAGGATGTCCCCACTCCCCTAAGCCCACCCCACCAGACCTCCCCACTCCCTGGAGTCTCAAGTCTCTTGAGGGTTAGGTGCATCTTCTCTCACTGAATCCAGACCTGGAAGTCCTCTGCTGTATATGTGTTTGGGGGCCTCATATCTGCTGGTATATGCTGCCTGGTGGGTGGCTCAATGTCTGAGGAATCTCAGGGGTCCAGGATACATAAGCCAGGCATGAAGTCCCTTTGCAGCCAAGTCAGGCTGTGAAATTGCATCCCTTCTATTCAGCCTACCCAGGAACTGACATATATTCTTGCACACAGTTCTAAGAAAAACATAATAGTTCAGTTATCTCTGAACTTTTGTGGGCAGAATATCACCCCTGCATAACCATGTCTGTCATAAACTGGTCATACCAACAGTAAAGATCGCCTGATCTTTAATATCCTAGTAGATGAGGAAGGTGTGTCTAAAATGGTGATGTGAGTTTTCTTTGTGAGGATCCTTTTACTGTCATAACTTAACATACAAGCAGCCCCAAAAGCTCTCCACATTTCCCCCTTTTTTATTACATGAACCAGACTGAGCCTGTTTTAGGTGGTTCTAACAAGAACGCCTTCCTTATCCATCATGGATTTTTTTAAAGGAGAAAGCACATCATGTTGGGAGGAAAAAGTGGTGCGAGTAGGGTTGAAATTGGAAAGGAATAAATGGAACGTATATTTGACCAAAACCAAGTATATGTAATTATGAAATCTCAAAAAAGGAAAATACACCTTTATTGATATGTATTAATTGCATATTAAAATGAGTTTCAATATGAAATTTTCCAAGTCATTAAAAAGTATGCCAAATTAAGATGCATAAAGTATAATTCCATTGGAAAATAGAGGTAAAAGAGTTAACATTCCATGTAGATGAAGATAAAGACAGAGACAGTTAATGAAATAAATATTGCAAACCTTCTGACAGCCAGGCAGTGGTGGTGCATGCCTTTGATCCCAGCACTGGGGAGACAGAAGCAGGTGGATCTCTGAGTTGGAGGCCAGTCTGGTCTACAAGGCAAGATCCAGAACTTAAAAATATCTGGCCTCAACTAGAGAAGACAATATGCCTAACTCTTGCAGAGACTTGAGGCCCCAGAGCGGGGGCTGGGGATGGAGACCCGAGGGAGGAGGAATGGATGAGGAATGGTGGGAAGGCAGATTGGGAGGGTGTTAATGACTGGACTGGAAAAATATAAAAGTAACTTAAAAAATCTGTTCCACAGGGTTACCCTGTGTTACACAGGGAAACCCTGTCTTGAAAAACAAAACAAAACAAAATTGACAAAATACCCCTACCTCCTGAATGAATTTAGCAAGCAAGCACTCAATAAATATTTGGTAAAATAAATGAATAATCTTGACTGCATGATTATAGATTGACTCATTAATGGAGCTTTTCTAGTGTGTGATAGCAAGAAAGCTAAAAATCTCCATTCTCCAAACTTTTTTACAGCACTGGTGTGTTATTTGGGTTCCATTATCAAGTATATATGTGTAACTTCTATTAGAAAAAGACTTTGAGCAGAAAGGCAGGATTATGCATCCATTTATGGTTCTGGGTTATAGAAGGGTCACCAGAACTTTGGACAGATATTTTTAAGGCACTTGGAATTCATAAAAGAAATCAGATACTGGAGAGATGGCTCCATGGATAAAAAGCATTTGCTGCCCTTGCACCATCTATTGTGGGCTGGGTTCCCAGCACCCACATGGAAGTTTGTAACACAGTTCCAGGTGATCCCATGCCCCCTTCTGACCTTTGTCAGCACCAGACATATACACTATGTACTTACATGTAGGCAAGATACACTTGTACATATAAAATTTAAAATAAAATATTTAAAACACAGGCATACTAAAATTAGAGATGCTGTTGTGGTCAATTCTAAGAAGGCATTCTCCTTTTATATCTTTTCATTTTTTCCCTTTAGAAATTTTTACAAAGAATATTGTCAGATAGATAAAATAAATTAAAATATCAACCATTATGCCACCACTAAAACTTTCTTTTCATTTTGTCTGTTCTTTATATCAGTCATTATCTATATTTGTTCATATTATAGAGGGAAATTCATAGTTGAATAATTTGCTGATTTCTTTCTCTTAAACTATAAACATTGATACATATATTCTATTATTATTATTATTATTATTATTATTATTATTATTATACTGAATTACATACAGGCCATTTCTTTGTATATAGTACCCTCATACCACACTATCCTTCTCCTTCTGTCAACCATTAATTATTATTTCTCAGACAGTTCTGCTTCTGTTTTCATGTCAATGTCAATAGTACATATATATATTTTAAAGTATCTATAAATCTAACAACAACAAATTAGAGAAAGTATACTTGTTTTCTGAAAGTTAATTTTGCTTAACATGATTATATCCACATGCATCTATTTTCCTACTAATAGTGTGACTTCATTATTTTTTGTGGCTGAAAAAATTCCATTGTAGGTAGATGATATTTTTATGCATTCCTTCATTGTTATCTACCTAGGCTGATCCTATAAGCTCTTGAGAATAGTGCTACACTAAATATGTCAATCTCTTTGTGTTGACATAGAGTCTTTAGCGTAAATACTGATAAGTGGTATAGCAGGGTGAGTTCAAATATATATCATTAAATGGATAAATGTAAATATGGCAAGGAAAAATTCAACATGTAAATATATACATGTATAAGTCATTCATTCATTTAACAATAAAACTCATAAATAGCAGGTACAGTTCTGTGCTCTGAAGAGTAATGATTGAAAAGCCAAACAAATTTCTTGCCCTAAATTTGAGTATATTTTCTAGGGTTTACAACTGCAGTGGTCTATATCATAGTGTTGTTGGATGACACTCACCTTATAATCCCAGCATAATTATTAATAGCTCTCCTTCTTAAGAATGTCTGTTGGGATGATATATGATCACTTGGTATAACACATCTGGCTAAAAATATGGATGATATTCTGTAATCCATATCCGTAAAGTATGTGGCCTGTCCTTGCCTTCCTTTCTATGACTGTGAGGAAGATCTTTCACCTATTAGCCAGTATCCTCTTCACAGTTGTCAACCTCTTGGCAGATGTTCCCTCACTGGCTGATTAACAGCCTCCTGGTTCTCATCCCAGATGGGAGCCTCTATTGACTTCTTGTTTCGACACCACACGGGACATAATGAACAGGAACATTTTGTCAGTATCTACTCAAACAATTATCTGGTGGATGCTCTGGAAAGCAAGACTATGTACAGCACACACATGACAAAAAGCCTTCAAGTGCTGCCTGTGCAGAGCAGTAACAGTCTCAGAAGGACCTCTCCCACCCTCTGTCACCATTTGGTACTTCTACTCATTTCTTCTCAGGCCTAGTTAAGAGTGATGCTAATAATGTGGGCGAGGTTTCAAAAACAAATTTGAGCTAATTGTTTTTCATCTCAGAAATGTTTTATAAATGTTAAGTTTATAGCTCTCTGATGGGCTTAGTCATAGAGAATGCTTACCTCAGAAAGACTGCTTTTCCCCCAAGCCATAGAGAGTCCTCAAAGAAACAAAAAGTCTGAGAGTATAGCTCAACGGTCATTTTCTTGAAAAGGCATCAAATGTATTTTCACAAGTTTCATATTTATGAAGTCCTCTGTGATGCTTTACCAAATGAAGTCTAGCTAGGATAATCCTCTTGTCACATAACATTTGTGTTGTAGTCATGGGAACACATAGATATATTGAATTGGTGCCATAGGAGAATAAACAATAAGCCTAAATCAATGCAATGAGCCATTACTTATTTCTGAAACGGAAGTGGAAAACATTGTTAAAAGGCCACGTAGCAGCAGGTGTGACTGAAAAGAAGGAAGGATGTGAGAGAATGAAAGAGCATGGGTGGCATTCTTCTCATTTCCTTATCCCAGTGTAAAACTCCAAACAAAGCTTCAGAAGAAACACCTGGAAAAACAGTATCTCCACTTTGAAAAGTAATACCAGCTCCCTTCTCCAAAGGATATTTCACAATTTCTGGAGTGATCTTGGTAGTCACTTGGAGGGCAGGGAGCGTTGGGCAGACGCCAGCATCTGGTGGATATATAACTTGCCTCAGTACTCAGGATGGCTGGCTCCCATTGGCTTTAAAGACCAATAGTACCATTGTCCAGTAAGCCTGTTCTAAACATTACCTTGATGGAGATATCTCAATACCAAGTTATAGTTTATGATGTACCACTGATACAGCTAATTGTAATTCACTGAACTTCGGTAGACTCAGAATAGTGTCTTTCCTCACTACTGACTCTAGGATACCTTCATCAGTTTGGAATCCAACCTAATGCATCTAGACTCTAAACTCTAGCATTTCTGCCTAGCAGAAAAATGCTGATTTTTCCCAGATGGTCACTTCCATGCATCTATTTTAAAGTGATTAAGAGGATTTTTTTCCTAGTTTTACTGAAGGTAGCATAAGTAACAAATTATATACATTCAAGATATACAATAATGATTTACTTGATATGTATACAGCATGAAATGGGGGCATTTATGTGTGGTGAGGGCACATAAGATCTACTATCAGCAAATTTAAAACTAAATAAGACTGTATTATAACTGTGGCCACCACGCCTTTCATCTTATAGTTAAAAATGTGTACCCTTTGAAAAACATTCCCCATGTGTTTTGCTTCCTAGCCCCTGACAACCACTGCTACTCTCTACTTTGAATTGAACCGTTTTTAGATTCCAGATGTACATGTGATCCTATAGTATGTATATCTGTCAATATTATTTAATTTACAATGCCATCCAGATTCATCCATGTTCTTATGCATAGATTTCATTATTTTTGTGATTGAATAAAATCTACTGTGATGATATATATATATGTATATGTATGTGTATGTGTGTGTGTATGTGTATGTGTATGTATATGTATATGTATATGTAGTATATGTATATATGTGTATGTGTGTATGTACACATGTGTGTATGTATGTATACATGTGTGTATGTTTGTACACGTGTGCATGTGTGTGTGCATGTATATGTATGTATGCATATGTGTATGTGTATATGTTTATATGTGTATGTATGTATGTGTGTATGTATATATGTATATAAATATATGTATGTGTGTATATATATGTGTGTGTGTATGTGTATATATATATATTATATATATAGAAGAATTAGCTTTATATCTCCATTCAAACATCCTCATTCATATATACACATATATATATATATATAGTACATATATTCATATACACACACACACACACACACACATATATATATATATATAGTATATTTTCTTCATACATTTATATATTAGTGAAGATTTTTGTTTATTTTGAAAATGCCTAAGAGGAAATGGGGATACAGACCTTGGTGAGATACTTCTGCCATTCCAGAAACAAGCTTAGATCATTGGAATAGAAAATAGAGCCCAAGGGCTGGAGAGATGGCTCTGCAGTGAAGAGCACTGACTGCTTTTCCAGAAGTCCTGAGTTCAATTCCCAGCAACAACATGGTGGCTCACAACCATCTGTAATGGGATCTGTTGCCCTCTTCTGATATGTCTGAAGAGAGTGACTGTACTCATATATGTAAGACAAATTATTTAAAAAGAAAATAGAGCCCAGAAATGAACCTATTCATAGTTAGCTAGACTTTGATAGAGGTGCCAAGAGTACACATTGGTTAAGAAAAAGTCTTCAATAAATGCAAGCGAAAGAATGACTTTTTAAACTCATATACCATAAACAAAATGTAACTTTCCATGGATTAAAGACATTCAAGGTATACAATGATGATTTACTTGATATGTATACAGCATGAAATGGGAGCCATAAGATTGGATATCACAGATTTCCTAGAAGAAAACACGGGAGGAAAAATCTATGTAGCTTTGGTCCTGGCAATAGTTTTGGATATTGCAGCACCAAAAGCACAAGAAACAAAAGCAAAACCATACTGAACTACACCAAATAGAAGGCTCCTGGACAGCAAAGGAAAATAACATGAAAAGGTCATGTCTAGCCTCCTTTAACTTAGAAAGGCATATACATACTTCTCTGCAAATGTTATTGGCCAGTTCACTTCACTTGAGTAAGAACAAAGTAAAATAGCAGATCCAGGAAAGACCTCTGTAACAAAACTAAGTCAGGTATGAAAAGGGACCTTTATGCTCCCTGTGTCCCTTGTCATTGGATCTTCTGTTGATCTCCAGCTGGCATTTTATTTACTTCAAGAGTCACATGCTGTAGTCTTTCAAAACTGCAGTAGAGCAGGGAGAGGTCGCATGGCAGACAAACGAATAAAGTGTTATCTTCTAACTTAAATTGAATGATCGTCTCTTTTTGAATTTTCAAGTTGAACTACAGAGCAAAATACAGTGGCGGGCAAAGGGTGAGTGAGATATGAACACCAAACAAAATTACATTTGAGTTTTTATTAATAAAACTTCACTACAAAGAACTTGCAAAAAAAGCACACCAAAATTAACCAGACCTCAAGTCTACACATCTCAATGAATTTCTATACAATTAAGATTCTGAAGCTTTGGGACTCACATTAAATTTTATACTTTCGCTATCAAATACAGTTTGTGCACTTGTCTATGCATAAAAAAATCTAGGACAGAGTTGAGACTAGAGGAAGAATTAGCTTTATATCTCCATTCATACATCCTCATTCATACACCAAGAATCCGTTACCTTCATTCACTCCTTCCTCATCACATGCATTTACCCTTCCTTGTGATTTCTACATGTTTCATTGGATTGCTGCTTTATACACTACAACGAGAAAATGGAACCAATGTAGCTTTTCATCACAAAAGAATCACAAATAAAAATTCCATACATATATTAAATATGTATTTATTGCTTGAAATAGTATTTGCCACTTAAAGTGAAATAACATTTGTAGAAAAGTGGAAGGCATTGAAATGTGTAATTTAAGCAAGGATGCACACGGATTTTTTTATTTAGAAATAAAAAATCATGTTCTCCCTTATATGTGAAGCCTGGCCTATATTATACATGTGTGTAAGCAAATATATGTGCAAATTCAGTATAGCAGTTTAACAAGTATTTCTAACCTGAAAATTATCTATTATTTCTGATTATTTTTTGTTAAATTTAATTTCCATTGAAAAGTATCTGGAGTACTGGGCATGACTGTGTATACCTTTAATCTGGAGGCAAAGGGAGGCCGATCTGTGAGTTCCAACAAGAGATATACAGTGAGACCCTGTCTACACACATAGAAAGGGGGGAGACTTATTGATTTAGTACCTGGAGCTAGAGATGCTGGTCAGTGGTAGAGAGCTTGTCTAGAATGCTGAAGTCCTGGGTTTGGTCCCCAGTTCTCCCATCACCATCGTATGATTTAGCACATCATCTAAAATTCAAAGACAAAAATATATGCCCCTTAAGCTCAGATGAGCAGGAGAAACCCATAATATGAAACATCTATTCGAGACAGAAAATATAGTTATCAGAGCAAAAAGTGTGCTATTGATCATGGAATTTGGGGGGGTGATAAAAGTACAGAAACATGGGGTTGATTATGTAATTTTATAAATATAATTAATGCCTCTTAATTGCAAACTTAAAATGGTTGAAATCAAAGATTCTATGTTATATATCATCCTAGTTTGGTTGTTATTGCTGTAATAAAACTGACTCAAAACCAAGTTGTGGAAGAAAGGGATTATTTTATTTTATAACTCCCAGGTCATACTCTATCCCTGAGGGAAGTTAGGGGTAGGGACTGACAACAGGAACGTAAAGTCAGAAGTGAAGCAGAAACCATGCTGCTTAGTGGCTTGTTTTCCCCTGGCTTTCTCAGCTACCTTATATATATAACCAAGAACCCCCTGCTCAAAGATGGCACCATACACAGGGGGGTCAGGTCCTCTTATACCACTCATTAAAAAATATTCCCAGGCCAATGTGATGGATACACTTCCCTAATTGAGCTTTCTTCTTCCCAGATAACTGTAGTTTGTGTCAAGTTGACAAAAACTACCCAGTCCACATAGATTTTACTACATGAAGAAAAAGTTAAAGCCTACTAATTATCCATGAAGTATGACAACATCCATAGATGTAATAAATCTTATCTTACATTCTTCTATTTACTAAACCCTTATTCTATGTTCCATTCTATGTTCATTTCTTTTCATAGCTTATAGGCGCTATTCCCACTCATTCACATACGCCTTTTGCAACAAGAAACTATGAGCCAACTGAAGCTCACAAAGAAAAAGCTTCATGTTTAAGACCACCGAGATCCCAGATGGCAGACTCAGACTGTACAGACTCAGGCCTAACTGTATTCAAAGCCTTTTGGACATAAATGACTGTGTGTGGAGGTCTGGGTCTCTCTGTTCTTCAATACTTCAAGACAGCTCTCGCTGCTTTCCTGATACCTTTCTACTTCAAAAGAGACCCAAGACAGGCACAACCAAGTTTCTCACCGTGGATCAGAGATAGACAAAAAGAGGCAAAAGAAATATTTATTAACACAATCTTTTATTAAGTTTATCCTTTTCCTTCGGGATTCAAGTAGAGGTTCTGTATCTAGTCTAAGTCCTTCAAGAAGTAGTTGCCCAAACAAAAATTGGTGTTAAATGAAGAAATTACATGTCCCTTCAGCAACCTTTCAGAAGACCCTAGTCAGAGAACTCCAGATACCCAGAAAAAGAGCACCCCAACTGACCCTGAACTATAGCAAAGCACCGTTAGGAGGAACAGGACAAAGCAGAGGAATAGTGGTGATCAGTCAGAGGTCAGACTGCATGCCAACCTGATACTTGGGACAATGGGAGGAAGGGGAGGAGGAGAACTGGAAACAGGTTACATAATCTGATATGAAACAGTAATGGCCAGATGAACCAGGGAGGCCATCACTTAAATCTCCTATAGGAGCCCTCCAGCCCCCCAGCTACAGACTCAAATTCATGTTTTCCTTTTTTTAATTGCTTATTTTTTGACATTTCAAATGTCCCCATTCCTGGTTTCCCCTCCACAAACCCCCACCCCATCCCCCATCCCCTTTGCTTCTATGAGGGTGCTCCCCAAGCCACCCACCCACCCATTCCCACCTCACCACTCTAGCATTCCCTTAAGCTGGGATATTAAGCCTCCACAGGACCTAGGTCCTCCCCTCCCACTGATGCCAGATAAGACCATCCTCTGCTATATATGTAACTGGAGCCATGGGTCCCTCTGTTTATTCTTTGGTTGGTGGTTTAGTCCCTGGGAGCTCTGGGGGGTTCAGTTAGTTGATATTATTGTTCTTCCTATGGGGTTGCAATCTCCTTCAGTCCTTCCCATAATTCTTCCATTGGGGTCCCAGGGCTCAATTCGATGGTTGGCTATGAATATCTGCATCTCTATTGGTCAGGGTCTGGCAGAGCCTCACAGGAGACAACTATATCAGGCTCCTGTCAGTAAGCGCTTCTTGACATCAGCAATAGTGTAGGGCTTTGGTGTCTGCAGATGGGATGGATCCCCAGGTAGGGCACTCTCTGGGTGGCCTTTCCTTATGTCTCCACTCCATTTTTTGTCCCTGCCTTTTAAATTTATTTCTAAACTGAGCTTCATTCTTACTTGGTGGCCACCCAGGTGAATCATGACTTTGTGTGAACTCCACCAAGTGGACCAGCAGCAGGGCCAGTAGCTAGCACTGGGACACAAGCACCGATAGCAAATTCTCTAAAATTCTGGGGCCATCCATAGTATATTCCACTCAGAAAAATGGCTCCTCCTCCAAGCATTTCATTGTCTAGATAATAAAAGGAGAAACAAAGCATTGCCTAAAGCGTAGAGATCTAAAGTGATAGAGCCAGGTTTGAACGAACATAGCTCAGTGCTGAGCATTCAAGGCTGTGGGTCCCATGTGAAGCAAGAATAAGCAAAAGAACAACCCAAACAAATACTTCTAAGCCTGGATTTGTCACAGATTTCTTCAAACTTTGAAACCATTCCGTACCAGAGTTACATAGCTACACGCCACACACACACACACACACACACACACACACACACACACACACACAC
>JANHMN010000005.1:99666790-99679184 GCA_030674055.1 Rhabdomys pumilio | reverse complement strand
CACACACACACACACACACACACACACACACACACACACACACACACGCGCGCGCGCGCGCGCGCACGCACACACACACACAAATACAAATGTGGTTTGAAAGACTCCAAGACCAGAATTTGGGGTCTTGTTCTTTTTCTTGTTCTTGTTTTAGTAATGAGGTCATCTCTTCTGGAAAATTCCTGACCCCAGTACAAGTATATTGAAAGACATCAGTCATGGGGTTAGAGATGGACCAGCAGTTAAAGGTGCTCTCTGCTCTTTAAGTAGACCAGAATTTGGTTCCCAGCACAGAATACTTGAGTTTGTCTTCCAGCACCCATGTTAGGTAGCTCACAATGGTCTATAATTGTACGTCAGGTCATCAAATGACCCAGTAGGCACCCACACACATGTGGTGTACGCATAAATAAAAATGTTAATAAGGAAAAAGTTACTCAGAAATAACTTTTTGCTACCCTCCTACAGAGAAGGGAAACAATAAGTTTGTTGATGGCAGTAATATCAAGCTGCAAATTCCACCATAGCAGCAAGGAGAAATTGGGGCTAAACACTTCTTTGGTCATGTCAGACAAAGATAGGACAATTCTACTCACACAGAGAGGAGATAGGACAATTCTACTCACACAGGCATCAACCTCTTCTCAATTTCCTGAAAACATACACTAAGAGTTTTCTGGGACCATAGTAGGAGAAGCTGTCAGCCTGGGAACTCAGATGAGTATTTGAAGACGAAAGCAGGTTTGTTGGATAGAAAGGAGCAAAAGCAGACTGGAATGTATGACTTTGCAAAACAGCTCAGCAGGAGAAAATTTAGCACCTCGTGTATTTTCAAGGATCTGTGGAACTGTTTAATGTTCAGATTCTCAAACCTGATAATTGGGCAGAAGTCAGATCTCCTAACACTTAGCTCCACCATCTGTTGCTGACATAACATTTTACATAACATCAGAAATGCCAGATGGAGCCTTCACATTAGCCGTGGCCATGATGTTTCATGGTCACAACATATACGGAATCCCATGCACACGCGTACTGAGTTTGTAGTTCTCTGGATCTTCCAAATCACACCTGACTCCTTGGTGTCTGGAACGTCACTAACACCAGACTTTCTACTCATGACAAAGGCTTCAATTTATTTTGAGCTAAGGGGAAAAGGAGAAAGGAACACATATTTGAAATGTCGGCATGGAAAATTATAATTTGTAATTTAGAATTTAAATTGTAAATAACAAAGCTTTTAAAGAAGTCTTTTGCTGTACATGAAGTTGAGACTGTATCAGATGTCCATATAATAGACTAAGAAGTCAAGAAACAGTGCTATGGAACAAAGAGAAGGTAATAGGTGTTCTGAGAGAAAGAAGATTTCTACCTTAATCCTTCCTCGGCTGAAAGATTTATAAACCTGAAGCACCAGCTTCCCTGCCTTCAGTATACATCAACATGTATTAATATGAAGAGTAATATTACAGAGGCCTACATGCGCAGCATTTTCATCCATTGGGTGTACATACTCTGATATTCCCTTGGTACTCCTGGTTTGCATTCTTCCTTTTACTATAGTATCTGTATCTGGCACCAATTTTTTGCATTTTTTTCTTACCCATCATAATCCTAGCTTTTGGTGTGGCATCATGAACTGGGCAGGATGTGATTTCAGCACTAAGAAGGCTGAAGCAGGAAGATTGATGTGGGTTCAAAACTACCCTAGGCTACATAACAGTACAGGTCGTACAGGTCAAAAAGGACCATATTGCAAGACCTTGTCTAAAGAACCACACACACACACACACACACACACAGAGAGAGAGAGAGACAGAGACAGAGAGAGACAGAGAGAGACAGAGAGAGACAGAGAGAGACAGAGAGACAGAGACAGAGAGAGAAACAGAGAGAGAGACAGAGACAGCAACTCATATAGACATTCTTATTATAAGCCGTGCTATCCAATAGGCTGTGGCCCAGATGAAAGAAAAGATGTAGGAGGAAGGCAGCTGGCATATGAAACCTCCACTGTTCTTGACTGTGTTATCTGCTGACGCTATTGCCTGTGACTTACCCCAGCGTATTCTACCTTTCAACATGGACTCATACTAGCAGTATTTCAGGGGTTTTCCCAGCTCCAGCCTTTAACCAGGGTCATCTCACTGATCCCTGCCATTCTGAGGCTCCTAGCTCCTTGGATTGAGCATCTACTGGTTTTTCTGGCTCTTCAGAGTACAGACAGCAAGGGTTAGATTACCCACCCTGTAATTGTGTAAGCCAACTGAATAAATCTCCTTTTGTAATTATAAAAGTAAAATAAGACAGCCATAAATGAGGTTTTATTCATCAGATTGCTTTTTCATTGGCTGTTTTCCTGAGCTATATACCTAGTTTGTACTATGTCTCTTTTGAACTACTCTGTGACACTCCACTGCTGAGTACAGTGTGATATACTCATTACAAAGCTGCAGAGAAAATCTGCCATATGATTCTTTGTACATATGTCAGAGAACAGATCAGCTCACAGATCTATACATTTAAAGTGAAAAATTCATTCCAGAATGATTTGTCAAGTCACCTACCCCAATAACAAAAAGAACACACATGAACACATACACACCACACCCTGCCACTCCCGAACTTGGAGACAAGGTCTCAGGCAGCCCCGACTGAGTTCAGACTCATTGTGTAACTGAGAATGAGAAAGTTCCTTGTTTTCAGTTCCACTAGTTTATTAGCTATGAAATAGCATAGCTTTCTTTAGTTTGCTTTTCTAAAAATCAGAGATGTTAAATACACATCCCTTTGGCATTAATTTCTCCTAGTCTGTGAGTTTATTTTCACATATAGCTTGCCTACAAGATGTCTCTTTGTCTTACTGAATTACAAACTTCTGTGCATATTTTAAGATGCTAGCATATTTATTTCCTTAACATTTCTATGGCTTCTCTCATCATCATTGGAGAATTGTATGCTTGTCTGGGAAAGCATTGAATTCTAAAGATCTCCTTTTCTCCTTATCTCCTTTTCAGAGGTTTTCATGATTCCTTTTTCATCCAGCTCTCTAGACTGTTCCATTTAGCTTGATGGAGTACATAATAGTGAATGCCTTTCCTTTGGAGATTAACTGTCCTGCAGTCATCTGTGGAATCCTCTCTGACCAAGTCTGCACATTATAATATCTGTTTTGGGCAAGTTTTCATTATTTCGCAGAGCAATTTTTGAGTGGCTTAGATATTATTGTCTCTTGCTTTTCTATCAGAATTGTGTGATCACATTGTCAAATTCTATGAAAACTCTGGTTGGAATTTTTGTTTAAATCCCTTGCATTTATTGATCATTTTGAAAAGTGTCATTCTTCCAATCATGTCTTCCCCCCACCACCATGATTTTGTTAAATCTGCATGTATTCCAGACATCTGCTATACCCTTTATTCTTTTCTTTGTATAGCTAGTGTAAATTTGCTCAATTAATTTATATGTTTGTTGCTCAGACACTTGAGAACTTTATTCTAAGATATTTTCTGGGTTTAACATTTATTTTCCTCACTGGTTTTGGCTTTTATGAAACATTTTAGGAAGCATTTGCATTTTATTCTTGCATGACATGAAATATAAATATAACACTTTCCCACAGAGAGTCAATTATTTTCAGTTCTCATGAATAATCTCTTGACCACTGGTTTACAAGACCTCATTTATTATGCATTGTTTTTTTTTTAATACATGTCAGGGTGATTTTCCCACCATCAGTTAGTTACGATCGATGAATATATTCATTTTCATGTGAATATCATGATGTTCTCATTCCTGACCATTTTGAATATGTCTTTGTATATGTATTTGTATATAAATACCCACAAAAATATTCAATGAAATGGTGTGTCTTTTGTCAAAAGAAGTATTCAACCAGGATGCCCTTGTGGTATTGTCTCTAAGTTTTATATTATGCTTGAATAGCTAACAGAGCAGCTCGGTTGCTCTTGTGCTTGTATTAAATCAGTATGCTAATTTGGAAAAATATCTCTAGTATTCAGTCTTTCATGAATTGGTGATATATTCATTTATTCATATTTTCCTCTAAGTCTCTCCTCTCCAGTACTTTATCATTTTCCTTGTACAGATTCATTTTGAAAGTTAGGTTACAAGCAAATATTTTTAAAAAGAAACTTGTTCCCCTTGTTTACATACAACTTTGGAATAGTTACTAAGAGGAGCCAGAAAGCCGCTTGCTTTTGGACATTTCTCTTTAACCATTTTACTTACGCCCCACCCCCCATAAAGATAAACATCCCAGTTTTTAATTATCTTGAGGTTTCTCGATAAGTAATTATATTATGCCCAAATAATACTTTTTCATGTCACACTTGTAATACTAGTGGCAATAATAGTGACAACACTTTGAAAATGTACTAACATACTAGCAATGAGAATCCTTTTTCTTTTAGTGGGAGCTCTGGTCTTTTGTTTTGGCTCCTCCTTGTGTAGTGTGTGCTGCTGCTGAAAGGACATCACTCGTGTTTGTCTGGATTCCCCCAGACAGCTGCTGAATCCTTTTTTAAAGACAGCCTATCCTGTGTAGATCTGTCTGGTCCTCTGTGTCTGGTGTCTACTGGCTTCCAGCACACAGCTGGAAACTGAATCAAGGCCACAAAGAATGTGTCTTACGTTAGATTCTGGGGAGGCCTTAACAATCCAGGACTGTCTCTTTCTGGAAATGTCTACACTCCCACAAGTCCTGGGAGACACCTGGGTTTCCCTCATATGTTTCTGTCTATCACTGACCACGTACTTAGAAACAAGTGGGAATTGTAGCAATTGTGTCAGCTGGGTTTCAGATGACAATCTGGGGCAAGATTCAGAACAGATATACTTAGAAAGTTATGCATGCCTCTCATTTCTTAATCTTTTCACCAGAGGCAAATACCACTAACAAGTGAGGACATGTATTATATGTCACCACAGACAATGTATAAATACGTACATTTCATGATTTGTCTTCTGTGCCTTTCAAACACGTGTATTATACATTTGTGTGATAGAAACACATTTTGCACCTTTTTTCTAACTTATTAAAATGTACTTTTTAATAGGTATATATAGCCCTCATTTTTCCTATTTTTATTTTTTTCTGATATTTTTTTTTCCTTATATGTGAAACCAACATTTATCTAGGACAGTTGCGGAGATATACAGCAAGCATATTTGCTTACACAGCTTAATTTTCAGAGGTACTTTAGCTAATGTTATTAAGTTGCATTACTTTAGAGTCTGGCTTATGAATCATTGCTCATTAGTTTACGATTAAGTAACCTTGAGAGTATTTAAAAGTATTCCTCACAATTTGACATTTCTGTAATGTGTAAACATGATTTTTATATTTTACAAAAGTGTCAGACTTAAAAAGTGATTACTTTAAAGGAATAACAATAATACCGATGCCAGAACACAGGTTATGGAATAATCCATTTGGGCAATATGGCTTAAGTGCGATACATTGTTTTTCCCATCAAGAAAATGAAAATGGTTTCAGAGTGCATTCTTAGGGAGCATCTGAGGATAAATGTAAAAATAAATCATTAAAACTTTTAACATGTTTTACTGGGAAAAATACATGCTGTGTTTGGAAGAGGAAATGGGCCATGACTAATCACATAATGAATTCTTCACAGAAGAAAGAATCAAAGAACCTGATGCTGAACAATGAATGAACTCTGAACTGCTCTATGACACTGCTCCCAGAGCAGTCAGTGAGACTACCATTTCCTTTTCTGAATCATTACCACTACTCCGTTAAAAGTGTCTGTGGATCGCTTGGTTTTAACTGCTCCCACTGTTGGCTGTGGATTCCATAAATACTAATGATATGTCTGCATTGGTCATTTGGGTTACTGATTGCTGTTTATGTTCTTTGTGCCATTTTTTAAACTGGCTTAGCGATTGTCCTTGGATTTGTGGATTTGACATTCCTGGTTTTTAATTTCTCTGTTATTTAAGAGCTATTTTTATCTTATACCTTATCACAGTTCTATGCACGTAGCAAGGTAGGAATTGGTCTCCCCTACAAGCCCCACTATATTTTCATTTAGTACATTTTTGGTTTAATTAACTTTATGTAGATTTTTGTATGATTGCATGTTAAAGCTCTATTGCTAATAGGTTTTCTGAGAAGAAAAATGTTTTCTTTCTTATGCCTTTTGTTCCTTTATGTCCTTCTCTCACAATAGTGCCATGTTTTCTGAACATACATGCACACCGCTGCTTTCTGCCGGCATGGTCTATATGATGGTTCCAAGATAAAGACAAAATAAAACAAAACAAGCAGTGTTAGCCAGGCCCGGTGGTGCACCTTTTGAATCCTAGCACTCACGAAACAAAAGGCCTGTGGAGTTCAAGACCAGCCTGTTATACATCATGAATTCTAGTTCCGTCAGAGCTACACAGTGATAACTGTCTAAAAGCAAGCAGAAACTAAAACAGAGTTTGAAATTGTGGAGCTGTTATTTAAATAGAGCGTATTTAGAGAGATGCCTGGTGTTCCCTCTCTGATTAGGACTGTTAATTCCCTTCCAGAACAATGCTGCCAGTCTTTCAGAGCCTTCCAGATTTGATTCCTTTCTGTCCTCTCTGTCCAACAAATCAATAGTCTCCACACCCTAGCTCACAAGCCAAATCGCCAGTCAAAAGAAGCCTTGACATGTCGCCATCTGTGAGTGTTGAAGCAGGGTGACTGTGGTCAGCCCTGGAAGCTGCCGGTGTAGACCACAGATTGGCAAACAACTGTGGGGTGGGAGAGGGGGGAGGCGGGAGCTGGCAGAAGGTGACATGTGCACACTGAAGCACACAAAGCGTTTCAAGTGATCAAGTATCCTGCAGACAGCTGGGACTGAGGTTAGCCGCCACCACCTGCTGGAGAGCAGCTGTCAGAGGGGAACAGCCAAGTTCAGAGCCCTGACACGGGCAATGCCAGCCCAACAGGTGAAGGCTGGGGATTGAAAAGAGCCAGAATCTCTGGGTCAGACAGTTGGCTTATGGCTGGGATATTATGCCTCATGCCCCAAGTGAGATGCCAGCTGTTCCCCTGTCTTATCTCAAAAAACCTTTCCTCCTCCTCCTCCTCCTCCTCCTCCTCCTCCTCCTCCTCCTCTTCTTCTTCCTCCTCTTCCTTCTCCTCCTCCTCTTTCTCCTCCTCTCTTTCTCCTCCTCCTCCTCCTCTGTTGGTTTTTTTTTTCTTCGTCAAGATAGGGTCTCATGTAGGCTAGCCTTGAACTCATGTAGCTGAGAAAAACCTTGAAACTTCTGATACGGATTACAATTGTGCACCACCTCTTGTGGCTATTTTAGTCTCCCTTCTAAGTGAGATTCAAGTATCCTCACTTGGGCCTTCCTTCTTGTTTAGCTTCTTTAGGTCTGTGGAGTGCAGCATGGTGCCTGTATTTTATGGCTTATGTCCCCTTCTCAGTGAGTGCATATCATGCATGTCCTTTTGGGACTAGGTCACCTCACTCAGGATGATAGTCTCAAGATCCATCCATTTGCCTGCAAAATTCATGATGTCTTTGTTTTTTAATAGCTGAATAGTATTCCATTGTGTAGCTGTACTGCATTTTCTTTATCTGTCCTTCCTCTCAGAGACATCTGGGGGTCCAGAATCAGATGTGGGGAGGGACAGGAAGGATGGCCAGATAGCAATGAAAATGAATGGAAATCTGCAATTGATGGAGGTGGAGAGGTAAGTGACATCTCCAGGAGACAGAGACCTGGGATAAGGGAGGTACCCAAGAATCAACCAATGGGGGGTATCTTTAGCTGTGACTCACAGCATTAGAGATAAGGAACATGAAGAGGCCACCTCCTGTAGTAAGACATGAACCCTAAAGGAACAATAGGGACACTAACCTACCCACAAAACTTTCAACCCAAAATTTATTCTGTCTATAAAAATTCAGGGAGTGGGGATGGAGCAGAGACTGAGGGAATTGCCAAACCAATAACTGGCCCAACTTGACACCCATCCCATGGGCAAGCACCAATCCCTGACACTATTAATGATAATCTGTTATGCTTTCAGACAGAAGTCTAGCATGGTTGTCCTCTGAGAGGCTCCATCCAGTAGCTGACCCTGGCAGATGCAGACACCCACAGCCAAACAGTGGATGGAGCTTGAGGACTCTTATGGAAGAACAGGAAAAAGGATTGCAGGCCTCAGAAGGAATGGGAACTCCACAGGAAGACCAACAGAGTCAACTAACCTGGACCCTTGGGGCTCTCAGAATCTGAACCACCAACCAAAGAATATACATGGGCTGGACCTAGGCCTCCCCACTCTGATATAGCAGATGTGCAGTTTGGTCTTCATGTGGGTCCTGAATAACTGGAGTGGGGGCTATATCAAAAGCTGTTTTCTGTATGTGGGATATGTGCTATTAGCTGTGCTGCCTTGTCTGGCCTCAATGGGAGATGATGTGCTTAGCCTCACAGAGACTTAATGTACCAGGGTGAGGGGATGTACTTAATGTACTCAGGGGGCCCCCACCCACTGAGAGGAGAAAGGGAGTGGGATAGGGGAAGGCTTGTAGAAGGGGGTGAGTAGGGGGAAGAAATGAGTGGTACATAAAGTAATAATAATAATTTTTAAAAATATATTGTACACCACATCATTTATGCAGTACTGTAAATGAAACCCAGAGCTTTGTGCATGCTAGTCAGGTAGCACGGAAATGGAGCACCGACTGGGGTACATTCACAGTCCCTTCTCACAGTCTTAATGAAGATTCAGGTTCTCAGGGCTGCTTCTTGGGCCTCACACTAGATGTAATCAAGTCCATAGCCAAGGCCACTTGCCTGAGTTCTGGGATCACAAAAAGACAAAGCTTCCTACCTGTTGGCTGAATGATAGGCACACCTAGCAGTTGTATGCAGATCTGTAGCTCATTCAGCTTCCTGACAGAGAAGCCCAGCAGTCAGGAAAGACTAAATGCACAGAGTAGAAAGGTCAGCTGCAGGGTCAAGCATAGGCCCACACAGGGCAGATTTGACAAAGGCTAAAAGCATTGCTAGGCAGAGCCTAGTAACTAGTCAGCACCAAAGCAGAATCTACTTGGCAAGTGTAGGAATCACACTGGGAGGGGTTACTGTTGCATAGTCTATTCCTGGTACATTTCAAAAGCCTCGTATTCTATTGCCATGGACAAATAATCATGGTTACTTTAATTCTACTTATTTGTGAGTCTGTGTCTGCTAGGCAATGAGTGCTCTCTTGGCTTATGGTGCCTGTAATGGAGTTGAATGTGGATTGTTGAAATGGTAAATTGTTTTGGCCATTAGCAACTTCTACCAGCCTATTTAATGAAAATGTTCAATATCAGCAAAAGAGCAGAAAGATGTGCCCTCATATATAACCAGTGAGAGGTAAATTGAGACCTTTCCAGGGAAATAATTTCTTGAGCAGCATTAGAACTAAAACACTCATATCATTCTGTCTACTGTCTCCACTTTATGAGCACAGCATATACACAGAAGGCCAAGCACACGGGGATTTGGTGTTACACTGTATATAACATCATGTCAGGAATCGAAGACATGGACATATTTGCTCCACACCTGTCCTCTTGTTCTTAGCATACCTGTAATGGAAAGGTTCCTGCAAGGTCCTAGCCTAACCTCTACTATGGACCCACCTTAGTGGCTTAAGACATCTGTCATGGGTCTTTCTCAGGCCACAGAAGGCCAGTTAGACTGTGACAGGCAAAGCAAAGAATTGCATAGTAGTTAACTATGGGGACCCCACTCCACCAATGAGAGAAAAAGATGAAAGATGAATGCCGCAACCTCCCTATTTTCAAGAAAGGCAATTTACAGCCTTCCTGAGAGAAGGGAGGGAGGGAGGGGGGGAGGGAGGGAGGGAGGGGGGGGGGAGGGGGGAGGGAGGGAGGAGGAAAGAGGGGAGAGGGAGAGGAAGAGGGCCCATGGGATTGAGCTCCATCTACCAACAGCAACCAACAGTTCTGTCTCATTCTCCAACTCATTCTCATCTCTTTCTGATTTCTGAGAACCTCTCTCAAATAAATTACCTGTGTCCAAATCCTTACCTCAGATGCTATCACTTGGGTACCCAAGCCAACAGTCAATCTATTAGCAAAACTACATGTGGAAAATAAAACAGGGTATAATTGTTGGGGTACATTTATACAGTGGAATGTTGAAAGGTCATTAATACTACCTTGGACTCTAGAAGAAAAGAAAGTATGTGGTCATGTATGGGTTTGTATATGAAAGCTCATAGCAAACTTATTCATAATATCTCTAAATTCTAGAATGCAAATATTAGTTAGCATGTAACTGGGTTTAAAAATGTGGTATAGCCATACTGTAGACTAGTACTTAGAAATAAAAGACATGGAATATTGTTGATACAGGCAAAATGAACCTAAAAATGAATGTAGGGGGTGAAAAACATGCAGAGAAGAGATGATATATGATTTCACTTATGTAAAACTTCAGCATAAACTGGGCTTAGTGGCTCTCAGCTTTAATCTCCACACTTGGAAGGCCAGGAGGATCTCTGAGTTTGAAGCTAGCTTTGTCTACATAGTGAGTTCCAGGACAGCCAGAGATAGATATCAAAAACAATCTATATTGGCAAAGCAAAACCACTGTTTCCTAGGATGAGGAAGGTGTCAATGAGGATGAAAGAGGAGAAAAGTGGAATTACAGATGAAAACAAAGAAACTTTGAGAAGCAATGGACAGGTTCGTTATCTTGATTGCAGTGTTCACTCCATGAGTGTTCACAAATGCTGACATCTATCTGTGGGGTTTCCTGTAGGCTGTGTTTTAAAATTTAAAAAAAAAATGGCCTTGACTGAAAATGATGGCATGAAAATTATTCATTTCAAACTGATGGTTGAATCTAAAGGCTGACTTTAAGTCAATGAGAACATGTAAGTATGGATATTCATACAAATTCAGATTAATGATCAAAATGAAAAGGTCCAAAGTTTTGGTAGTATTTATCTTAAGAATTTGGGAGCGGATGGTGAATTTGGTTTTCTTTTCTTTATTTCTTTATTTCTTTTTTCTCCCTTTATTTTCTTTTTTTATAGCTATACCTTCCCATTTTGGTAATGAATAATTATTACTTCTGTAAAGTAGAAAAACAAATTGACAAGACAAAAAGTATCACGTGCTACATGTTGAAAAATGGGAGAGGCTAGTGACTTTCAAATTAGATTGTTGGAGCCCTGGGTATTTCATGAAGATGCTTCAGGTTAACCCACAAGGGAATCAGGATAGATGTGGCCAGAGCTTCATTCTGCCTCAAAATTTAGCATATATTTTCATGTAAGGAACACATTTGAAAGTCTGAAATACTGAGGCCCGAGGCAGTAAATAAGTACTTTATGTTGAAGAGACACCTTTAGAACAATAGTTCTCAACCTGTGAGTCATGACCCCTTTGAAGTGAAATGACCCTTTCACAGGGGTCACCTAAGACCATCAAAAACCATAGATATTTACATTACAATTCATAATAGTAGCAAAACTACAGTTATGAGGTAGCAACAAAAATGATGTTATAGTTGGGAGTTAAGCACAACACGAGGAACCGATTGATAAAGTTTTATAGTAGGGGAACAAGAAAGTTATTTGTAAAATACATTGATGAAACATCAAGTAGACAGTTATAGCAAAGCAGGGAATTCTCTGCTATAGGCATTGCACATTTCATTTGTTATCTGATGGCAATCGTAGAATCGAAGGGATCCATTAGTATATTTAAAAAAAGGATTTTACTCGATAGTCACAAGGGCATTAGCTTAAACACAGCAGTAGGCAATAAACTGCTATTAAAGGTACCAAAGATATTGCAAGGTAATTTGGCTCCTGACCTGCAACATTCCAGCTCTCCACAATCACCGAAGACTTAGTCAGCTTTGTAGAATCTTCACACAGTTTTCCCCTTGGGACTTTCACACTCTCTACCTTGAAGTAAGAGCTATCTGCTGCAGAGGACCCAGCTGAAGTATAAATCCACACAAGATCACTTCTGTTAGGAATCCAAGGGACTCCTCAGCAGTGCCAAGGGTGGTGGGAGAGACTCTGAAAAAAGATGGACTTTATCCTCCCAATCTCTTCTAGAAGCTGTGCCCTATTTGGTATTAAATAACTAATATTTTATCAGGGTGATAGAAATTTCCTCGCTCATATAACTTAGACCTTATCAACCCGGCACATGGTCCTGCCCTTTTCCCAGTGCTGGCACAAAAAGTACTGAAAATCCAAAGCCTCCTCACTTCCATGTAAAACTCTTTGAACCTTCTCTTGTCAACAAAAGGAGACACACAACTTTCTACTGGCTTTCGTGTGTGTGTGTGTGTGTGTGTGTGTGTGTGTGTGTGTGTGTGTGTG
>JANHMN010000005.1:99656385-99666780 GCA_030674055.1 Rhabdomys pumilio | reverse complement strand
TGTGTGTGTGTGTGTGTGTGTGTGTGTGTGTGTGTGTGTGTGTGTGTTTTACAGGGATCTCTAACAGCCAGGGATCTCTAACAGCCATGAGTCATCTGCAGTAAACTCATATAACGTTTCTGGACTTACCCAAGTGGGGACTAAGAAGGGCGTATAGTGTTTGCTGCTGCCAAAGCATGTGTGAAGCAGTGAGCTAGTTTGACACAGACAGGCTCCAAGTCCTGAGCCAACGTGGGCTATATGGACCAAGGGAGATGCACTGGGGCTTATTAGCTCCTTGAACCTCTTAATCCTAGCTCAATACCAAACATTATATGAATACCAAACATTATATGTCTTTACTGGCATCAAAATCTACGTACTTGTTTGGTCCATGTTTTGAAGATGATGGAAAGTGCCTGGCAGCTCAAAGCTTGCCAACGAAAAGAAAAGCAGCCCACTCATTTCTGGCCCATGGCCTAAATAGAAGGTTTTCTTTGGTGACAGTCAAGATGCAGTATGTCAAATACAGTGGAGTCCTGTGCATGGACAGATTATCTCAGCACACTGTTGCTGTTCAAGTTAAATGTTCACCAGACAACTTGGGTTCCAATTGACTTAAGGACAGCATTTTTATCCGCTTCAACCTTGGCTCTAGTTGAATAGAGAATGATTACTCTAAAGTAGTTCTCCACTGACAAAGATATGTTCGAGAAGATTTAAAAAGCATAGCCATGAACTAAGCAATAGATTTGTGATTTGCTTTGCAGAAAATGTACTCAACACTGTTTCAGTCTTAGGAACTCCATTTAAATTTGTGATTTTTTTTCTTAGCAGGATTGTCTTTCTCTACGAGATGAAATGTGTAAAACCACACAAGAGCACTTCTGGTGGGAATCCAAAGGACTCCACCAGAGTGCCAAGGGTGATGGTATAGATGCTGAAAGGACACTGACAAGAGATTTGGAAGACAAAGTCCACTCCATTTTAGTGTCTCTACCTCCACCCTTGACACTGCGGTGGAGTCCTCTGGATTCCTACCAGGAGTGATCTTGTGTGGAATTTTACCTTTCAGCTCATAGAGAAAGATAATTCTGCTAACAGTCACAATTTTAAATGAAACACATAAGACCAAAACAGTGTCGACTACATTAGTTATTTCTCAGTTTGGAGGAGAGTAGTAGGTTAAAATAAGGATAGCTTATCCAAAAAGAATATGTCATTTATCCCCACCCAAAGAATTTCAATTTCCTAACTGCAGCTTTTATGCTTGGAACTGGGAAGTCAACCAACACGTAGGAAAAGGTCATAGCCATAGAGCACACTGGAGTAAAGAGATGAGGCTGCTCACCTCAGGTCCCATCTGGCCACTGGAGTAACTGCAGATCTATGGCTCACTTAGGACCAGATGGCTCCGGGTGCTCCAGGCTAAGACACAAGAGCAGTTTCCAGCTGGCTTGCTCCTAAGTGGTTTTGGACTCACTCAAGAAAGTTTCAAATACTGATGACAGAGCCCCATCCTAAAACTTCTAATGTCGCGGGTCTGGACATGAAGGTTTTGAAAGCCCTGAAGATAATACTGATAGACAGCCATGATCGGGAAGCATTGTTTTAAAGAAGAACCTATTGATCCATTTTTACCATAAAATCTTCTTGGAATACAACAGCCATTTGTTCACATATTGTCCATAGTGCCTTGAGCACATTAATGGCAGAAATCATGAATTTCAACCGAGACCGGAAAAGCTGCAGAGGCAAAAATGTTTATTGTCCAGACTTTCACAGAAAATGTTCAATGTGCCTGTTTTGAAAAGAGGCTTCAGGAAGATTCTCATTGTCATGGAGAAAAATCTCCACAGAATGTAAATATTAAGGTAATGAGGCTTCAGGGTCTTTCTTGTTTTCCTGTTGCCTTACAAAATACATGATGTTCTCAAGTTGTGGCTAAGGACACCCGGGGAAGGAAAGGCTGAGCTAGTTTATGTTAGCAAAAGCAAGGAGGCTATGCTTTGGAAGACAGATTTCCCAAAGAAAAGAGCAGAGGTGGGAAGGAGTGAGCTATAGGGAAGAGTTTCTGGAAGCTTTTGGAAGCTGGGGGCTTGGGAGCTGTCACTCTGGAATGTGTGGCACTGCAGAGGTGGATGAATCTGGTGATTTTTTAAAATGTGGCTGTCTGGTATGAATCATATTCCCCTTAGTCTGAGAGGCTTTTGTAAAGTTGCATACATTTTTTATACTTTTTTTTTAGGACATCGGGTTAGTCTTTTTACAATGTGCTCTGATGAGCACAGAAGAAGGTGGATTTAAGCCACAGAATGAATACACCTAAAAGCTAGCCATCTTTGACAGCTTTGGAACAGTGGGCATGGAACATCTAGAAAGTTAGCAGCAGAAAACTAAGAGGTGAAGTAAGAGTCTAAAAGCTTATAGAAGAACAATGTGGTGTTTCTGGGTTAGTTTTCCCAGTTCTCAGTGGTTCTGATGAGACCTGTATAAATTAGTATCTGCAATCCTCCTGGTCACTGAAGCCCATAATGTCTACTCCTACCTTGCCTTGAGGAGTAGCAAGCATACTGACACTCAAGTGCCACCAGTATTAATGAAGTGACTACACTGCATAATCCCCTTGCAGATCCAAATTGTCATCACCCAGAATTCTGGGCCTTTAAAAAATATATAGGGAAAAAACTAGAACGAGTACAAATGCATAGTTCTGAAGAAGCCTTTCCAGAATAATCAGCAAACACTCACTTATTCTATGGCCTGATGGTCATTCCAGCAAGAGAAGAATGGTTTAGGAGCTTACATCCATTAAGAGCTTTCATAGAAAGGTGATTCATGAAAGCAACATAGGTCAAGGTAAAGCATAGGACTATGCTGCCTTAGAGCAAGGACCAAACCTGGGATGAGAGGCAAAAAAGGGCATCTGAGCTCTTACATAGTGTTCCAGAACTGTGGAACAACATGAGCTAATGTTTACCTCCAATTCAGAAAACAGTAGTCATCATTATCACTTATTCATCATCTGCCCACAGGTTAGACCTTGAGAGCATCTGACTCAAAGAGTATTGGGATAAAAACATCACAGAATACATGCACGTTCACAGAGTACATTTCAAAAACCTCAGCTTTCATTTTTACCTGTTACCCTAATTGTGTTTGTGATGCTTTATCTTTCTATGCATGCTTACTGTATTATCTCATAAATTCTGCTTTAATCCATTTTTTACTGCAGCAATAGAATACTGTGGACGAGATGATTTTTAATTGACAGAAATGTAATTGCCCTGTGGTTCTAAAGGCATGGAAATCTGAAAGCATGGTACTAGTACCTGGAAGCAGAATCACATGGTAGAAGATAAAAGGACAAGTGAAGGAAGGATGGGAGGGATGAAGAGACAAGAAAGGGAGGGGAGAAGAAGAGGGGAGAAGGAAATGGGAAATTTCTGCCTTCTATCAGGAATGTATTGCAGAATTGCTAACTACTACTGCAGTGATGGCGTTAATCCATACCCTTATTACCTAACCATCTTTAAAGGTCCCACCTCTCAACACTGTTGTATTTGAGGTTAGATTCCAGCAGATAAACTTTAGGGAACAAGTTTAAACAATAGCACCTTGATAACCCAAGTATAATTTGTATCAGAAAAGGTCCATTTAAAATTAATCTATCTACACAGCCAAAAGTCCACAACAAATGAATAGGTAATGAAAATATGGTACTGATATCAGTGGCATTTTGTTCAGCTGTAAAGAAAAGTTACATTTACACTAAATGGATGGGGCTGGAAGACATTAAACTGAATAAGGTAACTCAGGCCCAGAAAGACAAAGGTAGCATGTTCTCACTCACATGTGTCTCTTAGCGTGAATTTGTTTTTTTAGATTTCTGTGTTTAATTTGGAGTAGCTACAGAAGCAGGAAATGTGAAAGGGGTTGTCGGTGTAAAGAGGGGAGAAGATCTCAAGGTGGGGTGTAATTGAACACAGGTGATAGAAAGGGAAAATGGAGAGGGATTTTTAAGTGGGAAGAGAGGGATGAAAGAGTAGAGAGGTGGACAGGGTTGTGGAGGGATAACTAACACTGAGAATCTTTGGAAAGCCAAATGGAAAACTATTCTTTCATAAACTTTATTCCTTTGTGTGTGTGTGTATGCATATATATGTATATGTATATATATATATGTACACACATATATATACACATATATATATACATACTATACATACACACACACACACACATATATACATACTATACATACACACACACAGACATATATATATATATGCCTACATAAGGGACTTTACTCCTCTCAGAAGCTATATCTTGCCAGGTATTGGATACCACTCCACAAGCTGTGTCCCGAAGATGCCCCAAACAATCTAAGCTATTGCCAGTGCTCTTGGTTGCCCACCTGAACTTGATGGTAAGACCCTTATTGCTGAGGACACCATGTACTTCAGCCAAAGGACATACAGAAATCAAGTTGGAAATTACCAGGAAGCTTCCTCTTTCCTGCTGGGTAGCTCTCATACCACCAAAAGGTGCTGTGTATGCTCCTTTGTTGGGGGGGGGGATGTCATCAACAGTCTTACCCAACTGTGAAGCCTGTAGATTACTCTAGTGACCAGTATAACAAGATACAAACATTGGGTACAATAGCAGGAGGAGTGTTATAGGTTTAACCAATCATTCACTGATTGAATTTAAGGCCTACTTCAATGCCTGGTACTGTAAATCTGGACAAGAACTCATGGGTGGGAGCATACAGGCCCAAGGAGTGAACTTAATAATGAACATAGTATCAAATTGACCTTTAAATTTCTCTCTCTCTCCACCCATAGCTATCATAGGGGTGGCTTCTTTGTGTAGGGGACAGTGGTTAGTGCAGACATTCCCAACTGATGGAAATGCAGAGAGTGTCAGTGTAGTACTCAGCCATAAAATGGGACATCTACGGAAACCCAAACCCACTGTGATGGTTTGAATATGTTTCATTCTCATAGACTCATGTATTTGAATGCTTGCCCATAGGGAGTGGCACTATGAGTGGTCTTATTGGAGTAGATGTGACCTTATTGGAGGAAATATTTCACTGTGTAGATGGGCATTGAGGTCTCCTATGCTCAAACTTTGCCAAGTGTAGAATCAGAGCCTCCTCCTGGCTGCCTGCAGAAGACAGTTCCCTTCTGTTGCCTTCAGAACAAGCCGTAGAACTCTCAGCTCCTCCAGCACCATATCTGCCTACATGCAGCCATGCTTCTCGCTGTGAGGATAATGGACTGAACCTCTAAAACTGTAAGCCAGCCCCAGCTAAATGTTTTCCTTTTTAAGAGCTGCCTTGACCATAGTGTTCCTTCTCAGCAATGAAACCTTAACTGAAACACCCACCCTAACCTTTATCCAAGGCTCAGGAGCCATTGTGGAAGAGAGAGCCCGAAAGACTTTAAGAGCCAGAGATCAGTGAGGAACAAAGCAAAACAATGTCTTCTGGATATAACAGAACCACTGTACTCATTAACTCACGGAAGATACAGTTCCTGCATATGATCTACCATGTCCTACCATGGAGAAAGAAAGAGTTCGTGAGCTATTACCCTAAACTGAGGAGCTCTGGCCAGGTGATGACTTCTGGATGAAGGAAAGTCTCTCCCATTTAACCTGGTGGTCCCTGGTAGTTTGACCATGTTCTACTGGATGATCATACACCCAGGAATATACGGGCAGTATAAATTAGACTGAATGGACTTATGTTTTTAAATATGGGAGAAAACAAAATTTGAGAAAATAGGGAGATGAAGGTGGGTCTTGAAGAAGCTGGGGGAAGGAGAAGGGTAAATATGATCAAAATATATTGTGTAAAATTTTTAAATAATTAATAAAAATTTTTTAAATAAAAATAAATAAATGTAATAAAAGAAAAATCAATCTGTCTAGCACTGGGGAGATGGGGCAGTGCTAGGGTTCTTTCCTCTAGCATGTGCAAACCCATGTTCTATCCCTAGCACTGCAAAAAAGAAAAGAAAAAACAACTATAATTAATCTGCCTAATATAGACACCAAATGTCATAGTAAGCACTAAAAACAGTAGGATTTTCTGAAAAGAAAATGAATTCATTTATTTAAAGTAGTAAAATAAATTTATGTTTTCTTTTAGAAAGAAGGCCATCACTGACAGACCAGAAAGGGAACAGCCCTTGTCAGGGAATTTCCACAATGCAAGCCTGGTCCAGAATACTCTCCATAAAGAAAACAGTAGCCCCTTTCTGGGGAAACCCTGAACAACAGAACAATGTAACTGAGGGAGGCCAATCAAAATTAATCACAAGCACAGAACTGTCAACCTCTAAGGTCAAGCTCTGCCCAGGATTTAACATTGGCCAATCAGGACTACCTTAATTTACATAACAGAAATTTCATAGTGCGTCAGCCTAGCCAAAAAGGAGATATAGCTCCAAAGAAAAGCATTCAGTCTGTTACTCCGTTTGCCTGCTCCTCCCCTGCAGTGTAGTAAATAAATTTGCCTTTTCTACTCTGGTCTGACATGGGTAAATTCATTCACTACTCTCTAGTCCCTACCATATTTATTGAATGTTAGATTCGGGACAACAATACTACCATATATTAAGTAACAGTGGCACTTACTGACTTTGCTTTTGACACAACTCTCCTGGTAAAACTGTTTGCTAGCTAGGTGTAGATATCTATACTTATGGATACTTAAGTGGAGGCTAGAGGAGCAAAAGTTTCAAGGCCAGCCAGGGCTACATAGCAAGACCTTGTTTCAACATGAAATAAAAATAAACATTCAAAAGGGCCAAGGATGTGGTTCAATCGTAAAGTGCTTGTCTGGCTTCTGTGTACTGTCCTGGGTTCAGTTCCCAGTACCAGAAAATGTTGCGTGGCTCTTCACCCATAGCTGACTTTAATCCCAACCACAAATAACTACCAGATTCTTATTCCAGCTGTGCCAGTGGCTTTAGTCACCCACCAGCACCAGCACCCACTTTTATAAACCAATGTCCTTCACATTAGCCAGCTTGACAGTTTCAGGCTAAAAACTATTTGCATCACAACACTACATTTTACAACATACACTTTGAACAACACAGTTGTTGTTACCAAGTTCCTTTCCTAGACTATGAACTCTTTAACAGAGAAGATTTAGCTAACTTATATTTTACCATCAATGACTGCCATAACATAGGTACCTGTTAGCGTTAGCTGAATATGATTGATGGTTTTTCGTTTAAGATCTTCGTCTTCAAATGCTGACTAATGTGCATGATGTTTGATAGAGGACAGACTTTATTAGGTAATCAAGTTTCTTACACTTTCAAAGGGCTCTGCTGACTTGTGCTTCCATGTCCAATTTATGAGTATTTGTATGAGAAATAACTGAACTGCAAAGACTCACTAATGCTAATTACCAACATCTTTACTGGGAGGAATCTATCCGTTATTCATCGCCTGCCTCCAATGACTGCCATAAAGTAGGTAGCAAGTAGTAGTGGTTGAATTGGATGTTGTTTCATTTAAGGTCTTCATCTTCGATATTGCTAGAATCACATCATAAGTAACACCATAATTAGATCATTAGCAAGATCAGAAAAAAACATACGGATGCAACTTTGGGCACTTGTAGAATGTTTTCTGGGTGTTATTTGGGCTAAGGAATTGATAGTCAAGTAAAACAGAATATATTTGCAACCTTTACATGAACATTTTCAATAACTAGCTATCTCTCCCTCCTTCCCCCTTCCCTCCTTCCCTCCCTCCTTCCTTCCCTCCCTGTCTCTCTTTCTTTCTGGAGATTATCTAGCCTTTTGGCTTGTGTTCTGACACTTGCCTCTTCCAAAGTCAGCCTACAACGCAAAGCCTTAGAACAACAGTCTGTGATGTCATTTAGAAGGCCCCCCCTCTAAAAAAGTTTAGGAAGATGCAAGATAATGATCCTTTCTCATTCCTCTAGAATTTGAACATACAAAGATAAAAGGCACTAACTCTGTTTGGAAAAAAAAAAACAAGAAAAGCAAAATGTCACAATAAGTGAGATCAACTCAAATGCGGTTTAGGCTAACGAAGGAGCTGTGTCCCTTCACTGTTTGTTCTGGGAACTTTTCAATCACTTAGCATTGGCAGAGCTTCAGAACAAAGACAGTAATTACCAAATAAAAATTGCCTTCAGTGCATTGTCTGTGTTCACAGTTTGACATGAACGGATTTATGATCCTTTCATTCCAATAGGAACTACCAGTCCGCCTTTCACTTCAAATAGCCTATTCATCTCAGCATAAAAACAGCTAAAATACTCTAGCAGAATATGCTGCCTCTGCAGCCAGGGTTGCAGACAGCAGGAGTCAGCTTCTTCCAGCAGCCCCAAATATAACTGGCTTTGAGGAACTGCAAAACAAAGGCTCGAAAAAACACTTACATAATTTTTGAGAAACAGCAATTATTTAGTTCCAGTTCCTTTGACTACTCTGTATCTTTATCCAAAATTAAATTAATTCTGTTGTGTACAAAATGGCCAAAATGCAGATTACCATAGGCAATTTGGGCTTAAATAATGATCCATGGCTGTTATTCAAGGTACATAGATTGATACTTTCTATTCCTTGGAAGGCAATGTTAAAGAGTTCTGTTTTTGTTTGGCTTCCTGAAGTTAAACAAAGCAATAAAGAACCACTTTAAGAGAAACAAGCTAATTGGAGGTTGGAGGCAATTCCCTTGTTTCCCAGTAACCAGAGAGGCAACATGAAAAGATGCTTTTAAAACTCGAGGACCCTTTTTTTCATGCCTTAACCTATACATGACAACATGTAACTCTGTTGACCTTATTAAACCTCCGGATGTCTTTTCTTAGTTTTTATTTTAATTTTATGTGTATTCATGGTTTGCCTGCATGTGTGTCTGTGTTCCATGTGTGTGCCTGGTGCTTATGGAGGCCAGAAGAGAGTATCAGAGCCCCTGGAACTAGTGAATGGCCCTGTTGGTAATTGAACCTAGGTCCTCTGGAAGAGCAACAAGTGCACTGAGCCATCTCTCCAAGCCAGGATGCCTTTTAAATGTTTTACTTATTAAATATTTTTGTCTGTGGGAGAGATTGAATCTTGTCGTCTTTCTGATTCTTTCTTAGTAACTGAGATTACAGACCTATGCAACTGGACCCAACTAGGATGCTATTTTTATTTTTGTTTGTTTGCTGAGACATGGGTTGCACGTATTTCAGGTTGTCCTCAAATCTGCTATGTAGTCAAAAAAACAACCGTAAAATTCTTATCCTCCTGCCTTGCTGCATCCAAAGAGCTGGGATTACAGGATTGTACCACCATACATAGTTTTATACAGATCCAGGGCTTTGAGGCTTTGAGAATGCTAGGCAAGCCTTCTACCAACTGAACCACATCCTTGTCTCCTTTAGTTTATTTTGTCTTATTGGCTGGTTTGGGAGTGAGGTTGAAATAAAGTCTCCCACTAATGTTCCAGGGCTTGCCTGGAACTCCCTACACTAGAACCCAAGCTAGCATCAAACCTACACCAATCCTTCTGCCTCAGCCTCCAAAGGGCTAAGATTAGATGTAGTTTTACCATGCCCAGCTAGGATGCAATTTTATTATTATTATTTTTACTTATTCACTTTACGTCCCACTCACTGTTCCCCTTCCAATCACCCTCACACTTTGTTTCCTAATTCCCCTTCCCTTCTCTTTTGGACAGGTGGGGGCCCCTGGATAACCTCCCTACCCTGGCACTTCAAGTCTCTGTGAGGCTAGGTGCATCCTCTCCCACTGAGGCCAGACAAGGCAGGCTAGCTAGAAGAATATATCCCAGTATAGGCAACTTCTTTTGGGATAACTCCACTCCAATTGTTCAGGACCCACATGGAGACCAAGCTGCACATCTGCTACATGCGTTCAGGGAGGCCAAGGTCCAGCCTGTGCGTGTTCTTTGGTGAATGGTTCAGACTCTGAGAGGCCCAAGAATCTAAGTTAGTTGCTTCTGTCTTCCTGTGGAGTTCCTATCCCCTTCAGTGCCCACAGTCCTTCCTCATATTCTTCCATAAGAGTCTCCAAGTTCCATCCACTGTTTGGCTATGGGTGTCTGTAACTGTCTGAATCAACACCTGGGTAGAACCTCTCAGAGGACAGTCATGCTAGACTTGGATGGTATTTTTTTAAATACAGTTTTGAGAACTGTTCTTGACCTTTCTCCATCACCACACTCTTCCATGGAGAAATGATCTGATGAGCCACTCAGCTACAGCTAGATGGGCTTCTTAGTAATCATACTCTGCCTCTAAGAATCCGCACAGAACAGGAAGCTGTTGAACTTTTAGCCTAGGAACACATATGACCATGGAGCATCTCTCTCTCTCTCTCTCTCTCTCTCTCTCTCTCTCTCTCTCTCTCT
>JANHMN010000005.1:99640856-99656375 GCA_030674055.1 Rhabdomys pumilio | reverse complement strand
CTCTCTCTCTCTCTCTCTCTCTCTCTCTCTCTCTCTCTCTCTCTCTCCCTTTACTGAAACACATGATAACTTCCATACTCTGAATATCCCTCAAGCACTAGATGAGAGTGTCTCCACAGCTAACATCCCATAACTCATTCTAGGCTCAGTAGCCACTAAATGATTAACTGGTAACCATCGGTCTCCATCAGTCCAGTTGATCAAGAGCCTGAGAGCTTTTAAAATTCAGGGCAACTTTTCCAAGACTTTACCCTCCCTATTCTTTGTCTTCCATGGAAATGAATCATCTACAATCCTGAAGCATCAGGCCAATGTCTCCAGTCAAGCAAAAGTGTCCTTGGTTGGAAGTCCCCTGGTAGATGTTGTTGATACAGAATTACAACTCTCACCTCAAAGGAAGTAAGAGATCGTTTATTTTAGAACCAAATATAATTGCCTATGGCTCTGGAACACAGGTTTAAGCCCCCTCAAGCGTCATGTTTCAATATGGGAACAGTTTCATGAGGTTATTACAATAACAGAACAAAATAAAGTCATAAGTTGAGACACTTTAAAATACATCGCAGGGCTGAAGAAAGAAAGGGCTTCGTGGTTAAGAATATGTACTGTCCTTGCAGGACCAGAATTTAGTTCCTAGAACACATGTCTGGCAGCTCACAACCACTTGGAGATCCAGCTCCAGGGAATCTGATGCCTCTGACCTTCATGAGAATCTGCACGCACAGAACACACACATACACACACACACACACACACACACACACACACACACACACACACACACCAGGTAGATGTGTTCCAGTAAACCATGGGACTCCTTGCTAATTGTCTTTAGATGCTATCTGATGGCGTTCTTAGCCTTTGAGGTAATGGCAACTAGTAAACAGTCTACTGGTACATTCCCAGGACTCACATGGTAGTCACAGGATGTTAAGTCAGACACAGAGATAGGAAATGAATGGCTATTTAAAGGGGATTGAAGATAGCCCAAGCTAGTTTGGCTCCAGATCTGCAACATTCTAACCACAATTGATAACATTCCAATCAGCCAATCAGCTTTGTAGAATCTGATTTTTTTTTTGTAAATTTTGCAAATCAAGCTTTGTAAAAATCTGAATTTTACCTTGGGTGGGGCTTCTTTCTGGGAACTTCAATTCACAATGGAGATGAAGGGTCGGTTCTGAAGAATTAGCCTGTGAATACAATACTTTGCCCTAATTTTTATCTTTTCAAACCAATGCAAAGTAATCTTCTAAAACATCTTCACCACTACTCACACATCTCTCAGGCCTTATCTTAGCCTTAGCCTGTCTGCTTTAAATCCTAGTTGCTCGTATTTAACTCCCTCCAGCTTCTCTCACTGGCACACCCAGAGCATAGTTATTACCTCCCACCAATTGCAGGTTCCATATTGAAAGTCTGATTCCTTCCTCTGCATTCTGTTCATCTCATTTGCACTTCTTTTTTTTTCTGGACTGCCTCTATTCGAACTTTTAATGGCTTTGATTACTCTTCTGTGGACTCACTCCAAGTTTGACATCGCTCCCTTGAACTGAAGTTCTCAGTTTGAATACAGTGCTTCCATGGAGATAGGACTAATGACTAATAAGGCATTGGCTCTTAAATCTGGCTGAACATCAGAATCATATTTTTTTTTAAAAAAAATACAGATTACAAAATCCAACACAGCCATGTACTAAACATTACATTTTCTTAGATTTTCTGATCTTGTTAAGTAACAGGATTTCACTGGACCAAAGACCAGCTTTGGCCTAGTTCCTCTTGAGGTCTGTGACTAAGAGCAGCCAGTCACAATCAGTGTCTCTCAGATATTAACTTTCCTGGGTTAGAGACGCTATCAGGAAAGAGAATCATCATACTACTAAAACTATTGATTTTTCATCTGAATGGGTTCCTTCCTAAATTCCAGGCCTTTCTCTGCTTCTAACTAACTAACAGACTGACTTACAGATAAGGAAATTGGTGACCAGGGCATTAGAGTGACCCACACAAAGAAAAATAGGAAAGTAAGTGAAGTTATAGACTAGCAGAGGCCCGGGGCTCCACCAGAGTACGTAGATGACCAGCAACACAAAGTAAAAGCCTCACACAACCATTGAAGTCTTGAAAGACATGTTTTAGGAAGGGTGGAATGTCCCAGCCAGGAAAAAGAGGGGAGTGATGCCCTCAGTAAGCTGACGATTAATTGTGCTTTGCTGTGTCGGGCATGATTTCAGTGACTACGTACTTATGCAGACTGGGGCACACAGACCCTGGGGAGGTTCATAGTATTTGAATAAATTACTTGGTTGAATACCTTTTGGCATAAGCTACTACAGGTCCAAAGACTTGGCCTCATCCCAATAGTCACAGACGTCACATTAAAAATTAACAGTAACTGACAGTGGTGGCGCACGCCTTTGGTCCCAACACTTGGGAGGCAGAGGCAGGTGGATCTCTGTGAGTTTGAGGCCAGCCTGGTCTACAGACTGAGTTCTAGGTCAGCCAAAGCTACACAGAGAAACCCTGTCTTAAAGAAGGAGAAGGGGCAGTGAAAGGTAACAAGGAAGATTTACATTCCTTTGGCTGCAGTTGGCAACATATATTCCTTTAGCAAGATGTCATTAGTAGGTTTCTCCCACAAACTGAGTTCCATCTTGGTCTGTTTTTTTTTTTTGCTATCCTTGTATACAAGTGTACTTTGGAGCATCTCAGGATTGTTGCTGTCACTGCTGCTTCTATCACTATTGGATACTGAGACTTTTATCCTCCAACCAGCCTTTCACCTGGCTATATTAGCCTGATGAGTTGGAATCAAAAGAAACTCTGTATGAGGAGGGAGCTACAAGCATGGCCGCAGTTCAGTTTCAGTGAACCCAGGCTTCTAGAACACAAAAAGGCTACCTAATATGATTTACCCAAATTTCAGGGAGGAAGGAAAAAAACAAAAGGAAACATCAACCGAGTGTGTAAAGATGTAGATGGTACTTTATAGAGGTGGCTCCCAAAGCCATGTTAAACCTCCTCACCCCAAAGCAACGCTTGGATGAGGGACCCAGATTTGGGAAAGATTGAGGATTCACAGGAGCTGCTTGGGGCAAGTATGGCTTCTTTGGTATCTCATGCCTACAAAACTCTTCAAGCCCAACTGCCAATGAGTCAGCAGAGTTTTCTGGAACAACCAAAGAGGTTGGGAGGCTATTTATTTGGTTGCTACATAATACTCTCGATTAATTAGGAGAAAGAATGAGTGAAGCTCTTTGGAAAAAGTGAGAGCAGCTTGGAGGCCTCCCCCACCCCTGAGCTAATGCAGAAAGAACCATTCCAGTTCTGTGTTATTCATTATGTTGAGGGGGTGTAAGAAAGTGACATCAACCAAATATTATTACAAAATCTTTGATCATATTGGCCCAGATATCAGTCTCAAAAAGTCAAGATTGTAGGAGGTAAAAAAACCTGAATTGGCTCAATATTTGAATCTACCCTTCATATTTCTAAGTATCATACAAATCCAGTGTGGCTCTGGGTATGTTAAATATGCATTAAGAGCCAACTCTAGCCAATGTACAAATTAATATGGCTTAGGGACATCTTTTCTCATTTTCTGACTCTTTAGACACCTGGCAAAATGACAAGGGTGGAGTGTAAATGCTTTCAATATGCTCAGGGAACTGAGATGCTAGTGATGATTGTAGTGATTACTTGAGAAACCTTGGTCTCAAAGAAAGAAAAAGATGGAAGCAGAAAGGAAGGGAGTGCCTGGTTTGGAGAATCTATCTGACCTAATACAATATTCTTAGATGCTGCTCCTAAAACTATTTCACCTCTCTTCATCATCAGTTGGCTCAATTATACTGGTCCTTTCCCTTCCGTATATAAAGCATCACATATTCGGTACCAGCTTAACATTTCTTCAGCCATTTTCCTTCCCCTGAACTGTTTTGTTGATTTATCCATAAAGAGTTAATTCTCTATGTCTGAAAACATTAGTCATTCAAAGAAATACAATTAGCCTGGGAACACAGTTGACTGGTAACATATTTCCCTCACGTGAGTGCCATCCTCAGTACCAGATATGTGTATGAATATACAAATATGTATATATTTTATAGATACATCCATAAAGCCATAATAATTTTATTACAACTAAAACATTTCTGTTTTGTTTCAAATTCTACTTCTTACTGACTCTGTATTTCTCACTAGAAAACATAATATAAACTAGCCAGATACCAAAATGAAAAGATGGCTTGGTCCTTCCTTTTGGCCATTCATTTGCCATGTATCACATGCCCACATAAAGAGGGTATTCCCATCCCTATTCTCTCAGGAGGTATAGTGTGGTGTCTGGACATGAAAGAATAAGCAGAAATGGTATTCCTCTTCAGTGCTGTACTGGAAACATTGAACCTAGAAGCTGCACTCAGGTCAGTTTAGGGGTTGCTTATTTGGTTTGGAAGAAAAGATACACTGATTCCATTTGTTGCAGAGCTTAAAACAAGAAGTCATTCCTTCAACGTTGACTCTACAGATCCAAGAACATGGGGTATTATTGTAGATGAGACTGGCTCTTCAGAAACGCCTTAGTTTCATAGAAAAAGAAAGCAGGCCATCTCTGGAAAATTATCTGAGATGTATGCACACCTCCCTAGCCCAATGTGTAATCAATGACCAACAGGCCAAATGCTGACCAGGAGAGCTATGAATGAAGCCTCAAACACAACTGTAAATGTATTTAGAACATTATGATTCTTAACATTCTTTCATTTTTCATTCTTAACATTTCTTTCTGGAACTCTGTAGTGGGAGATATTTAACTCTCCAACCCAAATAATGAAAACACAACTCAGTAATCATGAATATATTCTGTAAGCCTAGATTGGGCAGATACCCCTACACTACTCTGTTCCCCAGCTATGAGACCCTTGTAACTTGAGGGTTTTCCAGACCCTGCTTCTGTCCTTCTACCTCCTGCTTCCCAGTCGTCTTCCGTTGTCCTCTGTCGTCTTCTCTCTCTCTTCTCTCCCCAGTCGATGTCGTCTCCATCGTCTTCCTCCTCCATTGTCTTCCCCCAGTCATCCTCCCCCTGCGCTCTTCCCACCAACCTTTATATATCCACCTCCCCTTCCTCTGCCCAATCACTGGCTCCAGCCTTTATTTTACAAATTAAGATGGGCAGAAGGTTCACTAGAATTCACCTGTGTACTGACTCACTCCTCCTCTGCAGCCCTTCACGGGAAGGGGGAATTAGTATCAAAATACAAGGCCAGGGCTATCCACAACATAACTCCATTTGCACCATCCTGAAGAATGAACTCTGTAGATGACAACTGTTGTATAAAAACATCAAAAGATTAAGGAACTTAAGCCAAAGAAATGCCTTTAAGGCCTTTGCACTTGTTTTATGTGCTCTAATTTTTTTTAGAGAGTTTGAAAAACTGCACCAAGAGACTTACAGGTTCAGTCCCCAGTCCTGTTGGACCCCTGAGATTTCTCAGACACTGAGCCACCAACCAGGCAATATACACTAGCTGGTTGCAGCCCACCCCCCCAGACATATATAGCAGAGGACTGCCTGGTCTGGCCTCAGGGACTTGAGGCCCCAGGGAATGTGGAAGCCTAGAGGGGTGTGGGAGTGTGGGTGGATGGGGACATTCTCTTGGAAATAGGGGGGAAGACTGAGGGGGGAGGAATGGGATGAGGAACTGTTAGAGGGTGGACCAGGAGGAGGATAATGACTGGACTGTAAAAAAGATTAAAGATAATAACAATGATAGTAATAATAATTACTATTATTATTATTAAAGAGCACTGAAGATGAAAGGGAAGACCACAAGTTCCAAAACAGTCACCAAACTTAGGTCCAAACTGGATTCTGTTATAAAACAAACAATTCTTTCGCCTTCTGCCAGCCGGCACCATCCAGCTGACCCTAGAATTTAGCCAAAGTAAAAGTAAGTTGCTTTGGTTTCTACGATGACCTTTTACCACATGAACTCTTTAGTAAGAAGGGCAACCTGGGGCTGAAGAAATGAGTCAACCCTTATAAGCACTGCTTGTTCTTCCAGAGGGCCTAGGTTTGAGTCCAAGCACCCACATGGCAGCTCACAACCATCCAGTTTCAGTTCCAGGGGGATCTGAAGCGCTCTTCCAGCCTCCACAGGTTCCAGCCAGTGAGTGCTGCACATACATACATTCAGCCAAAACACCCATACACATAAAATAAATAAAATAGATGTAATTTGAGCACCTACGATCCCACGCTTTTGCACTTTTCTTTACAGGGAACAGGACCACGTCAGATTGCACACTGAGCATAGAGCATCAATATAAGCAATCTGGACTCCAAATACAGTTGGGCTCTTAGACCATTGCATCATTAACTTTGGAGGAAGGCAGTACCTTACTGTATCTGTCCTCTGCCCTGTAGGATGTCTTCACTCTCCCTGGCCTCTATCCATCAGATGGCAGGAAAATTCTCTCTCCACAAGTTATAAAAAAAAATAAATAAATAACACATCTCCAGAAATCGCAAGATGTCTTCCCTCTAGTGTGAGGGCATGACAAGAATTGCATCTTAGTTAATCGTGGATGAAATGCAATGTTGTTAGATGTGTGAACTGTACAAAGGCAAATAGAAAATAGAGTAATTCGGGTGTCAAGTCCTCAAGGAAACTACTGCCATCGTGCCATCATTACTAAATTTTTTTAAAAAGTATTAATTACACATTAATATTACACGAAATCTTTTTTAATAATCCCTGAGGAATTGGAACATCGGTGTGTCAGTTTTGCCTTTTCGTCTATGAGTATGCATAATAGAAAAAAGAGACTGTTTAGAACTTATTCTGTGGTTTACTGATGAGAAGCTTCCCTAGCTTGAAGCTACAGTTGCCATGCTCCAGCTCTCAGCTGGCAATCTTTGTCTCCCCGCTCCCCCAAATCCTCATATTGTCTCAATTTGAGTTTGTAACTATAGGAACATAATTCTCAGAGCAAAAAGTAAAGCAGTCTGACCAGAGGGATCGGATGCAGAACCAGCCCCTTGGAACCAGTCTTTTTGAACATCTGTGGTTTCAAGTACTCATAAGTGTAAAAGAGGTTTTTAAATGATCTTCAACTCACCAGAGGCCCCAACATGGGTTTCATTGTGGTGGTGGTGGGTTTTTGGTTGTTGTTTTTTTTTAACTGCTGGAGACTGTAAAGAAGCCTAACTGAGTTTAAGAGTGCTGTAGAAATGCAGTTATCTGGCTGCATCGTTTTGTGAATACTGCAGGCAATGAAGCTGTGTGTGTGCATGTAAAATGGTTATTATGTACATGCATTCTCACTCATATGCATATGGAGTATCAATTAATCTCTGTAAGTACCTAAGGCGATGGCAGGGATGGGGGGTAGTTTTAAACATTAACTACAAATTGACACTGAGACGCTGATCAGAGAAAAATGATCTGTAATCCTGAGAATGAACCATCTGTCATGGCTGGAGGCTCAAGCAGAGAATAGATAAGTGGAGAGGCCTCGGGAACAGATGGGGTAGCTTGAACCCCCACCCAGAGCAGAGGGTACAACAGCTGGGCGAGATTCATCCAGATGGATGACTGTGACGTCATGTGTCAGATTATACCCAAGTGAGTGGCTCCAAGAAAGTCCAGGCCAACATGGAGGCACTTCCCAGATGGCATCCACCTCAGAATTCCACAAGGATGGAAATACAGCCCAACCATGCCTCCCTGTCCTTTGAAGAAAGAACAGGAGGAAGGATAGACCCTCTCCATTCCTTAACTCTTTAACTCTTTGTTTCCAGGAGAGAGAGAGAGAGAGAGAGAGAGAGAGAGAGAGAGAGAGAGAGAGAGAGAGATTTTAAGTTTATTGGTTTATGTCTTTATTCTGTTTACTCTCTAAATTGCATGATTCATTAGAAAGAAATAATTCAGAGTTTTCATGTATAAATCCAACAAAATGATGTCACAATCCAACATGTGGAAACCCTAGTGCCTACTTCAATTGATCCATAAATTTTTGTAAACATAATAGAGTTCTAGACTGCATCTTTTCAGCATCTCTTGAAGCCATCTAGGCTCCTTGATTCCCATCGAGTTCTCTTCATTCTTATGGTTTTAATGCCTTTGTGGTCCATTACAACAGTATCTTCTAGATATCTCTTGGTTTTATTTCTTTTATGATTCAATGAATTCTATTCATAGTTTCTTTTTCAAAACAGAATTTGGGCCTGGTTACATGGCTCAGTTGATAGGGAACTTGAGTGCATGAACAAAGCCCTTATGAATTCAGGTCTCTTACGGCTAAAGTGTCAGTGGCACCTCTAAAAGAACTTAACCCATCTGAAAGTCATGAAGATACTTTCATGCATATATTTTAGTGGCTCTATACTTTTAACATTTATATGTAGGTCTATTATTAACCACTTGCATGTGATATGAGAGAATAGTCAAAGTTCTTTTTTGTGTTCATCTAACAACTGGGACTGCAACTCACTGGTAAGAGTGCTTGCCCAGCATGCACTATGCCCTGGCTTCACTTGCTAGCACTGCAGAAACTGAGGATAGTGAGATACACTATTGATCCCTGCAGGAGAATCAGGAGTTCAAGACCAGCCTGTGCTACATGAGATCCTATCTGAAAACAAAACAAATCTGTTCATAGTATTTTCCTGTCTACACGTATTGCATGACTAACCACTTTCAAATGTTTTCAAACATTGGGCGTGTGTGTATGTGGGGTGTGTGTGTGTGTGTGTGTGTGTGTGTGTGTGTGCTTGGGGTTTTGATTTGTTTGTTTGGTTGGTTGGTTAGGTTTTGTTGTTGTTGTTTGGGTTTTCAAGGAGGATGTTTTCTTTGTTTTGTTTTGTTTTGTTTTGTTTTGTTTGTTTTTGTCCTGACAGGGGACAAATAAAATTTACCAGTGCAACACAATCTTATATACCTAGCCAGATTTCAACAAAAACCTTAATTTTTTTTTCAGGAAAATCACGTCAGCACAGGGAGTCATAGTGCTTCATTCTAAGCTCTGGTGCAGGTTACAGAGGCGAAGCACTAGGCACAATTGCTTTGTTTCCCCTAAATATAACATATCACTTCTCTCCCTCATATGTGTTGTTATCAACATAACTGTTTTAGCTTTGAAAGTATTCCATGACAATAGAAGACGTTAGGAAAAGCCATGTGGAAGTATACTTTCTATTTGTACTATTCCTCCAAGACTTTCATAGTGGAGACGAGCAACGTTGAGGCTACAGTCGGGTCATTTTTTGAGACCCACATTCTATTCAGCCAGTATATAAACCATGATTGTGGTTTTTGCCTTGAATGAGCATCAGTATGAGTTTTTCATTGTTATGGAAAATCATGATGCTACTAGTTTTCAGTGTATCACAAGGGATCCTACAGACATTGGGAACTATGACAATCTTGAGAATGCTTCAAATAGGCACAAACAGTTAATGATTTTATCTTCTGGTACAGCTTTGCACAAAGCCAAAATGCATTCTAGTTGTAAATTATCCTTTTCTCTTTCACATAGTATAAGAATAACATTATCTTGGATTTAAATGATCCGAGTTATTAAAAGGGAACAGTAAACCTAATGAAGAGCTGGCTTAAATGTCTTTAAAGTACTAGAATCTGGCAGGCCGCACCAATCAAAAGAATTCCCCCACTCCCTAGATCCTAGATTCAGTTTCCAAGGACCCATTTCACTGCCTCCCCTTCCCCTTCCTCATCCTGCCCCACTGCCCACTCTGCTGCCAGGCCCCTGGCCCAAACTCAGGCAAACCTCCACTGCTCGGGCCACATAACTCAGAAGAACTAGGTGAGTGACCCACAACTCAGAACTGCCCCACTCCCTAGATTCAGTACCCAAAGGCATATTTGGCTGTCCCACATCCCATCCCACTGTTGTGCCCTTGGCACCAACTTGGGCAGACTTCTATTGCACAGAACTCCTCCGTGCCATGCCAGTCAGAACAGGTGCCGGCTAGGACAGTTTGAAGAACAAGTACATGCCAAGCAAGCCAGAAAAATAGATAGGCAAACTCAGGCAGAGACTCCTGGCTGGACCAGAGACAATACCAGCTGCCAGAACCACAGATAAGTGGGCCTACCAAACAATCTCCTCCAGTCAGTCAGTGCCCCCAATCCCCACTCCATTCCCTTCCTCATCACCATATCCCACCTTCCAAGTTGGGCAGAAATCCCATGATGCACCAAAGGTCAAGCTAGCCACTAGACATCCATCCCCAGAGAGTCCCTACTGGATCAAAGGTTGTGCCAGCTGCCAGAAATCTAGGCCACAAAGTCCAGAAAACCAAAGAGGAAACAAACCCAGGAACAAAGCACCCATCCAGCAGAGAGATGAACTCTGTCACCTAGACCAGTGGTCACCCCAAACCAAGATGTCTAAATGTCAGTGTAAGAACACAACACCCAGGGCAAAATGGCAACACCAGAGCCAAGCTACCCTATGACAGCAAGACCTGAATATTCCAACACAGCTGAAGCACAAGAAAACTTCATAAAGAGAATAGAGGGCCTTAAAGAGTAAATGAATAAATCCCTTAAAAAAAATCAAGGAAGGAACAAACAAAAAATTAATGGAAATCAATAAATCCCTTACATAATACCAAGAAAGCCAAGAAATAACAAACCTAAAATAGGTGACAGAAATTGAAAATGGAAATAGAAGTAATAAATAAAGCACAGACTGAGAGAATTCTGGAGATAGAAAATCTAGGCACACGAACAGGATCTACAGACGCAAGCATCACCAAAAGCGCTAGCACCCAAATTTCTTAGAAGAAAGTTGAGAATGAGAATTCCTTTTCTTTCTTTCTTTTTTTCCAACTTTCCATTCGGGCTATGGTCTTCTTTCTCAAGGTCACTGAAGGGTCTTCCAACCTCAGGAGTTTTTGAATGAAATAAGTTATTTTGGAGGCAGGAGTGAACTGTGGGAGGTTCCACAATATCACCTGTTTCTGGTCTTCTAAATGCCAGCAGTAACATCACTTCCACCTTTGTGACAACTGAAGAATCTCCATGTGTCCCGTGGTGGGGTAAAATCATCCCCAGTTGAGACCTTCTGTGTTTTTTTTTAATTGGATATTTTATTTATTTACATTTCAGATGTTATCCCCTTTCCCCACAGTTGAGACCTTCTTATTTAAGGCCATTTTACTCTGGCATTTATTTCAGAGTTGAAGTTCTAGTCATATTTCTCAAAATACAACTTGCACATCAAAGAAAAATTATGAGACTCTCAGCAAAGGTACCAGCAGGAAGTGCAAAGCAGAATGTAGACAAATCGAGTTATAGGCAAATGCACATAACCAAACTCAGCCCGTGAGCAATGGTGTGTCTGGCAATTTAATCTCACTGACCTTCAGATCATCGCTGACAAACTGAGTGAGAATCACACCCTACCCAGAGTTCTCATGAAGATGGATTACGATCCTGTGTGCAAGGAGCTCACAGAGGCATAAGCTTTACTTATCTTTGTAGTGCCTTCTTATCCTAATCCTAGCTGCGTGCATACAGCATGTGGGAACTGAGGAACCATCCCTGGTTTTTAAGTGCCAAATACTTTGAACTATTCCTATGGATGGCCTGCAACTCAGTCCAGCTGCAATCCTTATCACAGGCTTAACTGTGACTTCAGTCTACTTGGCGTGGGAACCCAGACATCTTCTTTCCTGTTGCCTCCCTTTCAAGTGATAACTATATCCCCAGGGATCAAAGATTGAAAAGAAAAAAAATGAGATGGATGTAGCTCAGGGGTGGAAAACACTGTTAGCTTATACAAAGCCCTCCATCAAAGTCCCAGCATCACAGAGAGAAGGGGAGAGAAGAGGGAGAGAAAGAGCTGGGAAGGAGAAATAGGGAGAGGAGAGAGAAGAGGGAATGTGGAGAAAGAAAAAAAAAGAAATAGATAATGAATCGCAGACATTTTTGGGTTAATAACTTTAGCAGCCACAGGCCCAGTTCTGTAAGACATCTTCTACAGATAACATCCACTTCCTCCCATTTCACCTCCATGTTCAGTACTTACAACTATCAGATCTACAGAGGTTAAGTCACTTGGCCAATGTCACACAGCTAGCCAGTATTTAAACACAGTATAATCAAAATACATGCTTTAACAAATGGGAACATGCTGCAACAGGGATGGCACATCGGGACTCTAGGCCATCACTGTCCACGATAGTAGCCCCTAGACAACTTTAATACTTATCAACTCAAACTTGAAATATTATAGAAAAAAATCAATCCTCAGCCTCACTAGCTATATTTCAACTATACAGCCACATGTGGCTATAGATTACTATGTTAGATACGGTGTATGTATGTATATGTGAACACATATGTGAATAGTTTATTAGATAACACAGCTACAGAATGTCTTTGTCAACCCAGAAAGGTAGTAGCATTATGAAGTTTTAAAAGCTATAGCAAGCCATTTCAGTGTTTTTGTTCTCTTACTAAGAATGTGAAAATAAGATGAAAATATACATTAAGGATTCTTGGAAAGGGAGACTCATCAAAGTTTGTATGTCTTCATGAGTGTGTGCACGCATGTGTGCGTGCGTGTGTGTGTGTGTGTGTGTGTGTGTGTGTGTGTGTGTATGATTTTAGAGACACACACAACAGCAGAAATGAAGAAACAAAATATGCCTTATGTATGTTGATTTAGCATTAAACAAATAACCACAAAAATGATATTTCATTTTGTAACACTTTTTTAATGCTTAAGCTGCCTAGTTTTCTAAGAGAAGTTATTTGAATACTCTGCTCAGAATTACTGCATTCTCTCACTTATCGGCTTATCCACATTTCTACATAGCTAGGAAAGCTCCACCACAGTGATAGAAAAGAGTTGACTTATCAGTAGCTAGCCACCATTTCCCCACTGGTTATCTCAAGAAAGAACAAAGAAAATCAAGGCATACTAGAATTTTCATAGGTAACAAACCCAATACTGACCAAGAATGACTGTAGCTGTCTACCAAGGAAGTTCCCCAACAAAACAAGGTGGACCCATTTATCTTGTGAATTTGGAGTATATCTTGAGGCTTACTAGAGGAAGAGAGAAGGAAGGAAGGAAGGAAGGAAGGAAGGAAGGAAGGGAGGGAGGGAGGGAGGGAGGGAGGGAGGGAGGAAGGAAGGAAGGAAGGAAAGAAGGGGAAAGGAAAGGAAAGGAAAGGAAAGGAAAGGAAAGGAAAGGAAAGGAAAGGAAAGGAAAGGAAAGGAAAGGAAAGGAAAGGAAAGGAAAAAGGAAAGGAAAGGAAAAAGGAAAGGAAAGCTATACCTACACTTTTCAATGAGGAGCCTGAGATTTTGAATGAAGGGAGAATTCGGAAAGCAGGAGAACAGGAGTGTCAAGCGTGTATTTGACTTTCACACCACTTGTTCTTCCTTGCAGTACCTTTTCTTTGGCAAAATACTGACCACCCTTGACAGCAGTACCAAGAGAAGATCAGTATGCCTGGAGCGTCTGCTCAGTTAATGTCCCCAGATGGTGTTTATCAACTCCATGACACAACATAAAACCACAAACACCCTTTTCCTTTCCATTCACTGGCTCCAAAGGACTGAAAATAGAGGTCAGCTACTCTTGCCCTGCAAGGCTCTCTTCTGCTTACTTCAAAGGAGGTGGAATTCAAAGGGAAAAGGCAATGTGGAGGCCCATTGTTCGGGCGTGGGCTGGCTGCATTCCGAAGGCCTCAAGGGAACTGGAGGTTGAGGACCATGTCCATTTGATTAGATCTTCAACCAGTCTGTCATGAAGCAATTCTCTCATTCAGGAGTAAGGGCAGAACCTCTCCCCACACTCAGTACATCATGTCTGATCCCTTCTTGATGCCTTGCTGTCTTCCTGTCAGCTGTGCTTTGTAAGTCACTAGATATTTATGAAGCTATTCTTCAAGGCTTTTAAAATTTCCCCACATTTGCGTGCCCTGCTAAAGCATAATTTTTTTCAGCTTTAAAATCATGCAACTAGTTTCTATATCCCATCATGGTTATGGGATTAAATGTAATCTTTTATTAAGTGAATTGGAGATTCTGGGTTTACTCAGTTCCTTAGGGACATTCTGCCCCAGAAAACATGCACTAGATAAACAGTCTCCACTACCAACATGGAAATTATTTCAAGCAAAAGTCCTTTAGACTTAGCAGGAAAGAACTAAAGAGGCAAAGGGTACATCCATTACCAATAAAGGAACCCAGGGAATCAGGGTATTTACTGTCTTTTTTCTTTTCTTGTGAATTATAGCAGGAAACTCATCAGACCCTGAAGTGTGATGACAGTACTCAGATCATGACAGTAGGAGAGGAGGGCCTATGGCCTTGAAACAAATTATCCCCAAAACAGTTATCACTTAGAATCAGAAACAGTTGGCACCTCGTTGTCTAGGGGCTTAAGATTCCAGAGCACTGTCATTGGGTGGCTCTGGGATCTGGGATTTTTCATGAGGTTCCAGTCAAGATGTTAACTCAATCATCATTCATCTGAAAGCTTAACTGGAGTTTACAGAGACTTCCTTCCAAGATGGGAGCCTCATAATAGTTGACAGGAGGCCTCAGTTTCTCACCAAGTGGACCTCTCCATGATGCTGCTTGAGTGTCAGGAGAAAGGTAACCATCACCGAGGCCGTATTCTGTGAGGTAGAAGTGAGCCAATGCTTCCCCCAAACTCAAGAGGAGAATGAGACTCTATCCTTTAGAATAGGGGAGTTCTAAATAATGTATGGGCTTATTTTAAGCCTTATACACCTCTCTAAATAGTCTACCAGTCAGTTTTCTTATACTATTCCATATCAGCTCTGAAACAGCCAAACCCCAGTGATCATGAACACATAAGTACAGCCACAACTAAAAAGCTCTGAAGACTTGGAAAGAAGAAATCTGCCCTGCTTCTTTGTTCCCTTTAAACATGCTTTCAGTGGAATGGGGACTTCCATAAATTCTACATTATTCAACTGCCTTTATGAGCCATTACTAATCTGAAGCTTAAAGTCATTTACACAGGGATTGGATTATAAGACAGCTTTGCTTGTGGTAACAACGGGAAAAAAAGTGGAACTGAGGTCTGAGGAGCAGCATGAGTATACTTAATGAGGCCACTGCTTTGGGGCACTTTATGAACAAACATCGTGTTTAACTGAATTGTAGAGGACAGATGTAAGCTGACACTCAGAAGTGTTCATTAAAAAAATTAATCTTCTTGTACCCTGGACTTGAAGGAAAAAACATAGAGATTAAATACTATGTTATATACAGAATCACATTTTGAGATGAATAGATCATCTGCTTCTTCGAGTTTTTTTTTCTTTGTTTAGGTTAATTTTGGTAAAAATGATACTATGAGAAGTTTTAGGCCTTTAGGAAATAGAAAAATTGGTGAAGTAAATACTGGTATATCACCAGATTGAATTTTTAGCATAATTCTTCATTCATATTCTCTCTCTCTCTCTCTCTCTCTCTCTCTCTCTCTCTCTCTCTCTCT
>JANHMN010000005.1:99626505-99640846 GCA_030674055.1 Rhabdomys pumilio | reverse complement strand
TCTCTCTCTCTCTCTCTCTCTCTCTCTCTCTCTCTCTCTCTCTCTCTCTCTCTCTCACACACACACACACACACACACACACACACACACACACTGGGTGGGGCTTGTCTGCATACAAAGTACTGGATTTTTTGTTGTTGCTCACCCATTTGAAAGTAAGTCAAAAAAACACCACGACACTCCAGTCCTAAATACAGCCCCTGGAACAAGAACTTCTCCCATATAACCTTATAACCTTTATCATGACTCAAAGAATTACCAATAATTAAGCTAAACTGTCAAAAGGACACAGAAGTCAGCTTGAAGATATATATTTAAGCTTAAGATAAACTGACTAACAAAAGTGAGGGGAGATAATGAGCAACAAAAAAAGAGTAAGAAGTTCTTTGCAGCGCTGCCCAGCCATCGCCATGGTAAAGGCGAGCAGAGACCAAGCAGAAGCTGCAGCAGCTCTTTAAGGACATCTTGCTATGTGCTGGGGGATTTAGTCCCCTGGTGATTTACCTGGGATTTATGGGTGGTGCAGATCCTAAAGTGCCTGACCCATCCATTTTAAGCCTACTTTAGAGATAAAGGACTGTTGAGCCTCTAGATTTGTAAACCATCCAACATGGACGCTCTGTACCCTGGCTTCATGAACTAGGAGACATCGTTCAGAGGAACCCGCAGCAGAGTGGACTTTCTGCTATACACTGTCAAAATAAATGTTTTAATAATGTTTTATAAAAATAATGGAAATAAACGATCACAATCCTCTAAAATAGAAAGAAACTACAAAGACTAGAGAGGCGGCTCAGCAGTTAAGACTACTGGCTGCTTTTGCAGAAGAGCCAGGTTTGATTCCTGACACCCACATGATGTCTCACAAGAATCTCCACCTTCATTTTCCAGGGGATGCAATGCCTTCTTATGAACTCTTGGAGTGCCAGGAATGCAACTGGTACACAGACATAGATGTAGGCAAAGCACATATACATATAAAATAAAATTTTAAAATGAAAACTGCCTCCACATTGATATTATTAAATAAGTAAATGAAGGGGGAAAAGAGAGGAAAAAACAACACTTGTCCTTATTATGGAAAACCTAGTAGTACATAGAAGGAACAAGGACACTGGTCTCTAAAGTCTCCTAAGATATCCTTTCACAATAAGCCTCTACAACTCAAAAGTGAACACGGCTCTTTATGTTGTGAGAAACGAAGGGTTGTTGCTTTTTTTTTTTTTTCTATCAAAGGTAGTCAGGCAAGGGTCCACATTTCTTGAACTCCTGCTTCCCCTTTGAACCTATTAACCAGTCTCATCAGATTGGGAACTCTGTGAAATTGAGCTTCTACCAGTGAGATGAGATGCAATCACCACTTACACCAGTGGTTAAAAGATAGGCCATTTTGGCTGGTGTGTTTACTAGCCTTGTCTGGGCTCCAGTGCACTCCTTTTTTTTACAAAAAGAAAAGCCCCTTGCCAAAATACCTTTGCTTTGTTCTCTTGTTCCTCTAGGGGACACCAAGATTACTCTTTCCTCAACAAAGTTCCTCAGTAACTTGAGTAGTTCATCTCCAACCAGACTGTGCTTCTATTGGGCTTGCTGTTTTAAAATGCAGACTTTGTTACTATTATTTAGACATAGGGAAGCCAATAGATCAGGATCATATCTCCCCTGATCATGCTGATCACACTTCTGAAGAGGAAGGGACACAGGATTCCTCACAGAGCCACATAGAGAGGAAATGGTCAGTGCAGGAGAAGGTTAGGATTTGAGCTTTAGATTAACTGCTTTGTATATGAAAGACAGATTTGTAGGCCAGGCGGGCCTATCCAATTGGTAGTGATTGTCTAGACCTGGAAAGTGCTTTGTGTCCCAAGGCCACCAAAGTACTAAGATGTCAAGAAGCTACAACACCTGGTGAATTTGCACACCCAGAAATGGAACTACCTGTTTGGTCTTCCAAGGTGACTCACTTGTGTGGTTGGTTGCCTGACATCTCAAGTATTTCCCAGATGGACTTTCCCAAGGGCCTTAAAAGTCTCCCATTTCTGTGATTTGGGTCACTCCACGGTGGAGTGCTTCTGTATTATATAAAAAGCTTTAGGTTTTAGCTCTGGTAACCTTAAAACAGACAAAAACACCTCCCAATTCTGAAAAAGAAATGTTAACCCTAAGCAAGGCAGGGACCTTTAGCGACAAAGTCCTATGTTAGTACACGTTCAAAGTATCCCTTTCTTTTGTTTCAGCTACAGCTTTTGGAAGGAAACTGATAATGCCCAGAGGTGTTCCTGTCTACCATCTTTAAGACAGAAACTGTGCAATCCTCCATTTTACCATTTTGAACATATACTCCATGACCTGGACATAAGCATGCCCCAAATCACGGCCAGCATGTCTCCCTTTTGAACCATACCCTTAAAGTGAGCATGCCTCTAGAGTGCTCTCTTATATGCATATGAATAGACTCCACAAATCAATCCTCTTTGTTCAGAAAGAACATCGATTTGCTCTTCTTATGTGCTGCAGACAATAAAAATTCCCCTACTCTTGCATTTCTTGGTTGTACTTTTTATGTAAACCTTTTGTGTCCGGTTACAGAGAAAGAAAGCAAAAAGCAAAATGGAAGCCTCCAAGCGAAGTGCACACTAAGGTTCTAACTACTTGTGTCACATCCTATAGGTGTTGATAGGCTAGAAAAAATGATGAGCCCTCAAGTCACTGAGAAGCAGGGAAAGTGCAAAGACAACAGAAAATGGAGGTTGGTGGTTACTTCCCCATTTTCCTCTGGGTTTTGCCTGTCACCCATGGAAAGAACTTGAATTGTTTAAGTTACTTATCATTAACAGGTAAAACACCATTCATTTCTATAACTCAAGACAATCTTTCTCTCCAGTTTGTACTGAGACTTTATCATATTATTAGCGTCACACGTCACAATATAAACAGTGCATTCATTCAATCAGTATTTTCGGAGCCCATTCAGTGTACTACCCACTGAAATGGATGCTGGGGAGGAAACTGTGAAAAGACAAACATGGGCTCTAAGGCAGTAGGCAAACAAACAACACACAAAGAGATGCAAGGCTGCAATAAATGTTAAGTGCTTCGTGTCACCAAGAACCAAAACTGGGGCAAGATTCTTGAAAGGAAATTAGGAAGGCGAAGATCAGAGGATGGTCCCCCAACTAGTGTGTCTAGAACTATGTGTCATGTGCTGACACACATACATGCTGAGGAAATGTTCTGGGGTGAGGATAAAGCAAGGTACAAATGTGCTCTGTGAATTATAAGTTGCAAAGAAGCCAATAGGTGATAGAGAGAGAGTAGACACAAGAATTCAATGGCATGAGCTCAAAAGAAGTTCCATTTTCTAAAGAATAGTGAGAATTATCAGAAAGATGAAATGAAGGATTATGAGAAAATAAGTGAAAAAAATTAATTTTGTGCACATATGTGTGTGATACACATGCATGCGTATGAGTGTTTGTGTGTGTTTCTGTGTGTGTGTGTGTGTGTGTGTGTGTGTCTGTGTGTGTGTGTGTGTGTGTGTGCGCGCGCGCACATGTCTGCCTCAATCTGCCTTTCCACTGTGTTTACTAAGGCAGAGTCTGTCTGAAACCAGAGTTTATCCACTGGAGCTAGTCTATCTAGCCAGCTTTCCCAGGAGGACCCCATGTCTATGTCTCCTGAGTCTTGGCATTACTGGTGTTCATCAAACTTACTTGGTTTATTACATGCTGAGGTTATGAACTAGAGTCCACAAATTGCATGGCAAGTGCTTTACCACAAAGCTATTATTTTCAATATTCTAATAATGCCCAAGTCTTTCTTCCCTACTACTGGAAGGTCAATACAATATAACAATTGCTTGAAGAGATTCAATGTTCCTCGGTATTTTACTCCGAAGCGGTTTGCTAATGAGCCACTCCTATCTCTAGCCTTCCTTCCTGTGACTGCACGCTTTGTCCGTCTCATCCCCATAAGCCAATTGCCAAACGGTGGTTTCCATTCCAAACTGACTTTCACAATCCTAGTGCCTTCTAATGCACAATTTGTTCCCCGTTCCATGCTCTTCTTTCAGCAACAGATTTGCTTTCAGAAAAGCAGCCTGGAGGAACAGCAAGCACAATGTGCAGTCCATCAAGCACAGAGGGCGTTTCCAACAACCCACTCTCTGCTCGTAAATCACAGAACAATTGTTCTTACTGAGTAGCTCAGAAATTCCATTTGATTTTCAAACCAATGATTTTGATTGAAAAAAGTCATATGCCTTAATGGTCTCTATTCTTTAGTTTCTTTTAAAAAAAATAGAGTGCATGCTAGCCAGCTTATTAAAATAGTGAAATCTATGATACATTATAGTCATGAAGTAGAAACTATCACTATTAAACTAAACCCTCCTCTCTACATAGTGAGAGAAGATGCCCAACTTCAAGACTTTGGAAAGAACCCAATCAGCCCTAGGCTTCCTTTCCATGGAAGCTGGTATCCACCCATGTGGAGATCTGCAACTCCAAAACATGTACTCAGAGGTCACTGAGATTTTCAAGGAAACAAGTAATGTCTCAATGGCTAGAGATGTTTGTATAACTTCATCATATTTCCCTGTAGGAAGCTTTATTTATTTATTTTTTTTTGTCTTTGAAGAACTTCGAAAGTTTATGTGGTAATAGCTGTTATAGAAAACGAAGATCATAACAGGTGTCAAGCACAAGTTCCAGGAAAGGAAAATTTTAAAGATAAAGGAAAACTCAAGCAATACAAGCTTTCCCTTTTATTTAGGCTTGAGGATCTAAAAACAAGCCAATGGGCAGAGACTTGAATAACCCTTATTAGTTAGATCCCATGAGCTATCTGCAAATGTATTCACAGACACAAACTGACATGAAAGAAGCAGTACTTACGTTTATGGACATGTGGGAAAGATCCCCATACAACATAAGCATTAGGACACCCAATGACTATTCCTGAAAATGTGTCAAAGTCAGTTGAAGAATAAATGACACCAAGATGACGATGGCATTGTAACATGACAAAGAAGTAAACAGGCTATGAAGAGAAGAGTAGATAGGGCATCCTGCAAGATGAGCACAGTATCTTCATAGTTGGAGGCAAGCTTTAATGAAACAATGAGGTGACTATTGATTTGAGCCTTCTGATTTAGGATAGCCACCCAAGAACCTCTCATAAGCCTAGAAAGTAGCAACATATTGTGTTCCAGTTCTCAAGCCTGGAACCCTGGGATTCCACAACCCCGTTCTAGAAGAGCTGACAAACCACAAGTATTACAGACATGAATGACTTCATACTTCTGTCTGATAGGGAAAAAAAGAATTAGTGTGTGGCTCCTAAGAAATGTTTGAGCAAATATATGCAGATTCATCAGCTTCTCACAGTTGCAGGAAGTGACTCAGGGGTCATGGTTCAGTGGCCCATCAAGCTGCACCTTCCCTGGAATGTTTTGAGTCATGTGGGTATCAACTGGATAAGGAGAACTCACAAGTCTTCATTTTCATCTCTTTTATGGATTTCTTTTGAATTATTATTAAAATATAATTACCTCATTTGCCCCATGTAGACATTACACTCACCTAACCAAATTCTAACAAAACCCATGAGCAGATAGGAGGAAAAGTAATTATCCTTTTAGCCAGGCACTAAGGAAAAAAATTAGGATTTTTTAAAGAGCACTCCATGAAGTATGTTTAAATTGTTAATGCTATCACAGGTTCTATGAGTTTACATGTATATCGGCCCTGTTATATCTGGAAAACGTTTTTCTTGGAGTCATGTGCTACCTTTGGTTCTTACAATCTTTCTGCCTTCTCTACTTCATAAATTCATAAGTCTTGAGGGAATGAATGTAATTTAGGTTCCCATTTAGGAATGAGTGCCCTAAAGTCTCTCCCTCTATATATGTTGTACAGTTGTGGATCTCTCTGTTTATCTCCATCTGCTCCAACAAGAACTTCTCTGATGAAGTCTGGGTGAGGCATCCATAAGTATAGCCACATGTTATGTTCAAGGTATATATTGTCTGAGTCCATGGACCTGTTGTGAGGTAACTCCACCAGAGAACACAGAGACGTGCTTAAAATCAAATGTAAAGACTTTATTCTCACTGGCCTGCAGATGCATGAGAATCTCTTTCAAATCACTCAGCTTCGGGCCTTGTCATTCTTGGCTTTTTATGTATAAAAAAACACATCCTGGTTTGATGCACTTTAATCATCAAGAACAGTTAGTAATATACAGAGTTGTAGAAGCCAAGAAAGCAAAGCAAGGTTAGTACATTTAGGGACTTTCCTAAAACAGTGAACTATGATAGATTAGGTCTTTGATTTCATTTTGGCTGGTGTATGGTGTATGTATCTATGTACTGGGTTCTTAGATAAGAATGGTGCCTCTAACAGGGTGTCAGTTATATTAAGGTCTGGAGACCTCTTACACACCCATCTGTGAAAGAATAACCCATTCACATGGGTAGTGCAGTTGAAAACTTCATATACAGATTAGATGTCAATAGTCCCCAAGTCCTATTCTTAGATGATGGGCCTTCCAATGTATATTCAATATAACCCCATCTATTAGTTGCTTTTAGCATTTCTGTGACCAAATACCTGAGAAGAAGCAACCTGAGAGAGAAAAGCGTTTAGAATGCAAAGGAATACAACCCATCATGGCGGGGAAGACATGACAATAGAAACATAGAGAGGCTGGTCACATTCTTGCTGCAATCAGGAAGCAGAGAGCAGGAGTGCTATGCTCATCTGGTTTCCTCCTTTTTATTCAATTCATCATACTCCAACCCATTGGAAAGGTGCAGCCCACATTTAGGGTGGATCTTTACACTTCGGTAAACCTAGTTTAGTCAATCCCCCACAGGCATGCACAAAGGTTTGTCTCCCTGGTAATTCTAGATCTTATCAAATTGACAAGATTAACAGTCCCATTGCCCTTTCTGGAAAAATGTAGGGACTTAGTCACAGCTCAGAGACCCAACTTCCTTTGCTGTTTCATCCCAGTCCTAACAAAAGGACACCATGACACATTTTGGATGAAAACGGCTATGCATTCATTTGATATTCTTAGCTTCCTAGTTCCTCTACAACTGGGAACAGCCTAACTCTTTCCAATGTTCCAATGCTTGTCTCAACCTTTCAAGTCTAGTGAGTTCCCAATTTTTTCTGAAAATCCTTCCAGTGGTTTCTAAAAATTCCCAAGTCTCCAAGGGCTCACGACTCTCTCCTCTGTCATCTTTTACAGAATATCTTACTTCCAGAGCTTAGTAAACACATGTAATGAAGTGTATAGTTCTATGTATGAACCATTACATCAGTACCTCTTAAGATATATGTTACCACTGTTGTGTTTTATGAAAAAAAGAAAAGAAAAAAGAGCCAGGAATACATTTTATAGAGGTACAGTAAGGTGGAAAGGGGTGCCGCTTCAGGCATAGGAAAAATGTATATAGTAAGAAATAGAGTTTATTTAGGGCATAGGAAAGGGAGTTGGGATGGGAGTAGAGACAGAGAAAGGGGGGAGGGAAGGGAAGAGGAGGGGAAGGGGGAAAGGGAGGGGAAGGAGAGGGGAAGGGGAGAAGAAGGGGAGGGAAAGGGGAAGGAAGGGAAGGGGAGAAGAGGAGAGGAGAGGCCAGCCAGGAACATGTGGAGAGGGGGAGAGCAAGAAGGGGAGAGAGGGAGAAAGGGGTCAGGGAGAGAAGGGAAGCAGAGAGAATAAGAGAGTAAGAGAGTGAGGAGGGGGCAAACAACCTCTTTTATAGTGAGCCAGGCACACCTGGCTGTTGTCATGTAACTATGGGGCAGAACCTAGAAAGAATGCTAACATTCCTCCATTTTGGTTTAATTTTTTAAAAGGAAAAACTAGAAAGAGGCTATGGTTAAGCAGGAATAGGGTCGTGGTGATCTTTAGCTACTTCCTGCTGACTTGGGGCAACTTATCTCTGGGAAACCTAAGAAAATGGAAATGAGGGTGTTGGTCTAGTTCTAGGAGAGTTGGCAGTTTCCTTATTGTCCAGGGTCTGTGGAGCCATCTGTGGATAGGAAGGAACAGATCCAGTAGAAGCCTCTGTCTGTGAGAGTAGATTGGAGAATCTGTGGGTTGCTTCTCTGGAGCTGTCCTGGACTTGGCAAAATGCTAAAACAGATATAGGCATATTAGAGGTAGAGAATAAAGTTAAATACATTTGGGAGAAAAGAATTTTTCTTAGGTGTACATTTGAAACTGTTAGGTCTTGGTGCTTGGGGGTGAGGGGAGTTTCAATCCTAGAGAACAAGAGAGGAATCCCACCTCTGGAATAAGGGACAGGTAGGAACTTAGGCTATTGATTGGCAGGTGTACTTATCTGGATGTAGTCTATTTAGTTTATGAGAGGTAGATCTTAGTATGTTTCCTGGAGCTTATAAATTTATAAACAAGTTAAGTTTATTAACAGCATGAACAGAGTTTAAAGTGAGGTTAGAGAAAACAAAAACCTTTGTGGAGCAGAAGGAGCACACACACACACTCACACACAAACACACACACACACACAGAGGGAAATATATATATATATATATATATATATATATATATATATATATATATATATATATATATATATGGCATAATGAGAAACAATGTTAACATTTAAAAGATAGTTAAAGGAAACTCGAAACCTTGACCTTGTCTATATGATAGTTGATCATATAGATTTAGCATGAGAAACACCTTAATTCTATAGGTAAAAGACAATCAAAGGAAACTTAAAATTTGAACTTGTGATTATAAAATTTGGATCGTATAGTGGGATGTTTTATTAGGGTTAGGCTAATTTATAAGAACTCTATTGATTAATTTTAGGACAGTGGCATAAGGAGGGGAGAAAGTATGAAGCATATAACCACTGAAGACTGAGTTTAGGTAAGGAAGCCACAGAAAAGTTACATCTGTGAAAGCTTACCTCTGAACTTGAGTATCCTTTATCATGAAGCCTATGAGCAATGTGTCTCAGTTAGGGTTTTACTACTGTGAACAGACACCATGACCCAACTCTTATAAAGCTAACATTTAATTGGGGCTGGCTTACAGGTTCAGAGATCCAGTCCATTATCATCAAGGTGGAGCATAACAGTGACTAGGCAGGCATGGCAAAGCAGGAGCTCAGAGTTCTACATCTTCCAAACGCAAACAGGAAAAGACTAGTCTCCAGGCAGCTAGAATGAGGGTCTTAAAGCCCATGCCCACAGTGACACACCTACTCCAAGGCTACACCTCTAAATAGTGCCACTCCCTGGGCCAAACATATTGAAACCACTACACAAGGCAAACCTGTCTGTCTTTGATAAGAGACCTTCGTAGTCTTAAGCATTTAACAAATTGACTAATGAGCTAGTAAAGTGGTGGATTATCTTAGAGTAATGAGCTATAGGTCTGTTTTCTAGCCATCAAGCTGTAGTTAGCTGTCAATGTAGACAGAAATCTGGGAAGAATAAATTACAATCTAGATGTCATCAATGAATTAAAATGACAGAGGTTGGTTAATAGTCCACTCCCTAAACAGTTCCCAGGTCCTGTGGTCTCCATTCACAACTTAAGCAGAGTCAATCTGGCTGTCAGACCCAGAAGATGAGAAGCTTTATCCTGCGTAGTAGGAACTTGGGAGAAATGACTCACATTGTCTTAGGCAACATGAGACATTTAATTCTTTGGATATCTTCTGTTTGTCCACAGTTTAGGCCAAGCCCTGGCATATAGCAAAGCCATGGAGAAATGTTTCTCAGTGGTTATCATACTACAATCCAGGCAGAATCTTGTCCCTGTGCCTAAATCTTGGAGACCTTGAGGGGGTGAACTGCAGGATTTGGAAGTCTCTGTCTATCATAATAAGCTTAAACATCTAACGTTACATTTAGCAGATTTCTGACAAGATTGAGAGCCAGTATCTATTAAGCATATCTGAGTTAGACAATCTGTGTTTAATTACTTGTTCTGGATGTATCTAGCAAATAAAAAGAGTAAACTGTGACAGTAGCAAAAACAAGGCTAAACATACATTTAAAGCGGTGATCTTTAACTTTTTTGCTATTATAAATCTTTAAGTTAACATTAAAAGTCATTATTTATCAAGTCAGGATACAGTGAAAACCTCATCCTAATTGGAAAGTGTCTTTGAAGCCTTAAGTCAGGCTGTCTTAAGGTAAGGAAGCAGTGAATATGAGAATTGCCCGTAACAAAGACAGCAAATGGTCCTGGGACTGCTCTTATTAAAGATGGTACTGAAACTACAGCCAGTCATGTGACTGCCCTTAACTAAGACGATGCTGAAGCAATTGCATCAGAAAACCTTATCTGCCCACAACAAAGATGATGGACAGTCACAATACTGCTCTTGGTTAAGACAGTGCTAAAGCAGCAGCTCCGCCCAGAGGGAAATCACGTGTTTGTTGTATCTTAGAATGGAATGGCAGAAGTGGCTGAGTATCTTAGAATGGATTGGCAGAAATGTGACAGAGTCAAAACATAAAGATGAATCTAAGAAGCCCACTGTGAGGGGTGCAACTGTGGGTGGAGTCTAGAAGGAATGTTCACAATGACAGTGGTATGCTTTGTTTACCACTCTTCACTCTATCTAGTGTTCAATAAATAGCAATCTGCATATTCTAAGAGGCATTTCTCATTTAAGTTTTTTAGTAAAAATAAGATGCTTTCCCCAAGTATTACACATCATATACAGAATAAGGTAACATTTTATAGATGTAATTTTTTCAGTTTAACAAGTGAAGTGAATTCTATTCATCCAAGACCTTTAAGGCTTTAAGCCAGTAGTTCTCAACCTTCTTAATGCTGTGACCCTTTAATACAGTTCCTCATGTTGTGGTGATCTCAAACTATAAAATTAATTTCATTGCTACTTCATAACTGTAGTTTTGCTACTGTTATGAATAATAATGTTAATATCTGTTTTCCAATGGTCTTAGGGGAGCACTGTGAAAGGGTTATTTGACCCCTGAAGGGGCTGTGCCTCACTGGCTGAGGACTACTGCTTTAAGCTAAGATCTAACATGCTACTTGTTTCCAAGCCCATGCATTCCTTTAACAAAACAAAAATATCTACCTCCCTAACAAGTCTATATGAACTACAATGATCTGTGTTTAGAAGTTGAAGATATGCTTCCACCATGATAAATTACACTACTGTATTAGCACTTATGATTTCAAACACTAAAATAAATGATGGTGGTGATGAGAAAGAATACATGCTTTTTATTATTTAATAAGCCTTTATCCTCCACTAGTCTATTTAATATATAGCCAGGTCAATCGATAACTATAATGAAAATTTTTGCTTGACTAAGAATAGGCATATAGCTCAGATTACATTTTTCTAAAAAAAAATTCTTCTATAGATAGCTTTATAAGAATACAAAGATTCTTGAAATTTCATATTTTGAGATGGCAGGCGAAATTTCAAACTGCCAGGGTTAAAATAATTGTTGCATATAGTGATGCCTTGGCATCTAAAGCTGATGTATTGAATGAGGGGAAAAGATCCTAGCCTAAGATAGCCAAACAATTTAGATAGAGAGGAATCAAAAGAGCAGGCATAGAGACTAGGTTTCACAAGTGCCTGGAGCTAAATGTATTGATTGAAAAAATCGGCATACTAGCAGAAGCATCCATTAAGCCAAAATATTCACTGTAACCAGGGAAACCAGGGGGAAAATGGAAAGCTCTTAAACAATGAAACGGCTTTTGTTTTCCTGCAATGAGACCTGAAAATATCTATGTCTCCATCCCCGAAACATTTTCTTCAGAGCCCTAGGATTCTTGACTATGGTGGTTATCACTACATAAAAAATAGTAAGTAGGTTATAAAACACAATTACAAAGAGAAAGGCTTGTTGAAGACACACTGTCATGCAAAAGTTAATGAATCACTTGATCACAATAATCATGACTAATCTTTATAGTTAAGAGTTTAACAATCTTTAGATAATGACCATCAAATAAAATTAGTATTGTACAAAAGACAGTCTGTTGCGTTTTAATCATATATAAGCAGATATGTGGAAGAATTCAAGAGTCGCCTATGGGTTTCAATTCATGGCCAAGAAATCTTGGTCAAAATAATTATATTAAATTGGCAATGCAATCTTATGTACATATTAGAGACCATTAATGTATATATTGTCAGGACAGTCTCTTTACCATTACCACCCTTAGTCTCCAAAGACCTTAGTCTTTAGGAGACAGTTTTTATTGAGATTTACCACTATATAGCCAAACATATCAACCTAAAATTATTGTTGTCCTGTTGTGCTAAATGGGAAGATAATAAGTTTCCCACATTACCACCTGAGAATATGCCTAATGAATTTCCTAGCAAGGAATGGCTGGTGCCTAGGAATGATCAGGTATCTTCTCATTCTTTTTTGCCTTGGTTGTTATTTGAGATAGGGTTTTTTTGTACCCCGGGCTAACCTCAAACTTACTATGTAACCAAGATTGACTTTGAACCCCTGATCTTCCTGCCTATGCCTCCCAGGTGCTTGGATTGCCAACCTTGGACAGCTCTACAGCTATACCCAGACTATTGTCTTTTTTTTTTTTTTTTTTTTTTTTTTTGCTCAGACAGGTAAGATTATGAGAAAGGATGGATGCAGCGCCACGTTTCCATGAGGAGGCAAGCTATAATAGCACTGGTCCCACATGGCTAGTGATCACTTGAAGTAAAACCAGTCTAAATTCAGTTGTACCATTAAAGTCCACACTTTTTGAACACTTCCTATGAGAACAATGAAAGAAGAAGAAGAAAAATCATAATGACTATAGTTACATGTTGAAATGACACCATTGTAGATATATTGGATTAAGTAAGCCACATTATTAAAATTAATTTGACCTCCTTCTTTGAACCTTTTTTATGTAGACCAAAGAAAGTTTCCAACATTCGATTTATTTTGTGGCTGACATCTCTAGGGTATAAAATTGAGACAATGATTAAGATCCTACAAATGCTTAAAGAAACTATGGACTGGAGAAACAGCTTGTTTGTAATGTGCTTGCAGTGCAAACATAAAGAACCGAGTTTGATTTCCAGAACCCACATGAAAAGCTAGGCATATTTACTGTTGGTTGTTCACCAGAACTTGATAATGGTAAGGCCATATTTCTGAAACACCAAGCACACTGGTCACAAAATATAGAAAAAAAATCAAGTTGGTACTGACCAGGAATCATTTTCCCTGTTCACTAGATTTCACAGTACTCAAAAGTGCTATGTAGGTAGCTGAGGTGGAAAATGTCACCAATAGTGTTACTCAGCTGTGAGTTATTTGAGCTAAAATAATGAGTGGTGCTGCAAAAGATGCCCATTGATGCATTAGCGGCATACTCATTAGGGGAGTAAACTACCACTTTTCTACTTGGATTTAGAAACTGTTCCGTAGGAGAAATCACCTGTCTACTACTGTAATTCTTGTCAATAGCCTATGGTTGGGAAGCTCATAGAACCCAGAGCTGAAACTAATATTAGTTTTCTGTTAAATGGACATAGTATCAAACTGCCATTTAAATTTGTACCTTTCTACCCATAGATTAGGTCAGCTCTTGGGCCTTATCAGAGCAGTTTCTTTGTGTAGTGGGTGGTGTTTAACACAGAGATTCATAAGGGCCCAAAGCAAAGAGAATACATGACTGTGGTGGTCTCAGTCATATGAAACATTTATAATACTATCTCCTTACCTGAGGCTCAAGGAGCATCATGGAAGAGAGCATGAAAAGATCATAAATTTAAGAAATTGAAGAGGACCAAAGCCAAACAGTGCTTTCGGGACACCACAGAAGCACTGCACTCACAGCCCCTGTGTTTGTGTGCATACAATGGAGCTCATCAACACTCCATCAGGGAATAAGTAGGGGTTCCTGAGCCCCATTCCTAGCTGAGAACATACTGACAGTTGACGGCTTCTGGGGGATGGAGAGTCAGTTTTCTTTAAGAGTGTGGTCCCTGAAGGTCAACTACACTCCAGTGGAAAGCCCATACCCAGAAATCTGTGGACACTATAAATTGGACTCAAGCAGGATTTGAGGTTTTATTAAAGAGTTTTTTTGTTTTGCTTTGTTTTGTTTTGTTTTGTTTTGTTTTGTTTTGAGGTTTTAACTCAATTACACGATTTCTCCCTTCTCTTTATCCCCTCAAAACCCTCACATTTGTTCCCTCCCCTCATCTCCTCCTTCAAATTCATAACCTCCTTTTCATTAATTGCTACTATGTACACACACACACACACACGCACACACATATGTGTGTGCGTGTGTGTGTGTGTGTGTGTGTGTGTGTGTGTGTGTG
>JANHMN010000005.1:99566637-99626405 GCA_030674055.1 Rhabdomys pumilio | reverse complement strand
TATATATATATATAAAGAGAGAGAGAGAGAGAGAGAGATAGATGTATTTCGATATACACATATTCCTAATTATAACTACAGTGTTCATACAATGTTACTTGTATGTATGTTTTCAGAGATGATCATTTGGCACTGGACAACCAATTAGTGTGATCCTCTCTGGGGAGGACTACCTCCCCAGTCTAGCTTTACTTGGTTGCCTATAGGTTTTGGGGTAGGGCTAAGGACGCTTGAGCTACTGCACATCCAGTTTGACATGTTCATTGGCTTCATTCATGTTCTTTTGTGCAGTCATGTTGCTGATATTTTCTAAGTATAGTTTCTGAGGTTAAAAGGAGACAAAATCTTCCAGCAAGCTTCCTTATACTTCCAACTTATGATCTTTCTATCTGCCTTTCCACAATGTTTCCTGGGCCTTACGTATGGGAGCATTTTGACAATATATTCATTGGAATTGGACAGGAAAAACTGTGCATTTTGCCAATCAGTTTTTTAGGAGGACATGAAGTTGAAGGGATAAGGCTGTGGAGGAAGCTCTAGGAGGAGTTAGAAGGGCAGAAGTGAATATTATTAAGATTCATTGTATGAAGTCCTCAAATAGTTAATAAAACCATTAGTTTTAAAGACGGCACAGTGATGTGTTTGGAAGAAGGTGGTACGCTTGTAAGAGGGTAGAGAGAGGAAAGTTCTCAGGACTCACTGGCCAGCCAGCCTAGCCTACCAGGCAAGCTCCTAGCCAGTACTGGACCCTAGCTGAAATACACAGGGTGGGTTATGTCTGTAGAACAGCACCCACAGTTGATCTCAAGCCTCCACATACATATACGAACACATATATTTGAACATACATGAGCATGCATATACATAGATACACACAAATAAAATTTTAAGGGAGTCATAAAGAAGCCGGTGTACTGTGCAGGACAGGGATTCTCTGATCTGTGAGGTTAATACATTCAAGTTTCTCCCAGACCAAAAAAAAAGAAAATGTTTTGAAATCAAAGGGTAAATGTCTGCCTTCTGAGGCAGGGAAGACCCAGCTGTAGGATAAGCTACATGCAGATGGATGATGAAACTGGCTTCTGCCTTCTTCAAGTTCTTTGTTCCCTTAAGTGTCACTGTCATAAGCCAGCCATAGGACATACTCCTAAGGTCATTGGCCACCATCATTTTAAAGAAACAAACTACCCACCAGAACTTGGATTGTCCTAAGCCTTCTCTACTTTTCACTACTTCTTCGTTTTCCTTTTCCTCCTCCCCTCCCCCTCTCTCCTTCCCTTCCCCCTCTTCCTCCTTCTTCTCCTCCTCCCCCTTTCCTCCTCCTCACGCTGACCTATTTCACATCAAGTCCCAGTTCATGCTCTTAAGTTTCTCAAAGTTCTCCAAGGCAATCATAAGTTTTTTTTTTTCATTTCTAAGCTCATCTTCAAAATATAATCACATAGCACACATAGGTTATCATACAACCAGTACTATGCATTTTCAGGGTGCACTTTCACATTTCTCCTAATGATTATATTGGTGTGGAAGAATCTGCTTATGGGATGTTTGGCTTTAAAGCAGAGTTTACCAAAGGGGGATTAGCTGAACTATCTAAATGCACAATCTTGCGATGCACTAGTTTTTAGAATTCCACCCTCTCATTTATGCTCTCAGCCCTTGACTGTTTTACCCTAAGTAGCTATTTGAGTCTATAAAATTTCTACAGAAATTTTTTGATGTCTAATTAATGTCTATCAATCTCAACGCTCACTTTCAGATATGCATTTTCTTGACTGACAAGTGCTATATTTCATGGGTTTTTTTTTTCACTGTACTCTCTACTCAATACAATAAGACTTTGGAATCGTCATCATGGTCAGGCTTAAAGAACTGATGGAGTGGGCTGGGGATGCCACCTGTGAAAGAGGTCAGGAATGGTCAAGGAGTGCACTGTTCTTGCTTTGGAGGAAGAGATAGCCTGAAGAAAAGTGCTGCTGCCCTGTTATGCTGATAACTGACAAAGAAAGTGCTACGATGAAAGAAAGAGTATGGATTTGGGGGGTCATGTGGGCAGCTATGTCACTAGTCCAAAAACAAATGGCTGTTTGTTTGTTTTTTTCATTTAAGTAACAGAAATGAGAAATATAAAGATTTCTTTCCTTCAACAAATGCTATGGAGAACCTGGTTTCATGTTAGCCCAGGCTGGTCATAAACTAGAAATATAGCCAAGGGTGGCTAACTTCTGATCTTCCAGCCTCCATTTTCAAGTGCTGGGATTACAAGTGTGTGCCATCACATGTGGTGCTGGGAATCGAACTCATCACTTTGTGTGTGATAGGCTAGCACTCTATCAACTGAGCTACATATATAGCCCACGTGTGTGTGTGTGTGTGTGTGTGTGTGTGTGTGTGTGTATGCGTGTATGTGTGCGTGCACACACACACACGTGTGCACACACGTGTATATATGTTGAAAAAGATAGCTTTGGCACTTATCTCATAGCACATGCCAGTACTTAATTTGGGATGAATCACAAACACAAATGTAAATGCTAAAATTACAGCAGCTCTAAATCAAACGCAGGAAAATATCATTGCCATTTTAAGATGGGTAAAGATGTGTTTCACAGGACATGAAGAACATTAACCATAACAAAAAAAAACATTAATAAATTGGACTTCCTCAAATTATACATGTCTGGTATTCAAAGAACACTATTAAGATAATAAAAAGAAAGGCCATATGCTGGGTGAAATATCTACAGCACACAAACCAAAGCAGGACTTGTATTCAGGAAGCAGAATACATTCATATAATTTAATACCAAGAAGTTAAATAGCTTAATAAAAAATACGTGTGAAAACCTGAATAGGTATTCATGAATAAAATATAGCCAATAAACAGAGTTTAATGTATTGGGTAGCCTTATTTATGAGAGATAATGAAAGTTACTAGCACAGTGAGATAAGTCCCTATACCACTAAGTGAGCTAGAAGGAAAGAGTCAGACCACGAGACGTATACACAAGAATGCAAGACAATTAAAACACGCATGTGGTTAGGAGTTGGGAACACTACAACTTAGTAGAACTCTTTGCTTTCTTTAAAGGTTAAACACACATTGGCCCTATATTTTAGTAATCCCATCCATAGTGGGATAAATAGTTATCTGCTAAACCAGGCAGGCACTTGTAAGGCAAACTCATACATTATTATTACACTTTCAAAATACCCTGTCCTTTAGCTTCAGCTTAACATTTTTAAAGAAAAAAAAAAGCCAACCAAGGATCACAAACCCAGTATGAAGTATTCTTTTAGATACCTAGAGTAAACTTGGCTTATTATAATACTAAAATAACCATGTTAAGAACATTGGTGTTTGTCATGATCGTAAACTGAACATGCTTCGAAACATTTTCTGTGTGCTGTCTTCAACATTCAACATGTGCTCTATGATCTTGAACTAAGACTGCCTAGAAACATGTGACCCATCTTTCAATCTTGAACAATGACCTTACAGTGAGCAGGTAGGAAAACTGTGCCTGTCCTAGAGTGCTTTCATAGATCAATACTCATATACCTTCTAAATAAAATCTCCACATTTCCAATTCTTTGAGGAGAAAGTTGTCTGTAGGTAAGGCATGTGCTCTCCTGAATCAATCAATCAATCTCTCTCTCTCTCTCTCTCTCTCTCTCTCTCTCTCTCTCTCTCTCTCTTCTTTCAAAGAAAATGTGTTTATTGATTATATTGCAAGAAGCAGCAGGCTGGGTAGTAACAAAAGGATCCCCTGCTGTTCCTTGTTCTGTCTTTTGTCTTTTGTCATCCTAACTGTGAAAACTGTCTCTTGTCACTTACCTAGAAGAGAACATACCATGTCTCTTTTCAAACTGAGAGCATATGGGCAGACACAATCCTGTAGACTGATTCTTTGTAGCAGTTTTATTGATAATAACTAAAAACTGCAAAGTGCTCATGTCCAAAAAGTCAGTGGATAAACAAACTGCGCGAGAGAGTTTGACAAAGGATTTCTAGTGAATAGTTTGAAATAAATGAACAAAACTGGCTGGCGGTATAAGGCAGTAGAAGAGTGCATGTCTAGCATGCACAAGGCCCTGGGTTTAAACTCTAGCACTGGAGGAATTTTTAAAAATACATTAAAATATTTATTTCTTGTACTTTTTCTTTGTTTTGGATTTTCTTTTGTTTTGTTTGAAGTCTTTTGTTTGTTTCCTAAAGAGAAAGAAAACAGGCTGGAGAGATGGCTCAGTGGTTAAGAGCACTAACTGCTCTTCCAGAAGTCCTGAGTTCAATTCCCAGCGACTACATGATGGCTCACAAACTATCTGTAACGGGAACTGAGGCCCTCTTCTGGTGTGTCTGAAGACAATGATTTTGTATTCACATAGATAAAATAAATAAATAAATCTTAAAATCAGAAGGACTTTTAAAAAGAGGGAGAGGGAGAAAGAAAGGATATGGAGTTGAGTGGGAGGTAAGAAGAATCTGGATGAAGTTAGAGGAGGGGAAAATATGATCAGAATATATTGTATGAAAAATGTATTTTCAGATGGGAGACCTGGAAAGGGGATAACATTTGAAATGTAAATAAAGAAAATATATAATAAAAGAAAAAAAAGAAATAAGAAAAAATGCATTTTCAATAAATATGTATATTTATTGTTAATAATTTAAAATATTAAAGTCTTAATATTTCCATTTGAATTTGCATCTTAGTAAAATGAACTTCTCAGCATTTCAGATACTCTATAGCAGGCAAATAAAATAAAAGAACCTCCATTAAAAAATAAAAATGTTGGGCTAGGTTGTCTGTCCATCAAATTCCAGAGATTTACCTTTCCCTGCCTCCCCACACACATCTTTTCCCACTGCTACTGAGAATTCCAGTTTAATCTCAATTCATAAAACTCAGGGGTCAGAGTTCAAATCCTCAGTACCAATGTAAAAGGCAAAATGCAAAACTCAAAAATTCATACTTGTAATCCTAGTTTTGGAGAGGCAGAGACATGATGGATCTCAGTGGCAAGCCAGCCTAGTCAAATCAGTGAGCAAAATAAAGTGGAGAGCACATTGAGGAAGGCATCATTCTCTGGTCTCTACATATATATGCACCTACATGTATATATATGCACACACAAATTACATACACTACAGAAAAGAAAAAAATATGACAATGCTGATTGGTGCTGATGGCCTAGAGGTTTTGCGTTTGAGCTGTTGATGGAAAAGTGGACTTACTAAGCTGGGCAGTAGGCATAGCAGATGGAAGAGTAGATTTGTCTCATGTTCCAAAAGAACTAAGCACTAAGTGATGGTTTGAATCAGAATTGCCCCTACAGACTCATATATTTGAATGCTTAGTCATCAGGAAGTGGTGCTACTTGAGAAGGATTAGGAGGTATGACCTTGTTGAAATAGATATGGCCTTGTTGGAGGAAGTATGTTTACTTGGGGTGGTCTTTGCAGTTTCAAAAGCAGAAGCCAGGCCCAGTGTCACTTTCCTCTTCTGTTGCCAGCCTATCTGGATGTAGAACTCTCAGCAACTTCATCAACACCATGACTGCCTGTTTGCCACCATGCTCCCTGTCATGATAATAATGGACTGACCTCTGAAACTGTAAGCAAGCCCAATTAAAAGCTTTCTTTCACAAGAGTTGCCATGGTTATGCTGTCTCTTTACAGCAACAGAACACTGACAAGACACATTACTTCCAGTTTTTAATTTTTTAATAGATTCATTTGTATTAATCCTTGACATTTTTATACACATATAAAATATACTCTGGTCATTGTCATCCTGCACCATGCTCTCAAATCCCATTTTTAACTCCTGCTGAATCTTTTCTTCCCAGCAAGTGTCCCACCTATTTCCATGTCTTTCATGCTGCTATGTCTGTTTTTAATTTTTTGTGACCCACTGAGTTTAATTAGGGCTGCTTGCAGGAGCATGGGTGTGGGGTTGGTGACTAGCGTATGAGCAGCTTACCCTTGGCTATAACACTTTCACCTAGCAGCCAGGAAAAGCCAATAGCTTCTCAGGATGGATGGAGCCTCATAAAGCCTCATGCCCATCCATGATGGAATGTCGATGGTCTCAATCATGCACAAGTCTCATGTAGGTTAGCATAGCTGGTATAACTTCCTTAGGGTCACAGCCATACCATGTCCAGAAGACAGCATTTCACAGCCCTCTCCCTAACCTTTGGTTCTTACACTTTTTTCTGCCCTCTCCTCAGCAATGTTCTCTGAGCCTCGTTTATAGTTTTAAAGAATTGTTTTCACACCACATCTTCTGAACATGCTAAATGTGTTGCTATGGCAAATACAGTAAATGAAACTTCTATGGGCAGTTCAGGAGCAAATGATTGAATACTTTGAAAGAGAAAGGTTGGGGGAAATTTGATAATTTAAATTACTAAAATAAGAATATTTAATTTTCTTTTTTTCTTTATCAAATCATAATTTTTACTTTTTCACACAGAGGTTATATACACAAAAAGGCAGGATGTCGGAAAGGGGATGACACAGGAGCATAGGTGTTCAGGGAGAGTACAGATATCTTTCAGAACAGGGTATCAGCTGGGTGAAGGTTCAGGGGATAGATCACTATGACTCTGCCTATGATTCACTTGTCCTTATCTAAGTTGGTACTATCCACCAAGGCTGCCTATTTACAAGGTCTATGACTACTCAGGCTGGTAGATTTCCACCAAAGCTGCCTGTTTACAATAGCTTATAGCCATCTGCTTCAGTGTTTTTCCACAGAGACCCAAGACTTTGTGTTAGCAGGCATGTATGTCAGGCCTATTGCTGATTTTAGGCTTATGGCTGATTTTAGGCCTTCAGTGTATAAGCAGGGCTGCCCCTGACATTTCCTCCCTTCTCCAAGTGGAGAAGACCTGTGGTGATTCTAATCTTGCCAAGGCGGGGATAGAGTCCTGACCTCCAGTAATTAAAGGGGACCTTGTAATGGCTCTGGTTCTCCTGTCATTGTCCAGTGAGGCATGAAGGCCATACCCATCATGATGTCTTTTTCCTGGAGAGGGGATACTTTTGACATCAACCCCTATGCAGTCAGGCACAATATTTAATTTTCTTGATAAAAAATTTCAAAGAAGATGCAGAGTTACAACTGATATTTGAACATCAAGATGTCATAATGCTTCCAGAAATATTGATAATTTGTACTGATATATATGCATATGTTTTTAAGATTTTAAATACACAAGATGTAGTTGTACACACCTTTAATTCCAGCATTCAAAAGACAGAAGTATGTGGATACATATGAATCTGAAGCCAGCCTGCTCTACATAGCCAGCTCTAGGTCAGCTCGGGCTGCATGATAAGGTCAAGTCTCAAGAAAAAAAATTCTGAATAATTAAAGCATGTCTATAGGAATTGGAAACATAGAGTCACAGAAACAGTCCTTTGACTTAGACTCTCCTGCAAATAATCAGGACCAAACTGGTTAAAATCATCTCATAGATATGATAGCTGATTTGACACCATGGCAAAATTCAATGCCAAGTCCCAATGAACTACTTTTCTTCTTATTTTTTATATACTCCCATTTAGACATCCAAAGATACAATTTGAAGTTAGATAATAGTCATTAAACGTTTTCTGCAAAAGGCCATGCAGTAAATGTCTTAGGAACAACAGGCCATATGTTCTCTGTCACAGCTACTGAACTCTGACACTGCAGCTATAAAGCAGTTATAGAGAGACTATGTAAGCAAATGGGCATGTGGGTCCCAGTAAAACTTTTTATGGATGCTGTAATTAAGTTTCATATAAATTCTGTGGCATAGAATATTCCTTAGTAAGTTTGAAACCACTTAATGATATTAAAATCATCCTCCACTTGAGTGAGATACATAAGGAAATAATGGGCTGGATTTGGCCCAAAGGCAGTTGGATTGGGGTACTGATAGTCCCTAGCTACGTCACTTCTGTGAGGCCACTTAGCCTTCCTGAGACTTTTTCTTTATCTGTGCAACTGAGGTTTGTAGGGTATTTAATGAATAAAATATGGAGTTCTGTTGAGTTTTGAAAAGAACTTAAAAAAAATCTTACTACTCAAAATATGATGAAATATATTTAGTATCATATACCATACATTAAATGTTATTGTACAAGTGATTGCCAGTACGATATTACGTAAGCAACATAATTATAACACTGGCAATGAAGACTCTGATGCAAGACCGTCATAAATATAACACAATTTCATTTTTAATCGTTCTCCACGATCCTGTTTCATCTTTCTTAGTTGTGTGGACATGATGATGAATCAGGAGAGTCAGCAGAAAGTGAAGCACAGGTCAAAGGTTCAATTCCTATTTTAAAGCTTTCCCTCATCTATTTAAGCAGCAGCTCCCCGCTCCCACCTCCACTCAGACCTTTCAGGAGAGAGAGGCCATCTGTTCTAGATGACTCCGATTTTCAACTGCCTGGAGGCAGGAGATGATCTGCTGGTGGGATACATTATCAGTTACTACCTGAATGAACCTGAAAGGAGACCACTGTGGACATCACTGTTCTGGTGTCATTTCCAGCTCCAGCATACATAAGTGGAAAGGCAGCGTCTTTTATAAACTCTTTCATGACCTAATGTTAGGGAGCTAGTTGGTATTAGCAAGCTTAAAAGACATTAGGGCTGGACCCCTGCTTCATAATGAACAGGTTGTAAAGCCAATAACTAAAACGTCAGGGCAAGAGTTACTGGGAAGACAAATACAGAGTCAATCCTGTTTTTGCTTCTGGAAAGATATGTGATACCCTGAACTGCCCAGAAAGTCATGAATGGATAACTATCTGAACCTGCTATCAGGAGTCCTAAGCCTTACAGGATGACTACCCAGTAGGAGGCTTTATGATAAAGAACAAAAAACATCACTGCTTGCCTTTGTAAAAGTTAATCCAATCCCCTGGACAGAAACACTTCCCTCAAGAAATCTGTTTCTTCTGGAGCCTTAAAACTGGTACAAAGCCTGTCTAAAATGTAAATAATCATAACAATTATCACTCCAATCACTGTGTTTTCTCTCTCTCTCTCTCTCTCTCTCTCTCTCTCTCTCTCTCTCTCTGTGTGTGTGTGTGTGTGTGTGTGTATGTGTGTGTGAGAGATCTGCCTTTCTCTCTTTCCTCCTTGAAAATGCCCTGCTTCCCTCTGTAATGAACTCTGCCTATCTTTTATACCATCTTCTCTGTATCGAGCTGAAATTCTTTTGACAGAGATCAGAAGGATCAGGGAGCCCAATGGAGCCAGAATGAGCCTGGTGACATTAATTTATAAAGAGCTAGTTTTGCAAGTCATTAGAATTCATGTAAGATGGAAGTTTAGCAGCCTCCCTCTTTACCTTCTGTTCTCTCGCTCCTCCAGCTATATGATGCCAATACGAGCCAATTAGGAGAAAAATGAATTCAATCTACAAGCTCTTCTATTTTGCCTGGAGTAACCAGAGCCTGAACATTGTGATTTAATAGCATGTGTTCGAGGGGTTGCCTTAACGAAGTCATTATTTCATACTGAATGAATAAGTAATTTTAGAATCACGTGAATCCACATTTGTCAGTACTAAACCTTTCCCCTGTCTCCTTTACATTTCCTCTTGTCTAGGGTTGCAGAAACCATTTAAGCCAGAATCACTTGAACAGCTTTGTGATTTGAAATGGGTCTCCAGACTTAAGTCTCACTATGGTCTATTGTGAGAAGGGTATGAAAGTGTTTGGTAAGAATGTATCCTGTTGTTTATTGCACTGTGTTGGAAAATGCACATGCAAATGAACTGTTTCTTTTTTGAGACTAAGGTCTCCTAAGCTAGCATTGAATTCCAGCTCATCCTGCCTCAGCCTTCGGTGTGCTGGGGATTACAGTTGTGTGCCATCACGTCAACTGAAGATGAAATCTTGAGTCCTGTGTTTTAAATTTTATTATTATTTCTTTTAGTAAGCCTCGTCGGTATTATTTGACAATTAGAAAGGAAATTGGAGTTTCTCAAATGACATAAGTTCACTCTAACCTTACAAGGGAGTTTTTCTTCTACTTTAGTTGTAAAGTAAAAATGTCGACAATGAGCATTTCTGTTTCTGCTAATGTCATTCAAGACAACGTGATTGATCCTTTATATGCTAACTGCTTAGCACAGTCCTGATGATACCCATGGGAAACACTTCAAAAGCATATATTCAGGGCTGGAGAGATGGCTCAGTGATCAAGAGCACTGGCTGCTCTACTGGTGGACCTGGGTTCAATTCTTAGCAACCACATGGGAGCACACAACTGTCTGTAACTCCAGTTCCATAGGATCTGACACCTTCACGCAGACATACATGCACTCAAATCACCAATGCACATACAATAAAATTAAACTTTTTTAAAAAAAGAACATATATTCATGATTTGAATGAATAAAGGGAAAAGATGATTGACGTGGGTCTGATTTTTTTAATATACAAATCCTTTATATTGTTTCATACTTGTATATAACATTTAAAAATCTCTCCCTTTATTGACAGATGGATACCTAGGATGTTAACTCAGTAGCTTTGAACGTTGCTGCAATAAACACCTATGTGCAAGTATCTCTGTAACACATTAACTTGAAGTCCTTCTGGTAAATTCACAGTAGTATAGGTAGCTTAAATGGTAGATCTACTTTAGGTTTTCGTAGGAACCTCCATACTGATTTCCATTAATAGCTACACCAGTTTACATTCAAACCAGCAGTGCATACAGGTTTCCTTTTCATCTTAACCTAGCCAGCATGTGTTGTTCTTCTTTTTTATGACTGCCATTACTGACAGGGATGAGATGAATCTGTGTAACTTCAGTTTGCATTTCTCTGGTGGCTATTGGGGGCAAACTTTTGTCTATTGATTTAATGACCATTTGTATTTTATCTTTTGAGAACTGTCTGCTCATTTTGTTACCCTACTATTTGATCAGGTTGTTTGGGGTTTTTTGTTGTTGTAGTTTTTAAGTTTTGTGTGTTCTAGATATTAATTCTCTGTCAGATGTATAGCTACCAAAGATTTTCTCTTGTTCTGTAGGCTCCTTTGCTTGCTTGTTTCCTTTGCTGTATAAAAGGACTCTATAAACCCAGAGCTCTAAAGGCTAAGGCAGCAGCATTATGAGTTCCAGAACAGACTGATCTGTATAACAATACCCCATTTCAAGTAACCTCCTCCACATACAACTGAAAAAAACTAACACACACAGACAGACAGACAGACAGACAGACAGACAGACAGACAGACAGACAGGAAACTAAAGAGAAAGAAAGACATCCTATTACATTTCAACATTCCCTGCTGTTTCTTGATCCATTGTTTGTTCACATGCCTGTACCACTTTGAGAGTGTACCTCATAAAACACCCTTACAATTTCATTTACAAAAGGAATTTCTACAAAAGAAATAAGTGAAATGGGCCTTTTTTTTTTTTTGCTTAATTTTGAATTCTACTTAGATTTTTCTTTCTTTTCATTATTTAAAATTTTTTCCATACAGTATATTTTGATCAAATTCTTTCCCCTCCCTCAAGTCCTCTCAGATCCTTCCCATCACCCTACCCACCCAATTTCATTTTCTGTATCTCTCTCAGAAGAAGAAAACAAACAAAAATAAACAAAAATAAAAAACAAAAGTCAAAAAGACAAAAAATACCAACCCACAACCAAAAGAAGCATACATAAAATCATGGTCAACTCTTCCTGACAATGAGGCCTGCCCTGAAGTGTGGTACATACACTCAGTGTCTCCATTGGAGAAAACTGATTTTCCCCTCTCCCAGTAAATATCAGTTGCAAATAACTTCTTGATTGGGTTATAGGTAGGACAGCACTGTAGGTTGCAGGGTTCATAGCTGTCCTATATTGGGGGAGGGGACTATGGGAACCTTTTGGCCAGTGACTCAACCAGATCTATGCCATTCCTGGCACTGGGGATCTTACTTGGTAACACATCATGTTTAATTGAGGCATTCTCTCACTTATTATATGGTAACTCCATTTAAATTCTTTTTATACATTTTAGGTAGCTGCTAGAGTAGTGGGTTTCCATATAGATTTTCTAAGGTCCTCTAGTTTAATCTTTTAACATTTTATAAATTATACTCTTTGAGGAATGTAACTTAGAAGGGTGAAAAGTAATATACTTAGCCATATAAATACACCTAAGTACAGTGCTCTCTTGAGAAACCTGCATCTACGCTTTGAGGTGTTTACTGTCCTTTCCCTGTGTATCACCACCAGCATACTTACTAAAGTCGCTAAGGTAGCTCATTGTGACTAGTCATGAAGTGCACTGCTGTATAATCATGGATTGCATTGCAGTTTCGTCAGAATGGAGAGCAGGGGGTGCAAGTGTGGGGAGGCTGGTGGAGCTCCCGGCAACTGTGCTAAGCTTTGTCTCCCTGGTGCAAGTGACTGAATCTCACTGTCTTTTAATTTACACTTCCCTGGTAACCATTGATGCTGAGCTCTACTGACCTTCCGTCTTGCTGAAGTAGCCCTTTTATAAATTGTCGAGTGATTCCTTTGATTTCTCAAAGTGGACTGATACAAATCTTGTATCCCCAAGCCAGGCAATGTTTGTCCCCTAAGAAGGATTGCCGAGGTTATGGAGATTCTCAGTCAGTAAAGTGCTTGCCTCACCATCCCAGGGACCTGAGTTCAATCCCCAGAATCCACGGGTTTTTTTAAAAATGAGCTTCAGAAATATATGCTTGTAATTCTACAACTAGGGAAGTAGAGTCAGGCAGATAGATTCCTGGGGCTCACCAGCCAACTAGCCAGTCTAGCTTAACAGGTAAGCTGCACGCCAGTGAGAGGCTTGGTCTCAAAAAAAAAAAAGGACAACACCTGAGTTTGACCTCTGGTTTCCACATGTATGCACAAACACACACATACGAACCTGTAGACCTGCACACACAGACACACATGTGTATATCTACATTTGTACATGCATGTGTGCATGCACACACACACACACACACAAAGAAGTATTATGAGATAAAATATAGATGCCCAGTTCAATCTGAATTTCAAATAAATATCAAATAAATTTTAGTGTACATATGTCCCAAAACATGTGAGAGACATATACTAAAAAAAAATGTTAGCCGTTCCTGGCATCTAGTAAGTTGAAGCCATGAATACTATTTAACATCCCACAGGGCACAGAAAGTTTCTCAAAACAAAGAATGATTCTGCAAAAAAAATGTCGGTACCAGTGCCCAAGCTGTGAAACCCTGCCTCCACCAGTTAGGAAAACAAACTCCATGAAATGAAATAAACCTAGTTATTCAAAAGAGCTGGTGGCCTAGAGGAAGGGAGGCCTCTCGGAAGTAGAACCAACACAGAATTGAGGAAGAGTCAACATCACCCACCTGTTTTTCAGCAGTGACTAAGGCCTGCCTTACTTAATGTGATGGAGAATCAATACGCCAGGACCTCTCCACAGGCAGGGAGGACCTAGCTGTCAGGGAAGCTGCCTCCAAACACAAGAACCACAAATAGCATCATGTTCCTGATGAAATCAGAGCACATCCTCTCAGGCAAGAGCCACAAAGACCCTCACAATATCAGACTATGTCAGCACACAAACACACACACACACACACACACACACACACACACTTCGAGCCCACAGGCTAAGGGGGACCCCATAAGTTCCATTCCTGTGATATGAATAAAATTGGTACAACGTTCAGACACACTGAATGAAAGATAGCTTCCTCTTCAGTCAGCCATCTCTTCACTTCTTGCCCTTGTCTCTGTTTTGTTTTCTGACTGGAACCACACCATCCTGCGGGTGCCATGATAGCCCTGACCAAACCCCCCTGTGCATGAGCCATCTGCCATACAACAGAGAGAAATCTGACTTGGAGTGACCCCAAATTCCAGCATCCAGCTTTCTAGAATATTCCTTCTGAAAAACTGTCTCTTCTTAGTGTTTCATTTTTACCTGCCATGATTTACGCAGTATCTCGATGGCAAACCAGTTTATGTGAGAAATTCTGCATGCGAGGAAATGGGCAATTCAATTATTCAGACAGCTCCTTGTCAACCTTATGAAGTTGCCGCAAGCAGTTCTGTCAAAGATAATTTAATTACTCAGAGCCATCTTCAAACTCAAAAGATGTCAGACAATTATTTCCTTCAAGCACCAGGCTAATTTATCTAGAAAATATCACTGATACTTGTGCTATATGAATTCTTCTTGTCAGTATGGGGCTGTTTATCATGCTAGGTTTTGTGGCTATATGTAACTAGGTGGGGTTTGGCTTCTCTGTCATGATTCTGCCCCAGAAAGTTAAGTGTTTCAGAATAATTGTATTTTGTTAATGAGTGTCAGTGTATATCGCTAACCTGGGCTCTTTGGAGGTGAAAGCAGGAGGATTAGAAGTTCAAGGCTAGCCCCATTCACATGAGATCCTGTCTGTGAAATAAAACAAAAATGAGTAACAGGTTTAATTGCTACTGATGAATCTAGGAGTATTTAGTGCTGATTCATAAAGATTTTAAAGAAAATAATTCATTTTTTCTGTTTAAACATTGACTTTATGTATTTTCAACTAAAGGATATTTTTTTGCCTCCAAAGTCTTACTATTTCTGTGATGTACAAATTGAACCAAGTGTACAATGATGTGCCTAACATTTGTACTATGCAAAAGGAAGCAGAGCTCTGCTGCATAGAACAGCTCTTCCCATGCAGAGAGTTGGGTTTATTGTGTCTAGAAGACAGAGTACTCAGTGGAGCATCATAACCAGGAAATAAGCAGCTCTCATTATCCCCTGGCATTCTCTGTGTGACAGCTACACCCACTCTGTGAGAAAGTAACATTGAGTCTACATATGTGGAAGCAGCAGTATCACACAGTCAGTACGTATGCAGTAGAGCCATATACTCAGGCATTCACTTCAATCTGTGTAAACTCTTCATCCCGGTACTCTCATTTTATAGCTTGCCAAAATTCAATAAAATGAACGTGTTTCCCAATAGTACCTTTATTACAATACCATAGAAATTACCAGATAATTAATTAATTAATTAATTAATTGCTATTAATTCGTCTTGCATGTGTGGTACATGTATACATATGTGGATACATGGCTGCACACATGCAGGTGGAGATCAGAAGTCGACACCTGCTGTCATTCTCAATCACTCTCCGCCTTGTTTGTTTACATAAGGTGTCTCATGGAACCCGGAGCTCACAGATTCAGTAGACAGGATATCCAGCAAGTCTCAGGGATCCTCCATGTCTCTGCCCACCCTCCACCCCAGTGCTGGAATTAGACTTGTGTACCACTGTGTCTGGCTTATGTGGGTGCTGAGGATCCAAATTCAGGTCCTCCTGTTTATATAGCAAGCTTTTTATCCCTAGAGCCTGGAGACATGGTTTTATTGTCCTTTCTTCCCTGTATCATGTGAAGAATGGATTAGTATGAAGATGTTTCTCAGGGAACTTTTAAGTCTTCCTGAACAGTTTTGAAGCATCTTGGGTCCCAAGGAAGTGACTCTACACAAGGCTTATGTCTCATATACTTTTCTTTTGCCATGACAAAATACCATAACCAAAGCAATTTAGAAAGGTGGGGGGAGAATTTACATGGGGCTCACAACTCCAGAAGGTTATAATTCATGACCATCAAGGCAGGAAGCATGGCTGCAGGCAAACAGGTATGGCACTGGAGCAGTAGCTGAGAGCTTATATTGGTCCACAAGCACAAGGCAGGAAGAGAAAACCAACTGGAATGGCATGAGCTTTTGAAACCTCAAACCCCACCTGCAGTGGCACACACACCTCCTAATCCTCCCCAAACAGTTCCACCAACTGGGAACTAAGCATGTAAGTGTATGATCTTATAAGTGCCAGCACAGCTGATGACAGCATTTTCCCACTTCCTCAATAAAGACTATGGTCCCAACCAGAAATGATGTTCTAAGAGCCAGGAGTGGCCTGTCTCCTGTGATCACAGGTGATTTGGGTCAGGGTCTTTACTGTTTCATACACTTACATGGTCAATAGCCACACCAATCAGTTTAGTTCGCATCAAAATTAAATGTGCTTGGAAAGGAAAGCTTCACTGTATCTGTCATAATAACCAAATCATGCTCATGCTTCCTCATTTGAATCTGATTACCACCTCTACATTCAGTGTTTCCAAGTCAATCACCAAGTGAAAAACCATCTTCCTGACCAGTAATCTGTAATTTAGCCTTTTGTTCTCCCAAGGATCTTTTACTTACAAAGGATCCTTTCTTAACTGCTCCTAAGTCTGTTGTCTTTACTTAATAAACAAAAGGGAAAGGGAAAACATGTTTGTGTACTTTAAAAGGCTCGTGAAGCCTTTTCGAGAAGAGGCTGGCTTCTTGTCTCAACTCCCACCCACTCCCATAGAGCTGTTATCTGCCCACAAAGGGGACAAGGTGAACCTGGTCAAAGGACAATGATGGAAGGAGGCAATTTGAAAGGTCAATTCAAAATGGTAAGAACGGCCCAAAAGTGAGTCCCTGGGACTACAGTGCAGGAAGGGCCCGGAAGTCCGTTTCAACTCAAAATGATAGCTAACTCAAAATGGCAGCTGTGAAGTATTTCTGCCCTGTATGTCTTCTTGCTTCACAACAGTAATCAGCTCAGAACTGAGTGTACATTTAAAAGGCCAGGCTTCAAGCTCAGCCTCAATAATCTATTATTTTTAGAACATGATTAAGAATTGTCATCTATTGCTCAGCTTCCTGTTTGCCTCAAATCAATCTCTTAAAAAGACGTCATAAGGTTCCTAAAACAGAATGCTACCAGCACACAGAATTTCAGAGTGGGCAGCATTATCAATCTGAGGAAAGCTTGAAAGATGGCAAGGTGTGGACAGCAATGTCCTCTGGGCCTGCTTTGACAGGTGGCAAAAATCAGGAGCCTGAGGAAAAAACATTTACCAGTTAGATAGTTCTCTGTTGTGCTTGGGAACATAGCACAGTGTCTACAAATTGAACACCCCTTCGAGGAAAAGGATCTGGGGACACAGCTCAGGCAGGTCCTTAGGATTTAACATACAAAGACTCTCTTACAGAACCAAGATAACTGAATATTTTTTGTTCTTCAAGCACTAACCAGACCCAACCCTGCTTAGCTTCGGAGATCAGGGTGGTGTGGCCACAGACTATTTCTGATTCATTTTATCTTACAGGTTAAAACAGGATGTGCTGAGAAGGAAACTCAATAATCCTAAGGACCCATATCAGCTGGATGACAGCAAGAAGCAGCTGCCCACAGTGGCCACTTTCCCTCACTGGCTTTCCTAATTTGCATTTCCAGCTGTGCTTGGTCAAACCTGTGCATTTCCAATTTACACAATGCCGAGGGTAGGGGCGGTTGCAAGTCTTTTTCTCCTCCTACCACTATTGGCTGTATAAAAAATTTGCACTGTGTTTAGTGACTAGTCAATGGTAATCAAGGACATTCCATTTCAAGAACATTCTAGAAACTGACTGCTTTTCTTGACCTGTGATTCTCTTTATCATGCCGCATCCTCAGTGCTAAATTCCTGTACAGTGGAGTCCACATATAAAAAGCATACATCAAGTTGTGAATCCCAATAGATAAAGCTACAAAACAACTCCCTCACCTAAGGCTCAAGGAACAATAAGGAAAAGGTAGAAGGAACACTGTAAAAGCCACAGGACCAAGAAGATTGCTGTGAGATTGTGTCTTCTAGTAATTTCAAAAGCTACACCCATAAAGTCTCACCAACATGACTGCTTAAACATGAGCTGAATATGCACTGCAGGAGACATGCTAACATGGACTGGGAAAGCCCACAAGGCCTCTGCCATACACAGAGAACTACAGGCAACTAAGGAATTATAAGGGTGGGAAAAATAGTCTTTCCTAGGGAAGAGCACAAGTGTTTGTCCAATACCAAGTGGTCAGTCCTGAGAACATGCATACAAATAAGATTATATGGACTATGGACCGAGCAGGTTATATTTATGTATTTAGAAATATATGTGTGTGGGATTTATATTGTATATGATTATGGTTATAATGTATATGTATACACGTATACAATTAATTAAAAAGAGGTTATGAATTTTAAGCAGGACAAGAAGAAACAGATGAGAGGATTTAGAGTTAGGAAATGGAAAGGGAAAATGATATAATTATATTATGATCTTAAAAAGTAAAAGAAATTAAAAAAACCATACATCAAGTCTGTAGAAGGGCTAAGAAAATAAACGATTATGATGACATTGTTATGAGTTTGGTCCAGTGTTGTCTGAACACTTAGTTCCTAGCTAGTGGTGCTGTTTGAGAAGACCATAGGACCTTTGAAGCATAGGGCCAGACTTAGATAAGTCACTGGATATGGCCTTTTGACAATCATAGCCTGGCCTTGCTTCTCATCCCACTGTACTTCCTGATCCACAAAGATGTAAGAAAGTTCCATCACAAGTTCCTGCCACCATGCATGAGCCTCTTCACCTGCCTGGCTTTCCCAACTCTATGATAGATTGTGCCCTCTAAACTGTGAGTCAAAATAACCTTTTTCCTTAACGTGCTTCCTTAGGTATTTTATTACAGGGCTAAAAAAATAATTAGTATAAGTCCTGTGACCATCTGCCAGAGATGAGAAAATGGCACAAGAACCAGAATCATCAAAAGCAACAGAGCTAATGTCTTGTATAATCTAAGGTAGTCAGGTGCAGAGAGGAAGAAAGTATAATAGTGGTCCCAAGAGAGGATGGAGAAGTGGTAATCAAAGTTTCAGATATATAAATGAGGGAGTTCTGTGGATCTAAAACACAACACAGTATACTGAAGAACATTGCACTCTAGTTGGCAAAGATGCAATCTGCCACAAAAAGCAAGACAGGGAAAGAGAAAGGGAGGGAGGGAATCCTTGCTTGTGGTGATCATTTCACAACACATATGTGTATCAAAACACCAAGCTATGTGTATACCATGTCAATTTTCAATCACATTTAAGCAATGCTGATACAAAAGTCAACTGAAAAATTGCTTTACTGCTTGCTCTAAAGTCAGCTTGGCCTTGGGGATATTCAATGCTCTAGTAAGACATGACCTAAACAATTTCAAGTTTTAACCAAGCTCGTTCCCCTCCTATCCAAACAGCCAGGAGGACTCTGAATGCTCACAATGAATTGGCTCTTCTCTAGCTCTCTAACGCATCATTTCTTAACAATTGGGCTATCTGCTAACCCCAAATCACTGGTGTTTATTGGAGAGTTCTTTCTGCCTGTTGGTTTTTATTGCTAAGTGAGATGGTACCATGATTTTCCAGTGGGTGACCCAAGCAGCATAAAGCAGACACCACACTCCACAAACTCAAGCAACTCAAAATAGAGGCAACATGTGTGGCTGCCCAATCCGTAGGTTCAGAGGAAACACCCTTTTACCTACTCACCAAAACTGGGCCTTCTCATAGTCCCCCAAACAAGTGGGTACATTAGATAGTGTTCTTCCTGCTCTCACCTACTCTTTCTGCCACCTCAGAAAATGCGACAGGAGAGAACACTGTCACATACCCTGGAACCAGAAAGTTGGGAATCAGATTGAGAGTTGATCATTTCTAAAACTTTTTCTTCACTTACAAATTAGAGATGAGCATGTGTGTGTACACAAATGATTCAAACTAATTAATTCAAATCTATCACTTGGAAATACTCAGAGGGGAAAGGTCTATATTTGTATTAAAAAAATTTTAAACACAGTGAAATATCAAACATGCCAATCAAAAGAGTTGTCTTAAACCAATATTTGTGACTAATTCCACAGATTATGTGATGCTTCTTAAAGAAGCTGGCAGGAATGAGGGTTTTCCATATTCAATATTAAATGTACAAACAATATAACAAAGCAATAAATACTAGAAAATCAGCAATAGATGGAAGTGTAAGGTGATACTCCAAATCTATTTTATTGTGGAAAAATACAAAATCAGCCTTAGTAGAAAGATTCTTCAGTATTTAAAAATATTCATGTAAACAGGAACATGTGACAGACAGTCTTCTTGAATTTTCAGTTTTCCAAATTTAGCTGCTTAAATCAGTCCCATTATTAAAGCATCCTTGAAATTAAAGATGGAAATATTCTTTCAGAATGATCATCTAGTTCCGGGAGGTATCACATAATTGTTCCTTGCAAAATGCTTCCTTGTTCTTGGTACACTGTCAATTCAAGAACAAAGAGTTACTCTTAGTTCAAGCTGGACCAAGCTGCCCTGACAGCTCCAGAATTATTGCGGAGATTCTGTATTCAGGAGGGAGGATGGAAAAAAAAATGATTAGGAGACTGGAGCCAGAGATGTTCTGGGAAAGACTTACTGTGTTCCACAGCTTTTCTTCACATTTCTTTTTCTGTCTTTTGGCAGCATCCCTCCCACCCACTCTTCATGCCAGCAAACAGATGATTCTGGAAAATGAGAACATTATATGTCCACTCACTCCTTTCCCTTGGAGTTGCTATCTCAGAACCAGAAGTCTAACTACTCGAAGAGTTTCTGTTGAATGTTTCTACAGCCTGCTGAGAGTTGCTCCTACGGTGCTCCTTCATTTTTTATACTCAATGTGGCAAGGCAGAGTGCTGGTGGCTGTTGACATGTTTGATGCTCTATGTTGGAGCAAACGTTGCTCATCCCTTTCAAGCTCCCATTTCTGCACCTTGCACACAGGTTATTTAGGCTTCTTTTATTCACTGAAAATGTTTCCTTCCTCCACATGCTAGCTTAAGGGAAATTACAGGCAATGTGACACAGGATTGGTACAGCTTTTTAAAGGCCTGCTTTGAAATAGGGGCAATTCACTAGTTTTAATACTTGCTGCCTACTACGTAACAAAGCTGTAAACTAAGCCCTGGGAATGATAATTGGCAGTTGTGTTATCTAACATTCATTTGGAGCTATAGAAAAAGTCATAATCCAACTAGGAAAAAGAACTTGTAATTTTGGTATGATAGACATACCCGCCGAGAGCCTAGGGGATGGAGGGACTTGGGAATTAGCTAAATGTTTGAATCATTTATATGTAAATATTGAGATGGACATGTGCCACCAAGAAATTTTATCAGAAACTGGAAAAATGATTCCCAAAGTGTTATACCATGTTACACACCCACAAGCAGCATATAAATTTCAATTGCTTCACATCCTCATTAGCTTGACAGTATCAATTTTTAAATCTTATTTTCATGTATACAATGGCACTGATCTTCCATTGCTGTTCTGTTTTTAATATAATTTGTTTATTTTTATTTTATGTGCATTGGTGTTTTGCCTGTGGGTTTTTGTGAAGGTGTCAGATCCTCTGAAAATGGAGTAACAGGAAGTTATGAGCTGCCATGTGGGCGCTGGGAATTGAACCCTGGTCCTCTGGAAGAGCAGCCAGTATCCTTGGCTGCTGATCCATCTCTCCAGTCCCCCTGCAGTTTTTATATATACTTTTTATGATACCTACTTACATTAAACACCTTTTCACTTGCTCACTCACCATTTAGTTAAGTTCATTTGTTTCGTTCTTTGTTTTGTAGAACTAAGAATTTAGGGTCTCTTGCATGCCACCAAAGTACTCTAGCTTTAAGCTATAAGCCTAGGCTCCTCTTAATTTTGAGACTGGGTCTCACTGAATTGATCAAGCTGGCCTTGAACTCCCTGGATAGGCCTTGTGGCCACTGAACTTGGGATCCTCCTGCCTCAGCCTCCTGCATCATCACACTCAGTATCATCACTTAACTGAATATGATATTTTGTAACATACCTAGTTAGTCAATTTTTTATTTGTGTCCTCTTTTATAAATTTAAGAATGTTCTAGAATATTCTTTATATATTTTGGTTATAAAATGTACATGTGCTTGTGTGTGTATACACAAATAGCTATAGCAAGTATGTTCTCAGAAAAAAGAATTTTCTTTTGTACTTGGTACAGAAATTTTAGGGTTAAGTTGGACCACTCACTGGTCATAGGATAGAATAAACCCTGGAGAATTTGCTTTATAGTCTAACTGCCCAACATGCCTATATAGGCTATAATAAAGTCAAAGTCTGTCTGATAAGAGGCTGAGCTTTACTGGTGTCTTAGTAACTATTTTGGACAGACTTAGAGCCAAGAGTTAAGACAGGTTGTGTCAATAATGGACAGAACCACACCTTGAAGGGGCTTCGTAGTTATTATAATTCTTCTTGCTTGCCATTAAAGCTAGCAGTTCTCAACCTTTGGGGTCACTACTCCTTTGGGGATCTTTCACAGAGGTCACTTATCAGATATCCTGCATATCAGATATTTACATCACAATTCATAACAATAGCAAAATCACAGTTGTGAAGTAGCAATGAAAATAATTTTATGGTCAGGGAATCATCAAAACATGAGGAACTGTATTAAAGGGTTGCAGCATTAGGAAGGTTGAGAACCACTGGTTTAAATTGAACCTAGGGTCCAAAGATAGACTTGGGAATCACTATATTTACATATTCCCACCTTTATCTGCTATTGTCTTCTAACTCTACTGTCTAGAATTGGCATATTAAAGATAAGTAGCAGAGTCTACAACTGTTCGATCTGCTAGAGGCCCAGCTTTGACACTAACATTTCTAGGAACAGCACTGCTACCTATCTGAGTTCTCTAACTCCCACCAGGTCCCTGGGTGACACCACTTAAAAGCGTGGACTTCTCTTCAGTGGTCATCCTATATGACTATCTTTGGAAGGCTCCAGCTCTGAAGGTCTTCTCTGATCACCATACTCCAAGTCTTATATAAACTTACTTAAGGAGGTAGTAAATCATAGTCTCCTGGCCATGTGCTGCCTAAGTAAAGCTTGCTAACAGTTCACAATCATGCTTTTTCCATGGTCAGCCCTGAAATCCACACATACTATGCCTATTCAGCTAAGGCTTTTTTTTTTCAATGTAACAATACATTTAGGGCAAAATGACCTCATTCCACTATACACCTGCATAGTACTCCATTGTGTGAGCATGTCAGCATGGATTTAACAGATCCCTGCTGATGGACACTTTGATTGCTGCCAATATGATGTCACCACAATAACACTGGAAGGAACACTCTTGTGCATTCATTACTTTATTCTTGTGTGGGCAGACATGTAGGATAAATTCCCAGGAGTTGGATTGCTGGACCAAAAGGTAAACACATTTGTGTCTCTGAAACTCAGTGCCAAATAGTTGCTCTTAGCAACCATAAGCGAGGGGGTCTGTTTTCCCACAGTCAAGCCGTTTCCGATCTCCTAGGTGAAAATAAACTAATCTTACACTTTTCACATGTTAAACACCTAACATGGTATTTATGAACACTGAATCGTGACACTCTTAAAGGCAATTTCCCACTCTTCTTAGTATCCCCTTGCTGAGCTAGCAAAGTTTCTTGGACAACACAGCTTCTTCCACATCCCTCCCCCAAGGTGGGAGGGGTGGCTCGGGGAGGAACCGCATTCACTGAGTTGAATCCAGTCCCACTTGAGCCTAGGGAGGCCCATGGGGCCTTTTCATTGTGATGTGTCTGCCTGTCTTTCAACTGGCTGTCAATTTTCTCTGGAGGCTGGGGCTGCCTGCCCACCCACAGAGGCAAAAGGCCTGAGAATAAATGCAGCATGCCATCCCCAGGAACTCAGTACCAAAGCCTGAAAGGACCAGGCATTTGAATAGCTCAGTGAGGTTGTAGCTGGGAGGGTGGGGTGGTGTTCTGAGACGCTTCACGTTCACTGAGAACTCCTAAGGGGATGAAACAACACAGGCTGTTCCTTGCCTTGTGGGAAGCTGCTTGCTATTACCACCTGTATTTGCTTTTTTGTCCTTCTTCCCTGTTCTCCACCACTTCCCTACTACATTCGGTGAAATTTCTTTGAATCATCTAAATAAAACACCTTAAACTTTCTTAGGGTCTTTTTTCCTGGGGAAACTTAAACAAAGGTAGTAACCTTTGATGATGCTCCACACCTCCTGCCTCCAAGAAATGTGCAAGGTGAATCTAGTCTTTGAGGCAAGCACAGAGAACAGGGAAAGAAGATGTGTACGCAGTTGGCCCTCCAAATGGGATCCAGTGAATGTGGAGACAAAATATTTGAGGAAAAAAAGTTGCATCTGAGCTGAACATCTAGACGCCGTTTCTTGTCGTTACTCCCCAAGGTAATGTAGTGCAGCAACAATTTGCAGAGCACTTACACTGTATTAAATACTGCAAGTAACAGTATACAGGAGGTTGCGTGAGCGTTATATGCAAATACTGTGCAATTTCATATAACCGACTTAAGTATGATCAAATTGGTACCAGCATGGGTCCTGGAACTAAGGAATAACACTCTCCCATTCTCTCTCTCTTTCTCCCTCTCTCTCTCTCTCTCTCTCTCTCTCTCTCTCTCTCTCCCTCCCTCCCTCCCTCCCTCCCTCCGTGTGTGTGTGTGTGTGTGTGTGTGTGTGTGTGTGTGTGTGTATGAGTGAGTGCACATGCGAGCACACACCTGTGTATTAGTGATAACACAGGGCTATGGAAAACAGGTGGTAGATAAACGTAATAGCTCTCATGCACAGCATATACTGTGTTGCAGACACTATAAGTCCTCTTTACGCATGCTCATTTGATGGAAAACCCTATAAATATAGTATCATCCTCAGTTTGTAGATGAAGACAGTAAGGTACCACGAGTTGAACTAAGTTGCTGACTCCTGTGTTTGCGCTCATGCCCATCACCCCATGTTGCTTGTGGAGAAGTTCTAGAAATGACAGTTCACTGTTGGTTCTTCACAGCAGGAGTCTTGAAAAAAAAAGGAACATGGGATTAGGCCTAATTATCGAGGGCTAATCTTCTTAGGACCATCAAAGCGTCCATTCATGTCAGCTAGGATATTCCCAGAACAGAAACTAAATACACAACCAAATATGACTTAAGCAACAGGGATCTACTAATAAACCCCATATAACAAGAAGTCCTGGAGGCAGGAGGTTCCAAAAAGTTTATTCAGCATTTCAATAATATGAGAGCAGCAGCAACTCTTGTCTTTGTTTCCATTTTCCACATGAGTCTGTCTTTTTTATACTTCTCCTGGGTCTCTGTTGTGGTCTTGTGTAAGCTGCCTCAGCTCCAAATAGCAGGTATAATCAGAAAGGGATAAAATGGCTTTGTCCTGGAAACTTCCCAGATGTTAGTTCCCCCTCTCCCACTGGCAAGGATAGTGGCCCCTAGTCTAGACACAAGGGAAGCTGGGCAAGAAAGTTTCTGGTACTCTCTATCATATAACACAACAAAACTAAAAGGAGGCTGCAACAGGAGGACAACCATGATGATTCCACTTCACTTAAATCCCATCTGGAAGCTTTCTTTCTTTTCTTTGATTCTGCTGAAGTTTGGGAAACCCAGAACCTGACTGTTTGCAAAATCTATGGAAAAACAAAAGGAGGTGGCGTGCAGAGTCTAGCCAGAGATCACGCTACTTAATAACATCTTCTTTCAGGGCTGTTTGCCAGATAGGCCCGAAACCAGCACATAAGACAACCAATCCCTGCCCGTTTTCATGGGGACAGCAAGTGGTCTACATTGAGAAGGCTTCAGAAACTGGCTACCAAGTCCAGGCCAGAGCGAAAAAGTTATATGGGGTTACTGGGCCTAACCTATTGGTTTGGTTAGGTGCTTATTCTACTTCGGGTAGTGCTTTGAGCATTTCCAAGAAGAGATGGTAAGAATGTTTCAGCCACACATCCTGACCTCAAGAAAGATCTGGTAGTCATAGTATGAACTTAGCATGTGCTGTATACCAAGGCTTTTTGAAGTAATTCATGTTGCTCTTGAATTTTCAATGTGTATTTAGTCTTCACTGTATCCTGTGAAATAGGGTACATTTATTACTATCCCATTTACCAATACAGAGTCTGAGACTGAAGGAAACCTAGGCTACTTAAACCAAGGCAAGTTTAAATAATCTTGAGATTGTAGTCAAATATTGTTGAACGATTTCATAAAGTCTCAAATCCATTTAATAATTTAAGTCAGTGGCTAAAAAAAATTCAGAAAAAGAAACACAGGGTATTATAAATATTATATGGCTCCATAAAGATCAGGGCACACGTTCAAACTGACTTTTTAAAAAATAATGAGTCTTACCACAAGTCAGACACACAATGAGATCTGTCACCAAGGCAGGACCAAGCTCCCTGGGTAGAAAACACCTGGAAGATCATTCATTGTTTACAGGGAGATGTGTTCATTCGATGTAGAGAACCAGATGAATACCCAAAAGGTCAGAAAAACAAAATATTCAGGAGTCTGGTGAAACCTAGTCCCTGTTCTCCAAGGACACTTCTCAGAACCCCATCTTCAGAGAGCATGAAAATTCAAAATGGCTCCCAGAAAAGCTGAGAGAGCTCAGCTGTGTTGAGTGGAAGCAATTCAGATGTTCTTGTGGATGTTCTGAAACTTTCTTCCCTAAACTTGGTCTGACCAGTTTATCTCTGTCTACCTGGGGCTGTCCCTAATTTAGTGGCTGAACTTCCAAATACTGGGCCACTTCTCAGTCCTGGGAAAAGTAGGATGCTTTCTCATCCTACAAAAAGATTCTCTTAAATAGGAAATTCCCATAGCAACAACCTTTGAAGTACTGATCAGAGTTCCTATGTGTTGGGTTTCTTGTTGGAGTTGGGAAAAACTGCTAGTTAATGCTGAGGTACTGAGCTGTCTAAAAACAGTAGCCATCAGCTACAGGTGTCTACTAAGCACTTAGAATTTACACATCCAAACTGAGGTGTGCTGGGCTGGGGGTGGGGAGTCAGGTGTAAAATAGTCACTCAGTTTTGAATCGATGACTCCCCAATTATAAAAGCTTTAACATGTATTATGCTGATTGCATCTTTGAAAGACAATATTCTAAATATATTGGATTAAGTGAAAGACACTCTTGCATTTAATTGTATCTTTTTCTTTATTCTAATGTGGCTTTTAAGACAGGAAGATGGTATGCATATCTCTCATTATATTTTACTTAGAGATGGCTCTTCTGAAAAGATAATTCTAGGGACAATATCTTTATTAAGAGGTATTAGTTTTTTGCTAGTGTTTTCAAAAGCAAGTTAAACAGTAATTAGTTGGGTTGATGGAAGGTGTGCAAGAAAGAGGTGTTTCGGAGGCATTGCCTTAATGCTGTTGAGACAAAATAGTGTCCAAAACACAGTCAAGCTTTCTTAGGACCAGTGACTCCAGGCCAAGTGACAGTGTGCATAAAAATAACTCTGATGACTTCACGGTTCTGAACATAAAGGCTGGTTCCTTTTATACGGTTTGAATCTTTTATGACCCTAAGATATAAAACACACTTTTTAAAGCAATAAGTAATGTACTCTAAAGTCTTTTTAAAGAAACAACAAGCTTTTGCGTTTTGACCAAATCTTGACTTTCCAAAGAATGTAATGATGATAGTATCTTCTATGGGCAAAAATCACATTTGCAAAGTTCCTATACAGTCTTTCTTCAGCTATTTCCATTTGAGAGTAATGAGGCTTCGAAGTGATCTGAACTGCTGCTTTGTTTGGGGGCACGTGTAGTTGGTTGCAAGCATTCGTGTGTGCAAGTGTGCAAGCATGCATGTGTGTGTGTGTGTGTGTGTGTGTGTGTGTCTGTCTGTCTGTCTGTCTGTCTATATGTCTGTGTGTGTGTGTGTGTCTGTCTGTCTGTCTGTCTATATGTCTGTGTGTGTGTGTGTGTGTGTGTGTGTGTGTGTGTGTGTGTGTGTATGGTTGAAGGTGGTTGTCTTTGGCCTTCACCTTAGTTTTTTAAACAGCTTCTCTAACTGAACCTAGAGCTCACCAATTTGGCTAGACTGGCTGGCCAGCAAGCTCCCAAATCCTCCAGTCCCTGACTCCTCAATGCTATGATTACAGGCAAATGCTGCTGGGTCCACCCTTTTAGGTGAGTACTGGGGATCTAAGCTCAGGTCCTCATGCTATCTCCCTAGTCCTGCCTGAGCTGCTGTTCTGTACATATATTACACAGGAGAAGGTGACCCCTGTACAGATTTCTTTGCAGCTTAGCAACCATAGCCTGTTGATGTCTTGAAAGCAGCTGTGATATATTCTATACCTTGGAACCTGGCAAAGGCTACCAATCATGTTGGTCTATTTTGTTGTTATTTGTTTAGTTCTACTTCTGGAGAGCCGGTTCTTAAATATTTAACGGTGTGACACTAGGTACAAGTCCAAAATATGAGGGAAAAAGATTTTTAAAAAAGACATGTTCTAGAAAACATTAACAGAACATGCATTCTCTGCATACAAGAATTGATTCTCTTGAAAGTTCCTCTAAAGTAAAAGCATCTGTGCTAGCTTCATGGTCTGTGTCACAAGAAAGTACCTAAATCACTCAAAACTCAGTGGCCTGTCATGTCCAGGAAGGGAGGAAGCCATCCCCAGTGTTCTAATACAGTTGGTGCTTCTAGTTTTCTGTCACCTCTCTCCCTCCCCTTCCCTTCTATATCTTGTGGCCCCTCCCCTTTTATGTGAGCTACTATACACATGTAAACACATAGATATTTTTGTTACATGGATTTTAAGAAAAAGAGCTAGAAATTCAAGAAACCAAATAACCCATGCAAAGAATTTATCTAAAGAAAGGTTGGATAATATGCTTTTTTTTGATAGAAAAACAATCTGGCACTAGGAGAAAATTATGAGCTGGAGAGGAAAGGGGTTATGAGTGCAGAAATCTATATATACCTAGTATGATATCACTTCAATCATCTGCAGTTGTCTCTCAGCAAATCAAGCCTGGTTTTTTTTCGAAATTACTTCATTATTTCCCAACAAGAGAATCAGATTAGATAATGAGGGATGAATTTCAGATTGTGCTTCCTCGTGAAAGTTTGACATTGACAGTGAGAACCGCTCTATGATAAACTGTTCTAAATTGGTACATTAGGGCGACCGTTCTCTCTTAACTCATCCTCTCCCAACCCCAAACACTTAAACGAAGTAAGAAAAAAAAAAGTTTTCCAGATGGCGTCTCAAGTTTTTAATATTAGGCTGGATGTGATGGCACATGCCTGTCTTCACAGCACTTGGGAGGTGGAGGCCGAAGGATCAAGGGTTCAAGGCCAGGCTCAACTACAATGGACTGTACCCTCAGATTGGAAGCCAAAATAAACCCTTCCTACCTTAAGTTGCTGGGTATTTGGTGGCAATAATGACAAAAGTAGCCAGTACATCTAGCTGTTGTTCTGGAATCAAAATCTTTCTCATAGGTCCTTGGTGGAAAAGCTTAATGTAAACACACAGAAGAATAAAAACGCTGACCACAGACAGTAAAAGATGGGCCAGCAGACAACGGTTCTTGAGAAGTAAACATATAGCTACCAAAATCTAGAAGGGGACTCGAAAATGAGTTACCCAACTAACATTCTGGATCGGGGAGGTTCTTTAATAACCCAGACATGGGCTGATTTTTGCACCTGCCCATATATAATTTAGGCATTCAGTTGGGATGAGCATGGTTTGTTGATTTGAATGTATGTGGAGGATTCTGATTAGTCAAGAGTTTACATAGTGAGCATAAGCTCGGAAAAACCCACCAGTAGGAAAAAGGCCAACCAAAAAGTTCCAGAGTAGGGGAGGAAAATGAAGAAGTAAAGAGAACAAAAGCTGGTGGTTAGCTGACATCCTGAGTCGGGGCTTTTGGATTCTAGTTCCTGGACTCACTGCTGTGGAAAGGTCATTGAAAAGCCTCTGTGTTCTCAGAGCTGACTACTGGTTCAGCCAGAACATATAGACATTTTGTTTTCCTTGGGCCTGTGAGCCTGGCTCACTGTGGAATAAGGCTGCTTTGTCCTGACTCCCATCAATGTTTGCTATTACACAGTGAAAAGATCCTCCACGTCTCTTAATCCAACAGCTCTACCGTGAAGATTTTCCACAGGGGCCTTGGAACTTGTATGTATAAGGCACTTGGAATACTGTTATCACTTAGAAAATATTAGATCAGTATCTGCTATAACAACATTAAGACGTTATTGTAGCCTTTAATAACTTTATAGGTGGGAGATAAGTTTGAAAGTGGCAAGAAAGTATTTCTAAGATAGTTGGAACAAAATAGGCATAGGGCATGGCCCAGCCTACATGCCCCCAGACTCTGAGGTAGATGTTTAGGAAAAAGGGCTGGGATATGAGAAAGATAGTCCAGCAACTTATCAGGGTTGCAAACAGAAGTGCACAGAGAGGGCACAGAACCCAAGTATGGTACCAGCACTGAATTTCCATCTGTTTCCTGCCACAGGGAAAATGAATTGTCTGAATTTGCCAAGAAAGATTGTGAGAATGGTAGCTGTCCTCTGTGGCACACTGGGTGTGGTCTCCAATTTGAGCCCCCTTTTTTTTTTAATGCTATCCTTGAAAAGGGTTGCCCTGAGGAAATCTGTGACCAAAATGCAACCTCTCCCAAATCCAGCACTTAGTCCACACCCTCACCACAGCGACCCAAAGCTGCCTTTATTCTGCCCCCCCCCATGTTCTCTTGGAGATGCTTTGTGGTTAAGAGAAAGGAAGATGAGAAATAAGGAGAGAGGTCATCTCTGGAAGGCAACAGTGCTTGCTATGTTAGATTCCATCAGCAGAGCCTCCCCGGGGAGTCAACTGTTACTAAGCTGAGCAAGGACTCATTTGTCTGCCTAGTACACTGCATCAGGAAGTTTTATCCCCTTGAATCCTCCTCTGAGGCAGAAAGCAGCTTGTGGCACCAAGGGCTTAATTCAGTTTCTACAAGGACTAATGCAGACGTTTATAAATATTACCCCTGTCTTGGCACTCATAACCACTTTTGAGTTTTCTGCCATATAGAAAATGGCCACCTAATGAAGCAGAAAGGGTGAATTGAGAGTCCTTATTCTGTTATCCTCCTCTTAGGGATTTTAGACACTGGGGAAAACATGAAACTGTTTTGAAGTACATAGTCATAATCCCATGTCAGGGAAGACAAGTGTCTATGATCCTGCAAATGGTCTAATAGTGCAATGAGTTGGCCCCAAAGGGAAGGCAACCTGGTTCTTTCTACAGCCAGTGCACTTGGGAAATAGCTATCCTTTGTGGACAGTGGCCCTGAAAGTTCTTATTGGGAGCCTTCCACTTACACTGCAAATGCCTTCTGCCAGTCTTGCAAGTCAAAGTGACCTGTACTAAAAGAATTCCATTTATGATAGGAACTGTTCTTAAAAGGAAGTATTGAAAGCAAGGCAGAAAGCAAAAATGATTCTTGCATTCCTTTTTAAAGTTATCACAGAACATTACATATTCAACTCCCTATAAGGGGCAGCTGATGCTCATCAGGGGATGGGGGGTGATGAGAAGGGGATTGCCCATTATAATACTACTTACTATTGATTAGAGTCTTTCTGGGGAAAAAATGGCAGAAGACTGAATGGGACAAAGAAAGATTTATAGATGTGCTATCGGGAATTTTCTCCTAAGCTCTTTATCCCTTTCACTGATATGAACTGTTTTACAACTCAGTGCATTATGCAAGACCAATAACAATCCAAGTTATGCTTGTTCACGCAAATACAAATAAATTTGTTCAGGCAGTACTGTTGATCTTGCTCTAAGAATATTGACCTGTTGTGTATCTATCAATAACTTTACCTCAATATTTTTGTTGTCTATATATGCCCTCTATATGCTTATGTTCTTCTCCTTCATGTTTGTGACATCATGCTTATTTCCTCATTAATTAATGTAATTAGTTATAATTGTTTGGAATGTATAGTTTTATGTAATGCCTAATGCATACTGAAATGGGATTGATGAGGTTTGGAATTATCAAGGAAAGGCAGCAGCTCTGGGTAATCTATGAGGGTGCTTCTAGAACAATTTAAGAAAGAAGACCGAGCCTGAATATGGGCAGAACTACTGGTCCCTTCTACAGCCTGTGCACTTGGGAAACAGGTGCCACAATCCAAAACAATCCCTACCTCAAGTTGCATTTTATCAGAACAAGAAAAGGAACAAGAAAAGAAAATTCTTTCAAAATTTAACCTTTAACTGGCTCAAACATTTTGCTAGATTGGATATTAATTTTTAGAAAATTGACAAGTTGTATTTCCCTATAGGACATGAGTCAGGTTTGTTAATTATTTTTCAATATTGTGTTTCAGTATTATTCTAGAGTTTTATTTTAAATGAACATGTATATTCATCCACATGCTTCCTACTTCCTTATTTCTGTATCCTTGAGCCTACTAGCTACCTTATTAACTCCTTCTTAGACAATGCCTACTAAACATATACATGATACCATCTTTTTTAAATCAAATGTGTGTGCTTGATATAACTTAGTACCTGATGAGTAATAAAAACATTGTTAACCCTGGGATTCTAACCCAAAAACAGCATAATAGTATTTAAACTTATTTTTATATAATAATAATAGACTATATTAATCAAAAGTCTCAGAGCTGCCTGCACATCTTAGGATGGGATAATAAGAAAAATTACTCAGGATGTTTTGAGGTTGGATGTGGGGAAAGCCTATAAACTGGAGAGGAAAAGAAAGTCTTGAGAGAGATCCTGAAACACAGCAAGATGCTGGCTGTGGATAAAGTAGCAGGTGGTGGGGACTCTTTGGTGCCAAGTAGAAAAGAGGAGCTTTAAGCATAAAGTATATGAATATTTCATTTTAGATTGTTTGCTATACTGGTCTACACTGTAACTAACACACACACACACACACACACACACACACACACCACCACCACCACCACCACCACCACCACCACCACCACCACCACTGTCCATGGCATTCAGTAAAGTCCTATTAGAGCAAAGGCCTTGATCTGGGAACCTGTGCTTGAAGGATCAAATAAAGCCCCTCAATCTGGAACTAAGTCATCACGAAATCATGCATTAGGGTGAAGAGCAAATAAAGGTTAAGGATTTAGCAGAACCATGGTGCTTAAAACAGGGGGTACAAGGCTGTCAAAGTTAATGTGAGAACTTCCCCTTCAGCCTACTACCAAGTAAACAGAAAGATTAGGGACTTCCCAGTGCTGACAATCTTTCATGCAAATAGCACCCTTTCACAATCAAATGTATCCATGCAAATGAAGACTTTAATATTTCTGCCCTCCTGTAAGGAAAAAAAAAAACAATCTTTCTATCCTTAGTGCTTTGAAAGCATTTTGAACATAGTTAACTTTAATATTAATGTGCCCGTGTGTTATATACATGTGTTACATATGTTCCCATATGTGTATGTATAATACATGTTTTAAATGGGTGCTTGTGTGAGCATACACACCTTTCATACCTTTCCTCTTCCTGGATGAGGATGGAAACTCATTGAAGTAGAAACCATTTCTTCATTTATTTGTCTTTATCACGTCGAAATATTCCACAGGGCCTAGATCTTGAAGAAACGTCTCTCTATTGACTTAGAAAAATGGGGGAAAGGGATAACAGCTGAAATGTAAATAAATAAAATATCCAATAAAAAAAAAAAACCTTTAACTCAATTCATCTTCACTTCACTCTCATCTCTAAGGACCAGAAACTCACCAAAAGACTAAAGACCTTTCTAGTTAGTCATAGGCAAGGCCATACAACTAAAAACTTGCTGGCTGCTCCCAGGCCCAGAATGGAAATTTGGTCTCAGCTGGTATCCTAAGTTTCTGTAGGTTCTGGAGCTTCAGGGACCGTCATTTGAAGTGGTCTCCTTGGTTCTTCCCATTCACTCGGCCTGTCTCTTCCTGTTACTCCACTTTTATCCCTTCTCCCCCCACCCCCCAATAAGTTTCTTTAACACTTTCCTGTTCTTTGTCCACATCACATCTCCCCAACTCTTGGTTAGGTTCTATGTTCATAATTCCTTGTCCAGTGTGGGGGGGGGCGGGTTGTGGAATCACATTTGCTCATTTATTCACTCATACAGCAAGAATTTCTTCAGTGCTTCTATGTATTATAACCTGATCCTTGTCCTCAGAGAATTTACAGTCTCATGAAGGACTCAAGCATTAATCAACCAAGTGTACAAAGCAGTAAATGGTTATAAACCCAACAAGAAGATATCATGATTAATTTTCATTGGCAACTTGTTTGCATTGAGGCCTGAGTAATTACTAAGATACACCTTAGGGTGTGTCTATGAGGGCATCACAGAGTGTATTAATTGTGGGAACAAGACTCACCCTGAAGGTGGGTAGCACTACTTCATGGTATGGGGTCTCAGACTAAATAAAATGGGAGAGCCAGCTGAGTGCCAGAAATCCCATCTCTCTGCTTCCTGGTCTGCCAAGATATAATCACATAGCCTCATGTTCCTGTTGCCACAGTTTTAAGTCCACATCTGCCATGTCCACTGCCATGTCTTCTACACTATAATGGACCTTCAAACCATAAGCCAAAATAAATCATTTGTTCCTTAAGATGTTTCTTAGCAGGTATTCAGTCACAGCAATGGTAAAAGTAACTGATATGGCAAGAAATTAAACTTTTTCAATGAAAGCACACAACAAATTAAGGTAACTTAATCCAAGGGATTCCAGACATTAAGAAGCATGTATACTGGGGGTCTTGTGATATGCAGGAGAACAGCAAGACTAAGAAGCTTGTGAACCAGGAGATGAGAACAACAAGGAACAAATCAGATGCAAACAAATCAGGTTGTCTCATCGTGCAGAGGAATTCATGTAAACAAAGAAATGCCAGTACATTACAACTCCCACAATTACCAAATAGCACTCTACACTTCAGAAAGAAAAGTCACTGGAGAGTAGAAACATGTGCTTTGCATTTTCTCATGTAATTATGACAGATATGCTTTTCTTTTGTGTGATAGAAAATTCTGGAAAGCTGTTGTCTGACTTGCTATAAAAATAGTCTGTTTAGTGCTAGTGTTTGAGAGATGGTCAGCAGAAGGAAGGTTTGAAACCCACTCACCACCCCCTTTAAGAGTCAAATTGGCCCAATAGACTGTAATAGTGGTGGCTCTAGCAAAACAGAGACTGCATACTAATTTGTGTACTGGTCAAGAAAGGGAAAGTAAAATAAATGAGTTGTTAACATCTTTGCTAAGACACTTTTTATCTCAGACTGCTTAGGCTGCTATAGCAAAATATCCTTAGACTGAATCACTTATAAGCAATCGAAATTTACAACTTACAATTCCATATGTGGGAAACCCATGCTCAAGTTGCAAGTAGCATCAGTGTATAGTGACAGTCTGTTCTTCATGCATAGAATCTTTCTAGTTGTGCCTTAACAAAACAGAAGAAGTGGATAGACTCCCTCAATCATGTTGTATATGGATGCTAATCTCATAATGATATCATGACCTGTCTCCCAAAAGCCCCATCTTCCAACACTACTACATTGAGTATCAGGTTCCAACATATGAATTTTAGGGGAACACCAACCTTCAAACCTGAGAACTTTTGTTCTAATTATAAGTTGATTATAACCAAATGAGATATGAACATGTTATGCGTGTTAACACCAACCTCCAAAGCTTTGCTTATAACGAAATGAGATGTGAATTTTAATTCATGTCCCATGACTTTGGTCTGGTTTAGTTTTTTTTTAATGGCTAGAAAAAGAACAAACTCACATTTGCTGTCAATTTTCTCTAGACTGGGAATTATCAGTCTTTATGTCTCCACTTACAAAGACATGTCAAAGAAGAAAACCTAGCTGAAATATTTGACTATGCTCAAAAAAAGAACTTTTAATTTCCAAACTTCTACTAATGGTCAGCAGTTGCTTTTGAGTCTATTTGGGGTCAGAGCAATGAAAACTGTGTATTTGGAGACCACAAGTATCAAACAGATGGTTTCATAACACTCTTCTGCTAAGAAGGACAAGAAAATCCCCCTAAATTGTAGTAACTTTAGAATATTCTTTTCTTCCTAAAATGTATATGAAGTATATCTTAAAAACCACTCATTTTGGAGAAGCCCTTTTAGTATTTTTATTCTGTTTTGTGGGTTTTATTTTTCATTTGTTTGTTTGTTTGTTTGTTTTGAAACAGAGTCTCATTTAACTCAGGCTAACCTTAAACTTACTGTAGTTGAGATTGTTCTTGAACTCCTGCTCATCCCACCTCTGCCTCCCAAGTGCCAAGATTAATAGCATGTCCACATACTTGGTAAGGAGAAGGTTTTGTTCAGCCAGCCAGAAAGAAGGCTATGGAAACATATTTACATTAGCTTAGCATAAGATCAGATGTGTGCCAAAGTCTACACAGCCTGGGCTGCTCTTAGAAGGCCTTCTCATCTTCTGTGATATTATTTAAACCAACAAAGTTGGACTTTGGGAAATAGTTATGGTTTAATGTATTTTGTCTGTAGCTTACCACTTATAAAATGACCATACATCATACGATTAAACCAAGTCTATAGTTTGGGGAAGGAATCACCTTAGAATAAGTTAATATTCATACACTAAATAATTAAAGGAATTATTCTGAGAATAGAAAGAAAGAGCAACTTCTAGGACTGATATCTTGAGCTGGGGACTGGGATGCCTTTGAAAACCAACGTACCAAGAAGATGTTGACATTCTGGGTCTCACTACATTCCAAGAAGGGCCACTGCTGACCATTTAAAAGAATTTTCCACACTATGTTTTTAATGATCTCATTGACTTTTCTTAGAAATTCATGAATCAAGCTACAACTTACTTCTAAAATAAAAGGACATGGGTTCTCCTCTGGATATAGAAAAAAAACCCTGTGGCTCTTATAAAGTAGTCTGAGAAGGAACAAAGGAATCACATATGGTTTAATCATTTCAAAGTGACCTTTCTGATATGATAACAGCATGAGGGACTTTGTTATGATGCCAGCTTAGACTGACTATGCCCTGCCCCGACAAATGTTTATTAGGCTCCATGTGATTGACTCCTGTCTTCTACCTATGAGCAAGTCTCCTGAACATTACAACACTTCCCTTTCCATAAACAGTGGAGATATTTTTCTTGTTCTACACCACACATTGAACAAGACAGTGAATGATTTTTTTCTAAAGTCTGTGTTTGAATAACTCCAGAGACAACATGCATAATGAATGAGCAGCTCTCCAGCCTCACCGGTTCACACAATTCTACCCCTCAGCCCTTCGTATGTCTTTTCCTTCCCCTAGACCCCCGATAATTTTTTTCCTTAACATTTCATTCAGCTCTACCTGTGAAATACGTTTTATCTGTGGTATGTGTTTTTTAATATGATACTGACATTAGGGTTTCTTTTTCATTCTCTAAGAAACAAGAAAGGAATTTGAATCCCTAAGGATTCAAAACCAATATTGCTAGAGTCATTTTATTTGAAGTTTGACTCAAAATAGCATCTAACTAGTAAGCTATAATTTCTTAGTTAATAAGACATTATTGCTAAAATATAAATTATACATAGACTTTCAAATATGAGCAATTCTTCTGTGTCCAATGAAAACCCACTTAGGCTACTCCCAATCTTCCCAGACATACATATATACCTTACTCCCTTAACTCTTCTCAGCTGATAAGACTTGCTTGGAATTCACACTGATTTTTCTCTCACCACATAACAAATTATCATCAGTGCGTCAACTTGAAACCTCATAAATTTGTCATCTTATAGTGTCTGTGGGTAAGGAGCCCAGCCACAGTAAAGAACTAAGACTTGTTACTCCCATTCACAGTGACAAGTAACCACTGCTGCATTTTGACCATGCAATTCAATTACATGTTTACTTCATTTTCTTGTCTCCCTTAGAATTTGAAACTGAAGTCGTGATAATGGTTCCAGTGTTTAAAAGCATTTATTCATCGTAACCCGCAGGGCCCAAAGGAAGCTATGAAATCTGATGATTGTTCCTCGGTTTAAGGTTATATATAACTCCTGATATAGCACCCCACTGCTCATTCTGCTTGCTCTCAAACACCGTTCACAGATATATTTTTGTCTTTGCACTATAAAATCCCCCAGCTACTCCATCTCCGCAAAGATCGGTTCTCACACTGTCCTGCAGAAAATACCCCGTTAAGAATCAGACTCCAAGCCCGGCAGTGGTGGTGCACGCCTTTAATCCCAGCCCTTGGGAGAGAGAGGCAGGTGGATTTCTGAGTTCGAGGCCAGCCTGGTCTACAGAGTTCCAGGACAGCCAGGGCTACACAGAGAAACCCTGTCTCGAAAAACCAAAAAAAAAAAAAAAAAAAAAAAAAAAAAAATCAGACTCCATTTCAGGTCTATAGCAGGGCCTGAGAATTGGAATTCCCAGCAAGCTCTCAGATGTAGTGATATAGGAAAAAAAATAAGATTTTTTTTTTTTACTCTCAGACACTTACTCTATAATTCAATAATCCTCAGTGTATGAGGAAAAAGTCCCCCACACAGCATGCAATTCTATGAATGGGTCTCCAGTGGACACTGAATCAATGCCATCTGCTTCGACTCTGGCATTCTCTACCTGGAGGTACCATCCAATACTGATAGATAATAGATAATTAGTTAGAAATTAACAGGCTTAGAGGTCATTGAAAACACACACACACACACACACACACACACACACACACACACACACACGCCCATAACTCGCTTCAGGACTCATCCACTATGAGCTGGTTAACACATTAATTTTAAGGAAGCAAAACGTTTCAGAATTGACCCTCCTAGAGACATCAAATGCCATCTGAAAGCCTAGCCAGATGTATGACAAAATGAAGAAAAATGGAGGAAGCAGCCCTTTGTTGAGGCCTACCACAGAAACACTATGTCCTCCTAGTAAGACATGGGGATTTTATAGTTGATGGTTTTCTTTCTGTGATTTACTTTAATCTGCTCTGTTACATAATATTTGCTCAAAAGAATGCCATCTGAGCCTCATCTCTGGCCTTGGGTAGAGATATAACTTTCTGAACTACAAAAATGATTGTAAGATTATCATCTTGAAGGGGCAGAGCTTTTGAGTAAAGAACTAAGGCATTACCATGCCCTGCCTCCCTTAAGAGTTAGTCCAAATGTACCTGTCAATCACTTAAACAGTGTAACAGCCCACAGGAAAGCTGTCTGTTCTAAAGGCTATAGGAAATAAGTATACCAACTGCCTATGTAGGTTGCCATGACAATCTCTGTAAGCATTGTTCACTCTCATCCCATGAAAGTGGTTTCCTCTATGATGATCCCTTTGACAGGCATCCTTGAGAGTGCCTATTCTGAAATCGACAATCCCTGTTTTCTGCACTATTCTCAGTGTCTACACTGACTCCATTCCGTGGTCCCACAAGGATAAGGGAACCAAGAAGAGGCCCCTGAGTGATTCTCTAACAATTCCAGGTTGAAGGCTCATCTTAAAATTCTGTACCACTTTTACCTGCTAAATACCACTACGGGTAGGTCTTGCTTAACAAACTGGTTATAAGTGAGGGTTTCTGAAGGCTGTACAACTGTCTATTCATTTGTTGAAGCAGCTCACAGAACTAAAGAAACTTCAAACATGGACCTTCTTAGGAGCTCACAGCATCTTAGAGAAGGAAGGCAGTTGGTATGTGGCATGTCTGATGAAAGCCAACCAGTTACATCCTTCTGTTGAATAGGCTGTCTTTTGGTTTGTTTGTTTGGTTGGTTTTTTTTTTTTTCATAAATCCTTATCAAAGTGAGAGCAGAAAGCAAGCTGAGCTGTTACTTGTGGATTTGAGTCAGCAAGAAACCCCGGTTGCAAAATCTTCAGTTTCTTCTTATAGGACTAAATTGAAAGTCAGTGTTACAGGCAGGAAGCAAATTATTTTCTTCACGAGGAAGTGATAATTAATGACGACTCAGTGTTCAAAAGCTCAAGCTGGGTTTGAGTAACTGCTCTGGATATAAAAACTATTTGCAAAACACAAGTTAGAAGGAGGAGGTCTGCAACTCTGCATCAACAAGAAATCAAAGACATTGTGAAAGGAGAAACAAACATTTGCATGAACAAACACTGGTGGCAGGGAAATGGGACCAACTTGGGTGTCCAAAACCAGAGACATGGATAGGGGAATGTGGTGTGCATACTGGCTGGTTTTGTGTGTCAATTAGACCCAAGCTAAAGTCATCAGAGAGAAAGGAGCCTCAGTTGAGGAAATGCCTCCATGAGATTCAGCTGTAAGGCTTTTTCTCAATTCATGATCTATGGGGGAGGGCCCAGCTTGTTGTGGGTGGTGCCATCCCTGAGCTGGTAGTCCTGGGCTCTATAAGAAAGCAGGCTGAGCAAGCCATGAGTAATAAGCCAGTAAGCAGCATTTCCCCCATGGCCTCTGCGTTGGCTCTTGCCTCCAGGTTCCAGCCCTGCTTGAGTTCTTGTCCTGACTTCCTCCAATGAAGAACTATGATTTGGAAGTGTAAGCCACAGAATAAACCCTTACCTCCCAACTTGCCTTTTGGTCATTGTGTTTCATCACAGCAATAGAAATCCTGACTGAGACAATGAAAAATGCTAACCATAAAGAAGAATGAAATTATCTTGTTTACAGAAGGATGGGTATAACTACAGATCATCATATTAAATAAATTAGGCCAGACTCAGAGATAGAAACAGCGTTCCTAGATTTTATATAGACACATAAAATCATGTATGTATATGTAGAGTGCCTGATTGCCCTGCAAGCTCAGGAGAGTGTCAACCTTATCCACCCCCCTTAACAGGGAAGTGGTCCCAAGAACACAACTAGGGGAAGCTGAAAATGGGCATCATAGCCACAGAGGTCCACTTCAGCTTCACCTCAGCTGAGGAACGACTTGTCTTTCTGAGAGCTAATGTAGCCATCCCAACAAGAAGGAATATAGTTATCTAAAGAGATGAGCATTCTTCCTTCCTTTGGGTGTCAGACTATTGAAACAATGAACCCTAAGAAATTGGAATTTCCCCAGGAATCTCACACTGTGAGAAGGAAAAGGCTGGGGGCCCTGGTGCCAGACAGACAGGAAGTTTGTCTGCAAGAAAAATTTCACACAGTTCTAACAGACCACTTATCAGGCCACCTTACAGGAAAGGCTGGAGCCCAGACCATGGTGGTTAAATGATGAATGGGACCACACCTTGACTGAGAGTACTTAGTTATGCATACCTTCTGTGCCAACCTAAACTTCATGCAGAACTCCAAAGATGGACTTGTGTAGTTGGTATAGTTATGCTCTAATTGTATTCTAAGAAAAAAATTTTATTTTAACAGGACCGGTGATATGTAGGAGGAGCTAAGGTGGGAGGAGTAAGGAGAGGAAGAGAAGGAGTAAGGAGAGGAGGAGAAGAAGAGGACGAGCTAGGTGACAAGAGGGGGGGAACACTGAGGTGGATGTTTGTGTGTCCCCGCCAGTCAAAGATAGTTGATATATCTAGGTTGGGTATTGGGTTACACTTCTGATTGATATTAAGCATTACCAAACTTATAAAGCCTTTGATTAACATTAAAAAAAATAGTATAAAAGCAAAAAGGAAAGTGGGGGTAGGATAGGCGTTTTCTAGGGAGGGGAAATGGGGAAAGGGGATGGCATCTGAAATGTAAATAAAATATTCAATAAAGCTTTTCACATTAAGAAAAGATGGACTTGTGTAGGGGTAACTAGACTTCTGTGTTCCTCTTGCCAATGTGTGACAGATAGCCAGTGACAGGGTTTGAGAGCCACACAAAAAAGTAATAGAGTATTATAAAAAGAATTGATGAAAATTTGTTTCATAAGGAAGCTTGAAAAGCAAGAAACCCCACTGAAAAGACATTAAACTAGGTCAGCCAGCATATACAGCGCCCTGGGATTGGTCCCCAGCACAAGCAAGGAAGGGAGGGAGGAAGTGGAGGAGAACAAGAATGGAATAGGATTAAGGTGATAGACTGGCTGTAGCCTTGTAAGCTGAATACAAGAACTCAAGGACAGCATCAGTCACATAGAACGTTTTCTACCAACTGGAGATCCTGTCTCAAAACAAAGCAGGACTGGAAAGTATTTAGTCAATAATCTTATCACTCTAGAAAGTTACTAAGCTTGTTAAGTCCATATGAAGTCCATGCATTCATGTATTTTGCCTGGAGCTTATTAGTTGATTTTCATCTCCCTTGCTTAGCAGAGGGAATGACTACTAAATCAAGTTATGGCCACAGTCTTCCCCCACTCCTCCCACCTCTACTCCTGGTTTCTTGGTCCAAGTTTGATGCATATTTGTGACCCATTCCTCCTCCACAGCAACACTGACTTACTAGTTCCTCCTCTCACAGCTATGCGCAAATCCTCAACAATAAGTGTCTTAGGGGAAGAAAGTATACAGTCCATTGTATCAGGAAGGCATGGAGGCAGGCATCTGAGGCACATGGTCATATCAAGTCCACAGTCAGGAAGCAGAGAGAGGGATGCTGATCCTCAACTCAGCTTCTCCCTTTCATTCAGTCCAGCATCCCAGTCCACAGAATGGAACCACCCATAGTTAGGGTGAGTTTTCTCACCTCAGTTAACCCAATCTAGAAAACCCCTAATAGGCATGCCCAGAAAGCATATCTCCTAGTTGATTCTAGAGGCTATCAAGTTCACAGTCAAAATTAATCACGATAAGCATAGCAGATTGTTTCTAAGTGAATGTGAAAAGTTTAGAGTCAAGAAGTTCTCAAGCTGTCAACTCATAGTGCCATCTTGACCAAAATTTGCCCATTTGCTCTCTAAAGAACTGCCCTATCAGGAAAGAGGAAGGGTCCAGCATTCAAAATGGGGCAAAGACATATTCAGCATAAATAATATATACTAATAAAAAAAGACAAAAGTACAAAAGCCATCCTGAGCATTGCAAGATATGTTCAAATCTTGGCTCCTTAAATATTGCACCTTTGTCTCTTTTGATATTTACGGCATACATATGTGCTCAAGTGTGTGTGTGTGTGTGTGTGTGTGTGTGTGTGTGTGTGTGTGTTATATTGATAAAACTCATTGTAAAATACAGTTGAATAAATTTTTATACATATAAGTAAAAGATAACTGTGATTACAACCAAGGCTGCATAGGCCAACAAGATGTCTCAGTGCTGCCAACCCTGACAGCCTAAGTTCGATCCCTGGGTCCCATATGGTAGCAAAAGAGCTGATAAGCTGTCCTCCAACCTCCTCATGCAATGTGGCATATGTGTGCACACACCTAGGCATAAATTAAACAAATACATGCAATTTTAATCTCAAGAAAAGAACTAAGGCTCTAGCAAACGATGGGAAAGGGACTTTCCAAGTACATTCTGTGAATTACAAACAGTTGTGCTAGCAGGATGATGAGGAGGACATGGAGAAATCACTAAAAATATGTGACAGCTTTTGCTTTCCATTAGGAAAGGAAGGATGAAACCAGTATAGTAGGTTCTGATAGAGGAGCCACAAATGCCAATCAAGATTACCACTGAATCTGTTCCCTTTGTCATCATTCAGCAATGGATTTCACTATGTGATTTTCATATACAGAAGAGATGTGGTCCCCTCTCTGGTGACAACTGCTATCCCCAGGAGCACCTTTGCCTCTAACTGTCTGTTTCTACAAGATGCCTGTGTGGGTGAGCCTAAATGGAGGAGAAAACTGGATAGGTTCTATCGTGGGTGTGCTTTTGCAAATGTGGTATTTCAGCAGCCTGGAGAATTACCAAGGCAAAGGAGATGATTCTGCAGGCAAGTTTAATTACTTTTAAGCAACAAGCAATCCCAAGTCTAAGATGAGATTCTTTTTTATTTTCTCGGGGCTTTAAACAGGTTCCTTTCACTTGGAAATCCTAGCACATAGAAAAGAATTAGAACTGATTGGGAGTCTCTCAAAGCTTTTGAAAATAGAGAGGTATGACAGGGTTTTTTTAAAAAAATATTCATAGCAATGATTTTGAAATTACCAAGCACAAGCTTTGTGCTAGCTGAACTCACTTTCTGTCTGATTTTGGGGGACAATTCTGTCCATGTGCTGAGGATGTATGTATACAACTGTATGAATAGCTATTACAATGGTTCTCAACTGGAGATGATTTGCCCACGCTGCTGCTAGGAGACACTTGTTGTTGAAGGTAAAGGCTTTCATTTGAAGAAATGGCTCCTAGTATGGAGTGGGTAGAGGATGTTAACCATCCTACCATATTCAGACAACAAAGAATCTACCATGACACTCATGTCATTTCATGAGCATTCTGCATATAGAAACACCCGAACTAGCAATGATTGTTTTAGAAAACTAGTCTAAGGGGAGAGGAAGTGGCTCAGTAGAGATAAGGCTTTGCAAGTGTGAGGATCTGTTCTCTTATCTAGATAAGAGATCTTGGATCTGGATAACCCATGGAAAAAGTCAGAAGCAGCGGAAAATGCTTGGAGTCCTGCGATGGGCGGATGGGAGGTAAAGACAGATTGATCCTAGAAACTTTCTGGATAGTCAAGCTTCTTTGGCAACATTCCAGGCCAATGAGAGACCCATCTCAAACCAAAGGTGGAAGGCATCTGAGAAATGACACTCAAGGTTACCCTCTGAGCTCCACATGTACCTGCATACACATGTATATAAATTTACCCCACATACAAGTGCATACATGCGCGCGCACGCGCGCGCGCGCGCGCACACACACACACACACACACACAGACACACACACACAGCCTCTGAGAACTCAAGTACCATTGCAGATTCTAATCACAAATGCTTAAGGAGAATTGTATTCTTTCTGTTTTTAAAAGTCTTTAAATACCATTCTGGCAAACATTTATGTGCTGTTCTCCTAACTGCCTTAGTTAAGGAAAGACCCCTTTGGGATCCAGCTGTGTTGTGCCTAACTGGGATCCAGCTGTGTTGTGCCTAACTAGGGGAGATAAGAGAATAGATCAGGGTCCTATTGCTCCTAGCTCCTTTCCTGAGTGGTCTCAGAGATGAGGGCAGAGCTGGGAAACTGATCTCCTGGCTAGGACTAGAGAGGTTCACTCAGATCACTGTAAGTATATGGACTGCTTTGGAAACTAGAGTCGGCATTCTTAGCCTACCCTCTAAGGGACACAGTGATTGATTTGGATGCCCTTTTCCTCTCTCATGCTTATTTTTATCTGACATTTGAATAAAACATAGGAAAAAGAAGATTGTAGAACATGCTTCTTAGGTAATTTCCAAGAGTGGATGCTGAGGAGCATATCTTACTGTAGAAACTCTAACCCCAATGCTTCCCACAAGGAAAGATTGTTTCATCCCTTGTTCATGAAGACAAACAGGGTTTACTCTGCAGGCACCATGCAGTACAGCTGCTGACAATCGGGCAAATCTGTCACCCAACACATATGATCACTGGAGGAAAGAGAAGGTTTGATCAGAACCACACATAGGAACTTTAATATCATACAGTTCATGTCACGGGAGCCCCGAGGCCCATGTAAGCACCTTCTTTGAGTGACGCCATAAGGAAAGCACTATTACAAATGTAATCCTGCCAGTGTTTTAACTTTGTTGGGGAGACATAAATAAAGATCCATTCACCCCAGATAAGGCACAGAATACAAACCAAAGCACTGATTCCACCTGAGTCCATTTGATGAACCTGTATGTCTGTCAGGATTACTTATAGGAAAGTAGGCAAGGGGCTACTAGTAGAAAGGTTGGAGTCTCCAACATATCTGCATCATTGCAAAGCCCCAAACCACCATGTATGTTGGCCTCATGGAAGCAGCATCATGGAGTCCTGTTTTCAGTTACCCTTCTGCTTCTTAGATACTCTAGCATCTTCCAAGGTTACTTACAGCTGGGAGGGTTGGAGAGACTGATATGTACAGCCCCAGATGGAATCCTGTGACCACTTCTCGCCTTCTACTAGGGAGTATCAATTTGTCCATGGCCATCACCGTAGATCTAGCTGTCACTGTATTAGTCTATTCAGTGTCCATGGATACTGATCGAGGTTATCTCATCCCCTAGATAGTGACAGGAGGATCATATCATGCCCAGAGGAAAAAAACATCCTAAAGTATATGCAAACATGTGCTGAATCACCTGATGCACAGGATCCCCTTTAATCAGTAAAACTAGGTGATCTGGTTGGAGATCCAGCTGATAGTAGGATACCATCTTCTACTCTGCGGATTCTCAGAGCAAAGCTGTTGGAGATTGACATGGAATACTCAACTGCAAAGAATCATATAAATGGTGGATGTGCTCAAACCTATAATCCCAGACTTTGAGAGGTGGGTGTGGGAGGGTTGCCACCAGTTCAAAGACAGCATGCATGACTCAATGAGTTCGAAGTCAGCTTCAGCTACAGTGTGAGACCTTGTATCAAGAGAAGTAAACAAATGACAAAAAACCACATCAGCACCTAAGAAATTGACGGGGAGATTTTATGCATGTAGTTGGGTTTTTTGTTTATATTATTTTGTGTAGTGGGATATTTTCCCACTACATTTGTAATAAAGCTTGGTGATTGGGCTGTATGAGAGGTAGGGAGAGTGAGGAGTTGGAAGGAGAGGAAGAGGTAAAGGAGGAGGAGGATCTAAGGAGAAGGAGAGATGTAGGAGCCATGGAGAACCATGGGTCCAGGAAGGTCCTGGGTAATGATTTCTATTTTAAGGTTAGATATTGGGAAACACCTCTAATTGTGTGGGCATCTTGTTAGTTGAGCATTACCAATTATACAAAGCCTTTGGATAATAATTAAGCTTTTAGAGTCTCATTTCTACCAGGTACCTTGTGGATGGCAGGATGGTCTGGGCTCAGCCAAACATTGTGGAAACAGTGTGGTAGATTGGCAGAGCCATCTCCCACATTGGAGTCTCATGGGTGCCAGGGCCAGTGTTTCTGGCTGGCTGTTTCTAGCTGTGGTGCTCACATGGCCTCTGGCCAGGAAACATGGTGGCAGAGCTAAGCAGAGCTGACGCAGCTTAGATAGTCAGCCTAAGAAATAGTCTTTTTAAAACATTACCTCAACAATTTTGTATTTCTCCTATCCCTCCCTCCCTAAGACTAACTTAGAAAACTTCAACCTTCTTGGAAAACTACTTGTAGAAAGTGCAGAAAGACAAAATTAAGAAAAGTCTCCCACATACTGTATCTCTGTATGTTATGGAGAATATTGTCAAAACTATGGGAGCAAGAAGAAAAGGTACAGGCCATCTGTGGGTGTTATAAAATCTCATTATATAGATAACTTGTCTGCTACTGTTTCAAAAATATATTAGATCATCAATTAGCATTTTGTTGCCAGTTGATATTTATTAGGAACTTAATGGGAGCCTAGCATTTGCGAACATGTCATACATATTTATTCCTAGCAAGTAAATATGAAATGAAAATTGTTTCTGTGACCTTTTCAAATGCCATGATTTGTCACCAGCATGAAATCTAAATATTCTTTGTCCTGGTTTTCAATTGTCTTCATTAGTGAATACAGGCATATGGTTGAAGAGACAAATTCAGAACTTTGAGGAAGGCAAACAAGCTTAGATTCCAAACCTCACCACCTTGAACTACATACGACAATGATGCATTTTCTTAGAGCAAAGACATTCAAATTTCACCCCAAAAGGAAACACCTTACTCCCAGCTCTTTGCTTTCTGTACTCAGCAAATAAGGAAATCCAAGGCAAAACAAGTGCCTCTAAAACCCAGTTGGGTTATGGGAGGGTGTGTGTGGCTCAGTTGGTAGACCACTTGCCTAACATGTAGAAAGCCAACAGAAATGGAGCATAGTAACTCCAGCTTGTAATCTCCAGGAGGAAGAGACAAGAGGAGATGGAATTCAAGGTCATATTCTAGGTCATCCAAGGCTACCTGAGAAAAACAAAACAACCAATCATAATCACTCCCACTGAGCTACCCTAGTTCCAGCCAGTGTTCTCTAGTTCTATTCAAGTAAGTAGTAGTCTTATCAGCCTCCCTGAGCCTGGCCTGCTACCCTCACACGTCTTCTGTATGCAGCAGAGTGATTCTCTTTGGAAGGAAGAAAGACCATCTCACATCTCTGCTCAAAAGCTTCCAATGTCTCCAAATTTTAGCCACAGCCAATGATATTTGCCATTCACTTCTCAGGACCTTTACATTGGCCATTCTCACCTGATAAACTTCCTCCCTAGATAGCTAAGGTTCATTTATTCATCAAAGAAGCCTAGATCAGCTACCTTCCCCAAGCAACCACTCGCCACTGCCACAATACACATTATTTGCCTTTCTTTCTCTAAAAGGGTTTTCTGCATAGCATTTATTACCCACCCAAAACATTCCATTTATTCTGTATTGACTCACTCATGGCCCCCACACAAATGAAAGTCTGTGAGATGAGGGTAGGAATTTGGGGCCATTTTATGCACCACTATATTTTCAATGTCTGGACCTATACCCAGTACAATACTGAATATAAAGAAATGCCACCCTTCTTCAAAAACTGCTTATTTCATTTCTAAACTATAGAAAGAACCACAAGATAGACCTAATCACAAGGAATACCAAGTAGGTTAAAGTCTATCCATATTTCTTAATATCTCATTTTAGTAAAAAAAAAAAAAAATAGGTAGGGTTCCTTGATTAAGTTCTTTAAGTTATGGTTAATCTTAATTGTCAACTTGATAGGATTTGGAATCATACCTTTGAGTACATCTCTAGGGGCCTTTTCCAGTGAAGTATAACAAAGATATGACTAGCCTCCTTGAATATGAGCAGTACCATTAATAGGCTAGGGTACCAGATGGAATAAAAAGGAGAAAGAGAGCTGAGCCCTCACATTCAAATCTCTCTATTTACTAAGGACAGACTCAATTCGAGCAATTCCTCTACACCATCCCTTCCCTGGTGTAATGGTACTCTTAAACCATGTGCTACAATAAATGCTTTCTCCCTTAAGTTGCTTTTGTTGAGTCAGAGCAGCAAGAAAAACAAGTAACAGAGCCCCAGTGGAAGCCATAATGCAGCCATCTTCCTCAGGACTCCAGTGTCTTCCTGTAGGCTCCTATGTTAAGGCTTGGTTCCAGCTGGTGGTACTATTTGGGGAGGGGATAAAAACTGTAGGAGGAGGACCTCTCAGGACAGAATAGGTCACTGGGGCACTCCAACACTCAATACATCCATGCCCAACTTGTTACATGTGTGATGGTGATTCAAACTCAGTTCCTCCCGCTTTCACAGAAATCATTCTTACCCACTGAGCCATCTACTCACATCTGAAATCACATAATTTTAATAATATATTTTATTTAACCTAGTGTAATCAAAGTATTGTCATTCAGATAATTTGATCAATTGTAAAATGATTAGTGAGGCAATTGATGTCATTTTTAGTATCAAAATGTCCATTTTTTTTTTTTTACTTTCACGGCTCATCTCAATTTGAACACAATTCAAGTGTTCAGTGGCCACACAGGGCTAATATGAAGCTATGATATTGGCCATGAACACAGACATTCTCCTTCAAAGCCTCAGTGGCCCACATTATCATGTTACTATTTATTCAAGCAAAGCAAATTTTCGAGTGTCTCTTATCTTAGGACCCCTTCTAGGAAGGGTCTGGTACATAATTAAACCACACGAGTATCCCTTCCTGTCCAGAGTTTATATCCTAGGCAAGGGATGCAAGTCATGGGCAAAGGAAAGCGGAAGATGTCTGTGGCAGGGAAGCCCAAAGGTTGTACTGTGGAGGGGAGTGATAAGAGTGCGTAGGGTGAAGCCTCACAGATACGGGGATAGCTAAACATCGAAGGAAAAGAAGAAAGCAGGCTAGGGACATCTGCAGGAATAGAACTCCATTCAGACAGAGCACTGGGTGCAAGGCAATCCTCTGGAACATTCCAAGACTTTCAAGAGGACCATGGTGGATGAAGTGGGAAGGGCAGCATAAAATAGTGAAAAAATAGAGGAGGCAAGGCAAGGGGACTGGTGTCAAGGCTTGATGGGGCTTTGGCTTCTTCCTGAATGAGAGTAAGTAAAATCATACTTGGAAGCCTAAAGAGATCTACATTTTACCAGCACCTTCTGGTTGAGCCATATGGCTGTAAACCTAAATCCCCTCCCCCCGCCCCACACACACACTCCTTCCTCCCTGTGCCCTGCATTCCCTCTGCAGGCTGCACTTAGCTGTGCAGCCCTAGAACACACTGCTAATACCTTTTCTACACACCTAATATTTCTTCCAAGGTGGCTCTTGCCCATCCCCTGCTCAACAATTCTTCGGCCACTCAGCTGCTTCAAGGAGGGACCACCCATTCAGCTGTCGGGAATATCATCAAATGAAAGGGAAACAGCTGTTTCTGAACAATGTCTTCCCCAAGGCAGAAGCCCTGCAGAAATCCGATGTCCCTCCCTCATCAGATAATTCATTTGTTTGGCATTAAAAAAAATGCTTTTAAGAAAATGAAGGCATCATCCTTTACATGCCTTCCTCTGGGATCCAGAGGCCGGAGACATGCCCTCTCTATCCCTGCTGCTCAGAGTGACCAGGAAGCAGCATCCACCATCCACAGCAGCAGCACAGGCTGTGTGAGCATCTGCTTAATGCAGCACCTGAGCCCTAGCCTTCCCTTGCTGAGTGAATTTCAATTGCTTTCAACAAGCTCTCCTGGTAAATAGAGCACTGATTTGAGTTAGAAAGCCCACTCCAGACCTTTTAGCTCAGAAACCTCTCTAAGTTGTCCAGATGACTCTCTGAAATGTTTTTTGATGACTTCAAATGGTAGTCAGCATTTCTCATGGTCCATGATTGGGGAAATTGACTGGATTGCACCAGATGACTCTTCTGCTGTCCTTGAGATCACCTTGAGGCTTCAGGCACTTGGAGGGGCCATTGGGCTTATACGCCTGTCTGAAAATGTGTTGTGATAATTGCACCACAAATTTTTGTTCATTGGAGACTTGGATAGGCTAGAGCACCTAGGGTGGCCCCTTACAGAGCTAAGAGTTAGCACTTCTGCAGGCTGTCAGTTAGAATAGTTGAATATTTCCAGGAATACCCAACGCTTTGACATGGTGAAACAACCATGTCATATGCAAAGTTGTACTCGAGAGCCACACCATCAATTTACAGGAGAAATTACAGCATGAAGGATTTGACTCGATGGTAGAGCACTTACTTTGCAAACCAAAAGCCTGGGACAAAGTGGGTTCCATTTTCAGCACCAGGAATAAATAACAGCAACAACAACAAATAAAACCCTCAAAAACAGTCCCATAGAGTAATGTCTACTGCAGCAGTATTCACAATAGCTAAGCCATGACTCTTCTTTTTTTTTTGGAGAGGTTAATATCTTTTTTTATTTATTGGTTAAGAGAAAATTCAGAAGTGTTATTTCATTTTTTTTATGTTTTATTGGATTTTATATTTACATTTCAGATTTTATCCCCTTACCCCCATTCCCACCACCACCCAGAAACCTCCTATCCCATCCCCCCTCATGCTTCTATGAGGATGTACCCCCACCTACTCACTCCCACCTCCCCACCCTCGAATCCCCCCCCCCACTTGGTGTCCAGTCTTCATGGGACCAAGGATCTCCTCTCCCACCTATGCCCGACAAGGCCATCCTCCCCTACATGTACAGATGGAGTCATGGGTCCCTCCTTATGTGCTCCCAGGCTGGTGGTTTAGACCCTGGGGAGCTCTGGTTGGTTGGTATTGTTTAAGCCATGACTCTTAATGCAAGAGTCAAAGATAGATTTTAAGTCCAAATCACTGTGCCTAAGAGATTCATGAATCAAAAATACCTCTAACCTGTAAGCTCCTTGTCTAAGGACAGATACCTCCTGAAATACTGGGGGCTATTTATAGGAATAACAAGCCACATGTTTTCACTCCCCTAAACAAGTTTGTTTGACTCAACTGCACCAATGTGCTTGATCACATATAGGTGGGAGATACATGAGCAATAAATACATCAGGATGTACACTTGCCCCTGATTGGGAGTGGGAAGATAGAAGAATGAGGGGAGTGCGTAGGCAGAAAGTTCATCAGAGTATATGCTTGTCCCTGAGGGGAAATATGGTGGCTGTGTGGTTTTGTCTTTTTAAGCCTCTACAAAGTGACTGTGGCTACTTCCTGAGAAACCTGGAATGGACCTGATCAGAGGCCATCAACCTGGCCAGTATTTAAATAATGCTTGCTTCATTCAACGTTGGCTCAAAGATTGTGGTGGTGGTCTTATTCTCAACTGGTAGGAGTAACGTTAGGTGTCCGACAACAAAGCAATGCAAATGGTAGAGGTGCTGTCTACACCATGGAATGTTTTTCAACTCTAAAGAATGAAGTTGTATCACGTGCAGGACCATGGATGCAGCTAGAGATAAAAACCCATCTCAGAAGGACAAATATCTATGTGTTCTCTCGTTTGTGGTTCCTAGATTTTATATGGAGATATCAAATAATGTGTGTGTGTGTGTGTGTGTGCATGAGAGAGGTGAGAGAGAGGGTGGGGAGAGGAAAGATGAGGGTAGAAATGTCTAGGTCCTGGAACCAAGGAGACTAAAAGAGAACAGGGAAGGTAAAGCTTATAAAAGTGTGCTCAACATACAGTCTAAAGAAACTAGGAAAAATTATTGAATTGTTCTCTCCAGTATATCAACTATGCCTTAATAAAGCTAGTTTACTATAAAAGAGAACTTGCCCCTACTACCATCTCATGCTTTAATTAAATTGATGATTTTGTGCTGTGACAGATCCATAGCTATCCTGGGGTAGACACAGCCCAGATGCAGGTTACACATCCCTGATAAACTAGGGATCTGCTAAATCCACCCATCAGACAGAGGGGGCTCTAAAATGAAGGGTCTTTTGGTACGGACAGATGCTAACCAAAGGTAAAAACACTGGGGCTAGGGAGATGGCTCTGCTAGGAAAGCTCTTACACAAAATTGTACATTGGCTCTAGAGCAAGGGAAAGCAGGAAGTGGCCCGGGGATAGGAGATTTGTCCACAAAGGAAAGTTCTTGTTGCTACTTCTAAAAGCAGAACATGATGTGGCCTTGACGGCTAATCTTCACTGTACAGAGGAAAGATGTGGGCCTTTCCTTTTCTTTTGCTTTATTGATTTAGCTTGAAGCTGTCAGTTAAAATAGACTTGTCCTATCTGTTTCCTCCCTCCACTTTCTGGTCTGTCACTTCATTTAGGGCATTGCATCTTATCATTTCGAAGGGATGAAGCGGCACCTTTTTTTAAAGAAAAGAAAGTTTATTTCAACCATCCTCCAAGAGAACAGGGGCCACAACAGTACCAAGAGAATCAACACCCACCCGGCAGCTGCACAGCTCAGGCCCAGCCTGGGAAATTGCCCCAGCAACATTATGCCACATTTTATAGGTTAAAACAAGTCAATAAGTCAAACTCAATTCAAGGGGAGTGGACATCGACGCCACTTCTTGCAGCCACCTTGAATCCATCCAAAAAGCAGCACCTACTAAACAATGTCACTGCTAGAATCTAATTTCATCAACTCTACAAAATACAATTTTACTGTTACTTCTTTCTTTGAAGTCATCATAGTCACAGTTATTGAGACAGTACAAAGAGGTCATGTACATACATCTCTCCATTTTTCCACACTGCTAGGCCTTACAGAATTTTGGTAAAATATCAAAACCAAGAAATTGACATTGCTTTGATCTGCATTTATAATTTTATATATTTTTTAAATGATCATGTGTTTTATTCTCAGAACTTGGGAGGCAGAGGCAGGACGATCTCTGTGAGTTTGAGGCCAACCTGGCCTACAAAGTGAGTTCCAGGCCAGCCAGGACTACAATAGTAAAATCGTTTCCAAAAAAAAAAAAAAAAAAAAAAAGACCATGTCTATATAATTAATTTATTTAATTAATTCTTACAGGTATACTTAATTTCTCTGATAGAAGATTGTATGTTACAATCAAGCACATCAATAATTGGAAATTTTTCTTTCTGATACATAAAATAATGGTGTATCCTGCGATGTCTACATAGTTTTAATGTCTGTTTTTAGTCAGGGATTGCACTTTGTAGGCAAGTGCCTTACTACTTAGCTACAGCCCCAAGGTCCCCTACTTTATCTATAGTTTGTAAAAGAGTCAATGACACAATAATCAGATAAAGAAACTGGAATATAGCTAGGCAGAGTGGCATGCCTTTAATCCTAGCATTCAATAGACAGAGGAAGATGGATCTCTGTGAGTTTGAGGCCAACTTGGCATGCATAATGACTTCTAGGACAGCCATATCTACATGGTGTGACCCTAAAAGAAAGAAAGAAACAAGCAAACAAACAACAAACTGGGGTGTTTAAGAACCCAAACACTAGAGTGTTTAAGAAGCCTACCTGAGGTTACACAGCTACTGCGAGTCACTAATGAGAACTCAGGAAGAGAGTACAAATCCAGCCACTCTAATCCAAACCCGAAATGCTTAGCCTAGACTGTCCCTAAAAGTAATTGTAGCCTACACCACATTACTTACAAGCTAGCAACCTGCCACTTTTCTCCTGTTGCTATGACAAAATAAAAAAGCCACTTAAAGAAAGCAGGGTTTGTTTGGGCTCACAGTTTTGGGGGTATTCTCTGCACAGCAGAGCAGGAGTAATGACGGAGTGGGGGGGCAGCTTGTCACATTGCATCCACAGTCAGGAAGCAGACAGAAATGAAGGAAAGTAGCCAGCTCACTTTCTCCTTTACATTCTGCCGAGACCCTATTTGAGGGAATGATGCCACCATAGTTGAGGTATGTCTTCCTGCCTCAGTTAACTCAGTTTAGAAATTCCTTCACAGGTTTGCCCAGAGGTTTTGCCTCCTACATGCGTCTATATTTTATCAAGTTGACCACAGGGATTAACCATTCCACTTTTCTAATTATGGGGTCCTAGGAAATAGCGGGTTCACAGGAGCAACAAGCAACTAATTGCAAACACTAAACAATACAGAGCCTGTCGGACTGCAGCTGCTCACGAGCATCGGCCTTTCATGCTTTCTGCTTTCTAATGTAATAAAACTACATTCAGCCCTGCATTTAATCAACCCTCTGCAGAGATGGAAAAATAGAAAACAGTGAAATGAAGAAAATGGAAAGGAGGTAATTCAATTGCTTTCCATATATATTTAACACAAATTCTGGAGACAGGCCACCAACAGGCTGAAAAGGTACTTTACTTGAAAAGCCATTGCCATTGTTTCTTTTAAATAATCTAAATAACTCTCTTTTGTTGCACTATTAAAAATTTTAGAATAAAAGATAAAAATCAAGACTCGGGCTGAGGGTGTAGAGTTGTCTAACATATGCAAAGTCCTGCTTCTGCATCCTACGCTGTACAAACAGACTTGATGATATAAGTCTGGAATCCCAGCACTTGAGAGGTGGAAGCAGGGGAATCTCAAGTTCAAAGTCATCCTTGTTTGCATGGTGAATTTAAGGCCAGCCTACGCTATATGAGACCCTGTTTTAGAATGGAAAAAAAAGAGGGAGAGAGAGGGGGGAAGGGAGGAGAAGTGGGGATGAAAGAAAGGATGGAAGAGAGAGAGAAGGGAGGGAAGAAGTAGTTTATTCATTGGTAGGTTGGAGCCAGATAGGGTACTTAATACATAGATCATCATTAGGAACTAAGAAGTGTGTGTAACCAGGCTTAAGAAAGATACAAAAGGAATTACAACTCATACATCTAAACTGAGATCCCTTTGGAATTCTGACCTCTAACTGGGAGTGAACAATCAAAGTGCACTTCACATCATTTAAGAGAGTGCCGTGGGTCTGCATGCATTCTAAATTCACTGCAAAAGGCAGGCCTAAGTGACTAAATGTGTGCCCTCTTCCTTTCACCACTCCTCATTTGATTGATGGGGCTGTTTCGCGCTTCAAGAAATGTAGCAAAATGTAGATCAGTTTGAGTCTATTCATGAAGTAAAGGGGGTGAGCCAGAGTAAACGACTGTTTATTGGTCTGGTTCCCACTAAGCATTTAAGCAATATTGCATCTTGTCTGGGCTGGAAGTTTCCATAGCATACTTAAAGCAAGAAAGAATTATATTAACTACTTAGCAAAATACAAAAAGGCCAAACACACAAGAATTTGTTCAGAATCAAGGCCCAGGTTGTAGAACTTGGAATCAAGAAGGTGACTGGGGGCAGTGGAATAGTAAGATTTATCTACCGAAACACTCACCATTTCATCTTGATGAATTCCTACCATAAGCTCCATGGGCAAATAGCCCCATTTGACAGATGAGGAAGACAGAGGTTACATAATTAATCCAAGGCCACACACATCTAATCAAAGGAGCAGGGCTTTCAAAAGTTGTATCATGTGTGATGTCCTGCATATTTCTTTCTTTCTCTGTGTATGTGTATTTGTGAACACGTGAAAGTGCACATATGGATGTGTGCACATGTACATGTGGAGGGAGAAGACAACCTCAAATGTTGTCTACTGTTTTCTTTGTTTGAGACAGAATCTCTCACTGGCATGGAGTTTGTCAAGTAGGCTAGACCAGGGATCTGCCTGTCTGCCTCTCAGCACTGAGATTATTATAAGCACACATCACCGCGTGTGCCTATTTTTACATGGATTCTGGAGATCCAACTCAGCAATTTATTAACTGAACCATCCCCACAGCCCTGTTTCTAAATATGCAAATGTAAACTTCAAAACCTATCTAGACCAAAGGATTTTGAGTAAGGAATTGGATGGCCTCTATTTTATTAAGATTCCCACCTTAATTTTTAAGGTTTTAGACTATGTAATAAGAGGGGTTCATTTTCTGCTGTGGGGTCAGACAACTAGTCTTTTTGCAAAACTTGCCTAGTTGGCATTAACTGTACAAAAGCAGGGCCCACCCACACAGAGCCAAATAATTTTCTATTTTATGAAAAGCAATGCAGTGTCTGTAGTGTCTATTATTAAGTTCCCCAGCAGGCTCTGGGGTAGCATCTTATAATCAACTGCATTAGTTTCTATGCAGTGAAATGCATGGATATTTACTCTAAATGAGAACAGAGACTATAAGAAGCTCCGGGGCAACTGAAGTCAAATTTTGTTGGCAAATCACTAATGAGAGAGGCTTTGAGCTTTTCAAAACCATTTAGGTCATGGAATTGTGCATGAGGAATTATGAAAGTATATACTTCGTACTTCTGTGCTTTGCAAAAATAGGATGCTGAATGATCTCAACCACTGGCAGACAAAAACTCTTTTAAATGAGGATGCTTCTCTACCCAGAGTTAAGCTAGAAAAATAATCCCCTCATAGACAGACAGACAGACAGACAGACAGACAGACAGACAGACAGATAGACAGATAATAGATGGGCAGATGAGTGAAAGGTGGTGTCATACACTAGGATTCCCTTCTATGAAACCCCCTTCCCCTTCCAGTGGGTACAGCTTATCTTTGTACTAACCTTTATGTGGTCAGAATAGCTCAAAGTGGATGGACTGTAAGCAAGCTACTCTTTTCCTCTATTAAAGCCTAGTTTACATTTAAACCTTCTGGTGCTAGAGTCAGGTGTGAGGTGGGAGTGTGTGTGTGTGTGTGTGTGTGTGTGTGTGTGTGTGTGTGTGTGTACTGCTTCTACACAAGACCATGTGTTTTAGTTCAGGTTTTTAATACTGTGATGAAAACACCATGACAAAAAAAGCAAGTTGGGAAGGATAGGGATTATTTGGTTTATGCTTCCAGATCATAGTCCATCACTGGAGGAAGTCAGGACAGGAGTTCAAGCAAGCTAGTAACCTGAAAGCAGGAGCTGGTGCAGAGGCTATGGTTTCTGCTTACTGGTTTTCTCCCAATGGCATGCTCAACCTGCTTTCTTATAGAACCCAGGACCACTAGCCCAAGGATGGCACCACTCACAATCGGCTGGGCTCTCACCAGTTGATTACTACTTTCGTGAAAGCCTTACAGCTGGATCTCCTGTAGGCATTTTCTCAACTGAGGCTTCTTCCTCTCTGATGACTCTGTTTTGTGTCAAGTTGACATGCAAACCGAGCCAGCACACCACAGAACCACTCAGTAAGAAAGGAACTATAAAGTCCATTGAATCTGTCTGTGATGATTCAACACCCAAGATGTCCCAGTGGTCCCTATTGCCTGGTATTAACACCTTAGTATAGTTCTAGTATAGTCCCCTCCACTATTATATCAGCATCAATTCCCATGATGAAAAGACCACCAAAGAAACTGATACATCCCTTCCAAGAGGAATTGGGTTGTAAGAGATTCCCTCTCTTCAAGTAGCACTATCATAAAAATACTTATGCATTCAGGCAGCTCTGCAGATATTACATATAATGAGGAATCGAGGATCCCTGCATATAAGCAGCCATTTTAGAATCTGCCTCTCCAGAGCCAGGATAGCCCTCAAATGACCATAACCCCAGGTGATATGTTGACTGCAACTTTAGGAGAGAGCCAGAACTACTCAGCTGAAGTGTTCTTCAATTTCCAGCCCACAGAAACCACCAAGCAATAAATGTGTGTTGTACTGAGCCAGAGTTGGGAGAGTGCTTTGTTATACACAGTACTTAAAATCTATACTCTCCCATCCACAGATAAGGAATGTAATAGTTATCTTTCCTATTGCTCCAATAAAATGCTTGGCAAGAGCAACTTAAGCAGGGTTTATTTTGGCTTATAGGTTGAGGGTACAATTCATAGAAGTCATGGCAACCAGGGGCATTAGGCAGCTGGTCACACTGTGTCCACAGTCAGGAGGTGGGGGAAGCTGAATGCTGCTGCTACGTTGTCTTTCTCCTTTTTCTTCAGTCCAGAACCTCAACCCATGGGATGATCTACCCATGTTTAGAGTGAGTTTTCCCACCTTAGTTTCTCCGATCCAGAAACACTCTAGCATGTAAGCCTGAAAGTTGGTCTCATAGATGATTCTAGACCCTGTTAAGTGGACACTCGATAGTAATCATCACAAGGTGACTGTGTCTTAGAAACATGAGGAGCCCTGATGCCCCGGGATTTCAAGGGCCAGCCCAGTTCATTCTGTGTATGCCGAGTGGGCAATGGGTCTATAAGCATCTTACCATCTTGGCAGCACTTTCCTTTTGGTGTTTTCTCATGGAGATGCTTAAAATGCCCTGGAAAATATAACTTCAGAAAAGCAAGTTTAGCACAGATGCCCTGCTTTTAGAAGAAGTGTGTCCATTTACTAACCTTTCCCAAATTATCCTTGTAGGTTTATCCAGAGAAGTTTGTTGTTCCCAACAAGAGAGCAACTTTCTGCTCCATGTTTATTAAACAGGAGTATGGAGCCCCTTTCCCCTCCTGCTATGGAATAGCATGTTCCTAATGCCATCTGTATTCTCTCAGCAGTTTCGCTGCAGCACTGACTCCAGCCTGGTCTGGGGGATTGCACAGGATTGCATCAGACACCAGCGCTGCCGCTGACCCCCTGCCTCCTTTATGTGATGAATGGTTCTGTTCCCTCCTAATGAGGAGTGTCTATTCTCACCAGCTGCAGTTTACACACAGGATGTGTTTCCTGTCTGAAGCCCCCATCTGACTCCTCATATCACCATATGCCACATGATTATGCATTTTAGGTACAGATGGAGACATTACTCATGTAATTCATCACATGGGAAGATCCACAGGCTAGCTGCTTTATTTCAGCTGAAGTATTCATTTCTACCTTTGTTCCTGGTAGAAAAAACCAAAAATAGGGCCAGGAAGATGGCTCAGTAAGTAAAGCTTTGCAAACCAGACAATGTGAGTTTAGTCCCTGGATTCTAAGCAACTGATTCTGAGAGTGGTTACACACACACACACACACACACACACACACACACACTCAGAAGTGATGAGAGAAAGAGAGAGAGAGAGAGAGAGAGAGAGAGAGAGAGAGAGAGAGAGAGA
>JANHMN010000005.1:99537827-99563852 GCA_030674055.1 Rhabdomys pumilio | reverse complement strand
CTCTCTCTCTCTCTCTCTCTCTCTCTCTCTCTCTCTCTCTCTCTCTCTCTTTTCATGTCCCAGTTGAATCTGCTGGTCATGGTTCATCTACCACTTTCTCTCTCTACTCTGAACCCTTCCAGATGCCTCTGCCTTTGCTCTTCCTCATATCGACAATAAAGAAAATCCTTCCCTTCAACAACACCTGAGAGTGTTCATAAACTCACTTCATACAAGACATTTTTTTCCAAGATTGAAAATTATTAAAACTTACTCCCTAATTTAACACATAAAAAACTCTAGATCAATGTTTCTCAACTTGTTGGTCATGACCTCTTTTGTGATCACATATTAGATAGATATCCGGTATATCAGATATTTACATTAGCAGGGGGGGAGGGTAATATTCAGGCTTCATTTTGAAGACAGGCTTAAATACGGCTCTATACTTTCTAATGGCCCACTCAAAGAGAGAAAATGCAGCCTGTTTGATTCATTGTCTAAGAAAAAACTTGCCTGTAATCCTGGGGTGGCAGAAGAGAGAGCTAAAAACATATTCCTGCACAGGTCTTCTCACAGTGCACATCTGCATTACTGATAGAATAACCGTGACTGCTATGCTGCGAGGTGCTCTTTAGAAACCCCTTGTCGAAAGCAAAGATGGTTATAGATGCGCCTCCTACCAAAGGTAGCTTTTCAGAGGGAATTGCAACATATGATCTAATGTTCATCTCTCCCTGCGGTTAGCCAGAAATAAAATGATGAGTATCCAGAAATGAATAGACAGCTCATGCTTAAAATAAGTGTTCGTTAATATTTTCTGAGATCAGGACTGATGGTTCACATCTTTAGTTCCAGCGTTTGAGAGGCTAAGGGCAGCTGAATCACCATAGATTTAAGGGCAGCCTAGGCTAGTAAGTTCCAGGACAGCTTGGGCTACAGAGTGAAACCATATTTCAAAAACAAACAAACAGACAAACAAGCAAACAAAATGAAGTAAAATAAACAAAAGAACCATCCAATATGAAGCTAAGGATAGAGAACAGTTGGTACAGTGTTTGCCTAGCCTGAAGAAGACCCTGAATTCTATTCCCAGAGCCATATAAATTAAATGTGTTGGTATATGCCTATAAAGCCAGAAACTGGGAGGTTGGAGGCAGAAGGATCAGAAGTTCAAGGCCATCCTTTGCTATACAGCAAGTTTGAGGCCAATATAGGATAGAGGAAATATTTTCTCAAACATGTATGTGTGTGTGTATGTGTGTCTGTTTATGTGAGTGCACACATGTGCACACTCGAGAGTGCACGAGCACATAAACATGTTTGTATCTTTTGGTGTATGTATATGCACAAAAGTATTGCCTTTCTTATACTGCTTCATGCTGGGAATACCAGGTAGATAGTTTGAAAAGGAAATTCACCTAATTTGCAATGTGAGACTTTTAGGTTTGTGAACAGTAATGTTGGGACAATGAGATATAGCATTTACATCACGTTTCATGTGAGGATTGAGTCTCATAAAATACAGTTGTGCTTTGTGGTCTTAAAGGGATGAAAAAAGCTACCTAAGACCCTTTCCCAACTGGATGCTGACAATTCATTTCCATTGTGTTGGGCGGAGCCTATATTAGGATAGGTAGGAGAGAAAAAGGAAACATAATAGAAAAATAGTTCCTGGCTAACCCAGAGGTAAATTTTACTTAGGAGCTGTCTCAAGTGCCATACATGCGGAGTCCTACTTGCTACTTGTGACCATTTGTATGAAACTCTGTGGGAACCAAGAATTCTAGAGCCCAAGGACATAAGAGAGCATTCTGGAAACAGACTCATCCTTGAATCTTAATTCTATTCCAAGATGAAAGACTTCCAAAAGAAAGACTCCCTTCCTCATATTTTTAAGACAGGGAGAAGAGCTTAGTCAGTATTTTTGGAGTTTACACTTAGATATCTTGTGGCCCTTTCCTACAGAAGAGCTAACTCTTGAAGCCAGATCTCTAACTATTGCATATGTGCCTCCAGAGACTGAAGGATCCAAACAAATGCAAAAGATGACTCTGAACAACATGCTGAATCATCTGTTAGTGGTGGTAGTTTGATTTTTTTTTTCTTCTAACTTCAACAAAATCAAACTGCAGCATACACTAGCAATTGGACTGGCTAAAACAGCGACCAGATGTCTTCCCATTTCTATTGCCTGGAATTGCTCTTGCCTAAAATCAATGTTCATGAGAGTAAATGTCATGTAGGCATAGAAACCTTCCAAATTATTGATGGAATGTGGGAACTGTAGATGTAAGGCATCCAACAAGGTGGAAAACGAGCTATTCAAATCCAGGGAACATCTCACTGAGAACTTTTGCTATGCACACCCATGAAAGGGATAGCTTTGAAGTGTACTTGCTAATTGTCCTTGGGTGAGGCTCTCCAAAAGCAGAGCTGAAATTGGTGGTTCTTGGGCAAGTAATCTTTGTGTTGGACAGAGGAATGTTTGTAGAAGAAATCTGTGAAGGAGATAGAAAAATAGGATTGGGAGACAGCAAAGATAGAGTTGTAGAGGAATCCCAGTGACTGCCTGGCTTGTGCTCACCCTTTCCCTTTCCATCTTCCCTCATTACTTTCCCAAATCCCATGGGAACTCTAAAATGGAAACAATATAGTAGAACCTTACCGGATCAATCTTCAGGCAAAGAGTCTTTGGTAAGCTGCACCTATCAGTTCCTGGCCCCTAGCCACCATATGTGTACATGGAACACAGGAAGGTGAAACAGTTCAGCTAAGACAACTATGGTTGGCCAGGACCATGCTGTAGGAAGCAGGTTTCACATATGGGCTCTTAGCAACATGGGAAGCAGATTGCGTGAAGGATCTCAGGTGTAGTCTGCAAGACAAAAACAACAGTACTTAAATCTGCATATCTTGAATTTGAATGAGTACCAAAGTTTTCAGGAATGTTTATTAAACAGATTGTTGTGCTCCATCTCCAAAATTCTGATTCACTTACTCTGGGATAAGACACTCACATCTCCTAGGTGTTTTAATGATGGTGGTGGGCCCAGGACTGCACTTGGAGAAGCACTGCTCTGAAAAGCAACCATTACCCTTGGAAAGCTAGGTCATGGGTAGCTCTAGGCTCTGTACATTCGGATATCAACATACTTACAAAGGTTGAATAAAGTCATGGTTGGTTCAGTGAAACCATGGGTATACTGGTATTATTAGGTCAGTGGCTCCACTAAAGATCATCTTCTCAGAGAACTAGCCAACTTCAACTCCCACAGGTAAATGCCAGTAAAGAATGGAAGTACCATAACATTTTATTCTAGAGACAGTCCCTCAGCGGTTCAGTAACTGGATGGAAAAATGTTGAATGTGGAGTTAGGAAGCCCAGATTCTTTCATGAATGGCTTTATGGTCAATGGCAAGTAGCCTCAAAGTGCTATGCTTCAGTTTAGTCAGATATGATAGGAGACCTTAAAGGTACCTAAGATATTCTACCAGTAGTCCTACATGTCTTTAACTCTAGAACCCAAAGCAAGGCCTAGGCAGCAGATTCTAGTGGAGTGTGTGTGTGTGTGTGTGTGTGTGTGTGTGTGTGTGTGTGTGTTTTCATCTCTTCCTCTCCACCTTATTCCTTTGAGGCAGAATCTTTCAATGAATCTGAAGTTTACCAATTTGGCTAGATTGAATCGCCAGTGAACTTTCTTGATATGCCAAATGCCAGGGTTACAGACATGTATGGCCAAGACCAACTTCTCCCAAGACCAACTGGGAATTCAAATCCAGGTCCTCAAGTTCAGAGCATAAGCACTCTTATTCTTCTCCCCATCCTATGGCTCTAGTTTCTTAATGTGCTGAATATGATGTACTGAAGACATTCTTAAGTACTTCCTTCCATCTGGCCTTCTTTAGTATTTTACCTGTAACGTGCTGATTATCCTGAATTATGTTTTTCACACACTATTTTGATCATGTTTTCCTTTCCCTAACTCTCCCTCCCTCCCTGCCCAAATTTGTGTCTCCTCCATCTCTGTCTCTCTTTTCTGTCTCTCTGTGTCTTTCTTACACACACACACACACACACACACACACACACACACACAAACAAAACCAATGAGACAAGAAAAATAAACACATTATGAAGTCACATATAAGAGGATATTAACTAAAATAAAGGATAAGCACGCTACAAATCCACAGACCCAGAGAGACTAACTAACAAAGAGGGCTCAAGCAAAGAATGCATGACTCTCCCTGGGAAGGGAAAATAGAATATATACCACTGGTGGACTGGATGCAGGTGGGGATGGGAACAAAGGGATCAGGTGGGGACAGAGAAATGAAGGGAGTACTGGGAGAGACAACTGGAATTGGGGGACATTTCAGGGGCAAGGTAAAAACCTAGTGCAACAAAAGCTCCCGAGAATCTTTAAGAGTGACACTAGGGAAGATGCCTAGTAATTCAGGATATAGGGCCTATATCCTGAATTATATCTATAGCCAGGCAAGACTTCCAGTGGAGGAACTGAGACGCTAACCTAGCCATAAAACCTTTGACTTACAACTTGTCCTGCCTGCATGATGTGCCAGGTAAAAGTGGTCCAGAAATTATGGGAATGGTCAACCAATAACTGGTCTAGGTTGAGACCCATGCCATGAGAGGGAGCCTACCCTAACACTGGAGGGCCAACACCCAGATGCTGGATAGCCCAGAGACCATATTAGAGTGTGTATGTATGTATATATATATATATATGTGTGTGTGTGTGTGTGTGTGTGTGTGTATATATGGCTTTGAATTGATCTACCCCAACAGCTACCACATTGATGAACTGCTACTGCTGGAGTGCATGAAGGGGCCACCGATCCTACAGACCCAAAACTACAGGATCTGCATGACACAGGGCACCAACAAGATAGCCCGGAGGAGTCCCAGTAAGGATCCAGTATTGGTAGAGTAGAAGAAGCCAGATACCTAATAGCAGACCGAGTCATTGCAATGAATATTTGCAAATAATGATTTGTGGACAAAAGGGTGTACTGTAACACACTACAGTTTCCACAATGAGATTTTTTTCCTGTGTTGGGAGGGGAAGTTGTAAGGGTGGAGGGTGGGTACAAGGGGAGGGGAAGATGAGTGGGATTGGGGTGCATGATGTGAAATTAGCAAAGATCCAATGCAAAATTTTTTAAAACTTGGGAAAATTACAAAATAAAACAAAACAGAAAGCACATGCCAAAAAAAAAAAACATGGAGTTTGTTTTGTGTGAGTCAACTATTCCTGGATATAACACCTGCTCTAAAGTGTGGTTAATAAACCCAGTGCAACTCCACTGAAGAAAACTAATTTTTTCTTTACCAAAGAGTATCATTTGCAGATAGCTTCTTGGTTAAGGCTGGAAACTTGTATCTACTTCCCTGTGCTGGGACCCTTTCTGTATTAAACCTATGTAGGTCTTGTTCATGTTTCAATAGTCTTTATGACATCAATGTACATCTGACCTGTTGTGTCAGGAAGACACTGTTTCCTTGGATTCATCCATCACCTCTGTTTTTAAAATCTTTCCACATTCTCTTCCACATAGCTCCCTAACTGTGAGCCAAAAAGTTTAACGAAGAAATCCCATTTAGAGAGGAATGTTCCAAAGTCTCTCACTCATTGCACATTGTCCATTTGTGGGCCTCGGTGTTAATTATTATCTACTGCAAAAAGAAACAAGTTTGTCTGATGTGAGTTGAGGCACAGATCTATGGCTATAGCAGTGTGTCATTAGGAATTATTTTATTGCTGTGTTCCTTTAGCAGAAGAATAGTAATGACTTTTCCAATAGGCCCATGACCTATCTACTCTCATGTTCTTGGCCACATTAGCAGTACCAAGTATGGGTTCCATCTCTGGAGTGGGCCTTAAGTCTATCTTATCAAAAAGATGTTGTTACTCTCGTAGCATTTGTGCCACTCCTTCACCAGTATATCCTGCAAGCAGGTCATTGTTGAAAGTTGCAGATTTGGAGCTGAGTGATATTGACGATTATCTTCCTCCAATGGTAGTTTGCAAAGCACCCTCCAGCACTGTGAACACTACTTACTATGGGTAAAGCTTTTAGTTGGGTACCAGTTTAACTTTTCCATGTTCCATGCCGTAAGTGTTGTCTTCAGCAGTAGGGCCTTAACATCAGGTTGTTGAGAGCAAACAATAGTCTTGGCAATAACCTGAGAAGTGTGTGGGGAGGGTTCAGGGGACCACCTTGATCAGTGATTCAACAAGATGTAACCCATTCCTGGCATGGAGGTTGTACTTGAGGCCCGATTCTTTCTCTCCATCAAGAATCAGCAAGAAGAAAGCAGTGATATCTGAAAGCATTCACTTGAATTTCCACAGTGTTACACAAGGGAAGGAAAAGGAGTCATTGCTCTCTCACAGAATACTCTATCACTTGAATCGATCTCAGTTCCTGGAATCTTGTGAATTGGAATCATTAATCACCAAACTGACTCTGAGGGCCTGAGAGATCGCAAAGTCAGGGACATTCCCTGTGAGCTTCGGAGGTTTGATTTTAATTCTCTGGGATGCCACATGGAAATTTGAAAGGATTTCTTTTAAGTACTACGGTCATTATGTGAATGCATACTGAGCAATCCCTAGTGAGTTAGATTAAGAGCACAATGGACCACATCACATAAATGGAGACACTCCTGCTTAAACATTAATAAGCTGGGTAATTCAGAAAGAGCACTCAAGTGCAGACATCTCGAGCCTCCAGGAAGCAGAAGCCTCCCTGCATCTGGTCACTTTTATTTTCAATGATGACGGAAAGTCACAAAACGTATGTGAAAGGCACAATTTATCTTTATTCAGCCACTCAGGTGAAACTCAATCTTCTAGGGAAGTAGGGAGTGCTAGGGACACTTGGGAGCAGTAGCGTTGGGGAACATAGATGGGGTAGGGTGGGAAGGTATTGCTATCATAGATAAAAATACCAAGTAAGACTCTGGACATGGTGGACCTTAGGCAGAGTCCTGAAGTCAGTGAGGGGTGAGATTTGCAACTATAAGGAATATGGTAACACATTTTATGAAAATATCTCTTACAGTTTAAGAGACAAAAACTTTTACCAGAGATATTTAGTAATACACTATGAACGCACTTAAGACTTAAAATTTTTTGTTCTACTTTGTACTTGGCCTGTTTTGTGTTTTGTTTACCTGCCTTTAAGAGAACAGTGTAACAACCAATCTTCTCGCCTTGCATTTCTCATGCAATCAATTATTACAACCTAACCCAATGCACAGCTATAACCTTAAATTATGTCCTCTACTATGCACCTGACCCAAAAGCTTAGGAGCTATGGCATTGATAGAGGAAGTATGTCATTGGAGGCAAGCTTCAAGAGTTTAAAAACTTACACCATTCCCAGTTGCTTTCTCTGCTTTGTGCTTATGGTTCAGGATATAAGCAATCTGCAGCCATCACGCCTGCTGCTTGTTTCCATGCCTCTCTCCCATGACGTATTATTCTCCTAGAACCATAAACCTAATAAAGCCCTCTATAAGTTACCTTGATCATATTTTTATCACAGCAACGGAAGAATTAGACACAATATACCCAATAGGACCAATTCTAAGTATATGTTGTGGTTTGAATATGAAATGCCCCCCCAAGGATCAAGTGTTTGAACACTTGGTCCCCAGCTGGTATTGCTGTTTGAGAAGGTCATGAAATCTTTGGGAGGTGAAGCCTTGCTAGATGAAGTGGGTCAGTGGGGTGGCCCTGGTCCTATCACCTGTTCTCTTCCTCTCTGTTTCCAGTGTATGTGGATGAAATGTGATCACTCCAATTCCTGACTGCTGGGCCAGCCTCACACTCCTGCTGCCATGCCTATACAATCACAGTGAGCCTTATCCCCTTTGGAACTATAAGCAACTTCTTCCCTAAGTTGCTATTGTCAGGATGTTTTACCACAGTCACAGAAAACAAATAAATACAGTATAAAGCAAAGCTCATTTTTTTTTGGCTTTAGTTTTTCAAGACAGGGTTTCTCTGTGTATCTCTGGCTGTCCTGAAACTCACTCTGTAGACCAGGCTGACCTCAAACTCAGAAATCCACCTGCCTCTGCCTCCCAAGTGCTGGGATTAAAGGTGTGCGCCACCACCGCCCGGCAACAAAGCTCATTTTATACCATGGTTTATATCAAAGGTCTTTACAATGTACACACTGAAAACAATCCAAATGGCCATTGGCAGATGAATAGACGAACATGTGGTTTATATATACATACCCAAATAGCACTTATCTATCTTAAAGAACAAAATACTAATACATACTACAACGTGATGAACCTTCAAGTTTTTATGCAAAATGAATGAAACCATCACAAAGGCATCCCATGTGATTCTTTTATGTGAAATACCTAGATAACATGGGTAAAATCACAGAGGCAAAAATAAGAATGAGTGCTAAGGAAAGGAGATGGGGTGGGGACATAGATTGCCTTTTTAAATAGACATTGTATTATAGACATTTTATGGCATTTTTTTTTTAAAAAAGAAGCTAGAATGTAGAAAGGATCAATGAAAGAAGCTTTAAAAAGTGTAAGTCAGAGAAAGAATCTGCCACAGCAACCAGGAGCCATTTTGAGCCTGGAACATCTCCGCTACAGACACCAAATCAACAAAACCATTTCCTTCATGCTGGAAGAGCCTACGCTTTTGGAAAAAGCGGCTGTTGATAAAGCTGGTTGTTTCCCTGATCTGCATCTACTGGAACTGTATATAGTTATATTTTCCCCATTGTTTACCATGGTAAGCTTTGAAAATAGCTTGTAAGCAAGAGAAACTGGGCTGACGGCAAATGAAAGGCAGAACTGAGCAAACTGTACCTTTGAAAGCACAGACTGTACAGAGAGGGATGGGGCTGCTATTTTCAGACTTGTGTGGGTGTGAGGATAACAGGCCTCTGGAAACAGCTGTTTAACAACAGCATGTGGGAAGTCTCTAGAGGCATAGGACCACCCTCCACAGTGAACCAAGGGCAAGTTCAGGAGTTAGACAAAAAATCTCAAATGGGGATTCAACCCCAGGGCTTGAATGAGTTACACTATTTAGCAAGAATATACTTATTCTGTTCTAAAGAACAACTCTAGAGCAGGACTAGCCAAGTCTTAGGCAGACATAGTGTACTACCTTGAGAATACCCTCCAAGCCCCTCTGCACCAAGCACTTCCAGAAGAAAACAGGTCCAGGTGAGACGCTGTTGATTCTGGGTAGACCTTTGCCTCAGGACATTAGCATTGGGTGCAAAGTCTTTATGACTGGGAAGGAAAGAAGGTTGTTTCTAACATTGGAGTTGCTCTCCCTTTTGTTTCAAGGAAAGCTTGTCCCATCACGACTCACTGAAAAGCAAAACCAAGTCATTTCCACACAACCACGGAGAACGCACTAGAAATCGAGTGCAAATGCTAGCCCATTAAAAACTAGTTGACAAGCTAAACCATACAAAACTTTGTATCTAAAGAATAATGGGAATGAGAGTGAGAAAGAAAGCTTCAAAACTGTACTGGCTGGTGTTTTGTCAACTTGACACAAGACAGAGTCCTTTGGGAAGAGGAAACCTCAATTGAGAAAATGTCTCAACTAGATTGGCTTGTGGGCAACCTTTGGGGTACTTTTTTGACTAATAATTGACACGGTTGGGCCCAGCTCACAGAGAATGGTGCTACTAGTACACAGGTGGTCCTGGGTGATAAGAAAGCAGGCTAAACAAGGCAAAGGAAGTAAACCAGTAAACAGTACTCCTCCTCTATGGCTTCTGCTTCAGGTCCCTGCTCTACTTGTGTTTCTCCCCTGATTTTCTTGGATGATGGACTATGATGTGGAAATAGAGGGTGAAATCAACCTTCTCCTCCCCAAGTTGCTTTTCGGTTGTGATGTTTTATCACAGCAGTGGGAACCCTAACTGAGACAGAAATCAAGGTTATTTATTTAACTATATCCTGGTCAACACTTTCAGGATTTATTCATTCTAACAGTAATTCAACAAATCTATATTTACTGCTTCCCATGTAATTGACATAAAACCAGCAGGTGGAATGGTGCATTGCTGAGCATAGCAAACAACTCAGACATTGGGGAACAAATGATAACCAGAGGAATACAGACAATTATTGACCCTGCCAAGAGCTGGATGGGAGAGGAACGTTTTTCATCATTCACTTTCAAGGTCTCCTTTCCCCATCCTTATTTTCTGTTCTAAAATTTAACTCTATTCATGATTAAATACCACAAGACTATTCTCCAGAAACATGAGCCTGATGTCACCAGAAGTACTTTAATTTGTGTATTTTCTATGGCCAATGTTATATAATGGTGATGGTTTGGACTGAAAAATATCCCCCAGGGTCTTTGCATCTTCTAAGAACAGCTTCTAAAATAAGAGAGCACAAGTGAGAAACAACCCATAGTTAAACTAACTGAGGAAAGTAGCAGCTTGTCCGCCAGAAACCTGTGAAGTCTACAGACAACTACACAGCTGAAAGAAGTACCCAAAAATATGAACTTGTATAGTCAGCTAAAATACATACTTGTATAGTCAAATTGAGAAAATCCAGGGATTTCCCAGAAAGCCTAGTTTGCAAAGCCTTCCTCAATTAAAAAAAAAAAAAAGATAGCTAGAGCAGGCGAGTACATGCATATGTGTGAGCATGCGTGCATGCGTGCATTTGTGCTTGCTTGCATGTGATGCACGTAGGCATGCATGAGGAGGCCAGAGGAAATCCTCAAGTATCATCTACCTTTTTTGAAATAGGGCCTCTTATAGGCTTGAAACTGACCAGATAGGCGAGGTAGCTGGCTGGCCAGTGAATCTCAGGGAACCATTTGTCTCTGTCTCTCCAGTACTGGGACATCAAACCAATGCCACTCTAGCAAACTCCTTTTAAATGGGTTCTGGAAATCAACTCAGGTTCTTCAGCTTGGTAGGCAAGCACACTATTGACTGAATTATCTCCCTGGCTCCATACCCATTGATTTCTTTTTTTAGAATGGGTCTCATGTAGCAGAGGATGACCTCAAACTTAACATATAGCTGAGAATGATCTTGAATGTCTGATAGTCCTTCATCTACCTCCTTGGTGCTTGGATTACAGTTGTGCACCATTATACTGGGTTTGTGCAGACTTAGAGTTAACCCAAGGCTTCCTAAATTCTAGGCAAGTACTCTGCCAGCTTAGCTACATTTTCATCCCCAACCCCAACATTCAGCCTTGTATTTTTCTCATTAAGTTTCCCCAGTAGGAGCAATTAAGGTCTAGTCCTACCCAGGATCACACTGTTACATTGCTTTATGTATATTATCAGTGAGGTTCCCCAGTAGTAGCAGTTGAGGCCTAGACCTACCCAGGATAGCCTTGTTACATTGCTTTACAAACTGCATCAGTAAAAAGAGCTAAGTTGGGGAACCAGCTGAGAAAAATCAGGAACCACAATAAATCCCAATAGGCAGAACCCAGGCACCAACAATATGTAGACACCAGCTAACTTCCAACTCATGGTCCTTTGTGTCAAGTGGGACAAGTCAATGGCAATGTGATGGGCTTGGGATGCTGTCATTAAGTAACCACAGAATTTGCAGCCTAAATTGACAGTAAATTCCATATGAAATAATAATTTAATGGAAAGACGACATCTTTGGGGAAATACAAAACAGTACTTCCACCTTCAATTTGCCATGTCTCCTATTCAAGTCATTTAAACATCACAGTGGTCCCTCTCCTACCGGGTTCTCTGATTTGTCAATCTGAAGGTATATTCCATCTCTTCAACAGTTGAGAAATGTGTCCCTGTCATAGCATCGAATTACTGACTATTTGGGATAGAAACATGGCAAATGCAGCCTTAAGGTTCCATGGTCTAGCTGAGAAGTGGTGGCACATGCCATTAATCCCAACACTTGGGAAGCAGAGGAAGCTTGATTTCTGAATTCGAGGCCAGCCTGGTCTACAGAGTGAGTTCCAGGACAGCCAGGGCTACACAGAGAAACCCTGTCTCGAAAAACCAAAAAAAAAAAAAAAAAAAAAAAAAAAAAAGGTTCCATAGTCCAACGCCAGGTTAGCAGCAATGGAGTGGTTACTTGATCATGATAAGCAACTGACCTTCTGAAATGTAAAGGACAAAATGACAGTGGAAGAAAAAGGCCCCAACTAAAAATAATTTGTGTAGAAGAAAGGAAACCAGAAAACCTAAAGATAGTCTTAATTTGTGACTTTCACTCAACATAAAGCATTTGGGCTTTAGAATTTAACTACAGTAAAATGTGACGGCTGCTTGCTTTTCAAGTTGGACACCAACCCGTGAACGCACATATACCTTCTTTACAATGAACATTGTGTAGGGTCATCTTGCTATCTTCATTGTCCTCCTTCATCTCCCTGTCTTTCATCCTCCACTGATGCTACTTAAAAATAGGCCCTAAGAAAGACTTGAATTTGTTGCATTTGTACTTTGCAACAAACACTCCACTGTCTGCTGTGAGGTACTTGTAAGAAGGAAGTAGACGTCTAAATAAGGCCCTAAGGAGTCTCCTGAGTAGAAACCGCTCCAGGGATACCAGGCAGTCTAGGATGCTGAAGCTTATTATTGAAGATATCTAACAAGACAAGAATGGCTACTGGCCTACATAAGCCTTAGGCTTATAGAGAAAAGGAATTAGAGTTGGGGGAGACTTGCATAATGCACTCCTGATCAAGGTGGGGTCTGGTCGATCATTGTCTCAATTCTAGTTCTACAATGCATGCTGCCTGGATCAGCAGTGTGGATTTATTCACAGTTGTCAAGAACCCCAGAGAAGGTCATATCCATCCAGTTTATCATGAGTAACTGTCCAGCTCACCCAGACAAGCCTTCTTGGCTTCTCCTTGGCTAGAGGCATGGGAAAGATCAAACACCAAATGGCTGTATGTGTGACCTTCACTTAGTCTCCAATGGGATGATCCTGATAATTATGATCAGGTCCCAAAGAGACATGGACTGCCTTTGAAAGATCCAAATTGGATGCATGCACATCAAATATATAGGGATAAGTCTACTCTAACATCATTACGGCTCATACTGTGGAACAAAAAAAATTAAGTAAAATGCCAGTTTTGCATCAGCAGTAGCATTCTGAAATTATCAGGAAACACACCCGGTGTTTATAATTCTTCTTCAGGCCTGCTGCTGGCAAGAGCCCTTCAGTAAGGCAATTAACAGCTCCATGCTCCTATTCCCTCACCAACACTAGAATCATACCACCTACTTATCCCAAAGGACTCATATTAGCTTGAGCCCATAAACAAATCATTTTTAAACTATTCATTTATACTAATAAAGACTTCATAAGATCTGTACTGGGAAAATTCAGAGCTGTTTATATAACCAGAGTCCAGAGTTTTTAAGACAAGTCTGGGTTCTAGCAGCTCTCCAAAACTTAGGCTCAGCCACCTGTCCCCATCATACCAATTAAAGAGATGGGTAATGGTGGAAAACAGAGAGAGAGAGAGAGAGAGAGAGATTCAATGTGACCACAGTGGGAAGAGAAACTAAATATATATATATCCTGCCATCCCCTGTCCACCCTCATGGAATTGACATGAGCTTTAGGCTTATTTATAAAAGGAATTAGAGTTAAAGGAGATCTACATAACGCAGTCCTGATCAAGATGAGATCTTGTTGATCATTGTTTCAATCCTAGTTCTGTAATATTGTCCAAAGACCTCAGAGCTGTCATTGCTTGAAGAGATCCATCTGGTTCCTTCAAGACGATCACTACTATTCCCAAGCCATGGATATCATCCTCATCTGGGCAGATGTCTGCCCTGTGAGGTTTCATACTTCATGAAATCCAAGTTGACTCCAGGTTTGGACAATGCCTTATTTTTGTACTTTCAGTTAAAATGATGGGGATAGACAGACTCAAAATAAAGGCCGAAATGTCAGGCTTTCCTCCTGCAGACCCAAATGTAGGATCGATGCATTTTAGCAAAAGCAATTTCTAAGCACCTGATTCATTTAATTGTTCAAATAGGAAACTTAATTCTCCTTTATAGGGTCTCCTAGACCTTAAATAACCCTATGAAATTCCCTGATTTGCCAACTGCTTTATTTTATGGTAAGTCCAGTATAATTTTCTTAACAAACCTGAGTTGAAGATCTTTTTCTCATAAGTTAACATAAATATATTAAGGTTTACTGAGTCCAGCCAATGAATGACATGACTGAGATTCAAGACACGAAGGCTATCACCACCCCCCATTCTTCCGTGAACAGATCCTCACTACCTGTTTCCACTCATAAATGCACAGACAGGGCAGGAAATAGTTGCATAAATTCTGCTCCATAGATACCAAACCTAGACTATTATGCAAAACTTGATGGGATAATTCCATTTCTTCAAGGTTGTTGTGGTTCATGTATTTCAACACTCAGTCCTCAGCTGGTGCTGCTCTTTGGGGAGTTGTGGAACTCTGGAGAGTGGGGACTGTCTAGATAAAGTGGGTGCCCAGAGAGCAGGTCCACTTCTGAATGAGCTCTCTGCTTCTTGCTTTGTGAAATGTAAGCAACGGCATGTTGCACTTTCCTGCTGCCCCATCATTCATATGACCCAGCTCATCACCACACAACATCTTGCTGTTGTTCTGCATATCTTTTCTATTGTCACTTGTTCAACATCCTGAGGACGAAACGGAGCTGGCTCTGCGCACAGAGCTCTTGGCTGCTGCTTGGCTCCATCTACGAGAAGATTACTGCTTCCTGATGGGAAAGTGGTGAAAAAAGAGGCAATTTTGACTTTGATAGGGAACAAACGAGAGTTCCTAGGCTATGGCAAGCAATAACCAAGCCACAAAGTCTTTTTCCTTGCTCACCTTGTTTTCTCAAGAGAAAGCCAGGCAGTGGTGGCACATGCCTTTAATCCCAGCACTCCGGAGGCAGAGGCAGGTAGATCTCTGTGAGTTTCAGGCCAGCCTGGTCTACAGAGCGAGTTCTAGAACAGCCAGGACTATCACACAGAGAAACATTGTCTCAAAACAAAACAAAAACAACAACAAAAAAACAAAAACAAAAACAAAAAAAAAAACAATTCCAGAAAAACAAAAAAGGCCAAAAGAAGTCTCTTCCTTGGGAATTTTGCTAAGTATAAAACAAGCTGTAAAAGGACTGGGAGAAAATACTAGAAGTTCCAGGACGCTATAACCTCCTTGGGTATCTGGTGTAGAATAAATGACCTGATTAATTACAGAACTTAGTTATGGCCCAGACCCTAGATGTCATGGGGGTACACAGCACTTAAGCAACACGTAAACAGTGCCAAGGCAGGGCTTTCCACACGAGATGTCATTTAAACATCTCCGTGATTTATAAAGAGGAGTCCATCCCTAGTGCCACTCAAAAGCTATGGTAACTGAAGTTGTTACTTTTCTAAACCGTTCCTCAAGGCAATGCGCAGGTAGGTTCCCTGTCTCCTTCCTGTCTCCATTTGATCCCTTAGCCAGTCTACCCACTTTTTAAAATGTGCCATTCTAAGTTATTCTCACAATGACTGCCATCAACTCCCTTGTCCCCTTATCACACAGGTCTTCATGCAGATGCTTCAGACAACAAAGGGGAGAGGTCAGCTGCAAATAAATTTCTCCTCAGTTAAGAATCCCCACATTGTTGAATAAGATAGTAGGATGCAAAAGGTGGTTTAAGCATGCCCACACTGCAATAGTACACTGAGATCTGGAGCTGGGGTTTAGTAGTCCTTCCTGTTATCAAATGCCTGACTCTACTGAATTCCAATGCTGCTTGGCTTGCACTGGCCCCTCCAAGATTGCTTCTCTGTAACAGACACAGCCCACTATGATCACAGAGAAACCAGTACATGGCCCTGGTGGATAAAAGGCACATCATTCCTCAATTGGCTTTAGAAACATGTTATGGCCCCAACCTTTTCAAAACTCTCTGGTGTAGAGGTACACACCTGTAATCCCAGCACTCTGGGAGAGAGATGGGGGGGATGAGACATTCGAGGTCATAATGCAACCACACAGAGAGTTTGAGGATATACAATAGCCTGTCTCAAAATAAAATTTAAAAAGGTTAACTAGAAACAGAATGTGGATCCTAATGCAGATGGAGAGAAAAAGACAAAGATAAAGGAAAAATAAACGCAGAAGCCATTGGTCCTGTTACAGACTGTCTGCATCAAGATCCTGTCAATTGCAGATGACAACTTAAAAGGGAATCACCAGAGACTTTGTGGCATGGTGTTTATTAAAAACAGAAAGCCTTATTTCATGTGTTAAGATAGAGGCACAGCATTGATAGCACTGGGCAAAGTCTCCAATGAACCACCATCGTCTGATGAAACAGTTCGTCTGCTAATGTTTAGGAAGTGACCCTCTAGTAAAGACATAAGGAAGGGGTGCTGCCCACAGACACTGAATCCAGTCCATTGTTGTAAATCAAGTTGAAAACAGGAGCCTGCCACCCTACTTTGCTTCTGTACTATCTGTCCCTGGTTTCTTTCTGTACTGTCTGCCCCTGCATTTGTGCTGCAATCCCCAGGTTCAGTACTTGGGACAGATTGCATGCCTGTGAAAGCTAAGAAAAAAAAATCTATTTTCTGGTCCTTGATGAAGAAAGTGTACCACTGACCTCAGTGAAAGAGCATTCTGGAACATACCAGAAAGCTCTCCGAGTCCCTAAAAAATGAAATCTATTCATCAAACAGTAGAGCTGCGCAGCAAGCGTAAGAAGTACAGAAATGTGTGAGGAATACTATAGTTCTCCATTTTCTAGTCTGAGCTGATGGTCTCTGTCACTGGAGCAAGCCAGCGTCTAACGGGTTTAGCTTGTCAACAAGTCCCCTGCCAATGTGTTGCCGAGCTGCTATTTTTGAAACTGTCTCACAAGAGTGACTAAGAACTACATTTCTATGAACAAGAATAAAGAGAGGAGCAGCTTTCCCAGGCAGGGGCAGCCTGTCTGGAATTCTGGAGACAGAGCTCACCGAGGCTGATTCAGGCATTCCTGTTGACATTCAATCTCCCTGAATATGATCCATCGGAAGGGGGCCTGGGATTGCACAACTTTGCTTTGGCTCTGTTTCTTATTATTAATTGCTTTCTGTTTATTTGACCTTGCTTTCATATAACTTTCATTCGTGTCCTTTGAACTTCCTTCGTCTTCATCCTGCTTCAAGGTTACATAGAAGTCCTCTGAGATGTCTGCCCTCCTGCCAACACACACACACACACACACACACACACACACACACACAAAGATACAAAGGCTAGGTTCTACCTGGTCTTTGGCACTTTGCAGGACAGTGAGTTTCTGTAACCGAAGCAAGGGGCCCTTTAAGAGATGGGCCTGACTAGATGTGTTGAAGAGGCAGTGGGGCTGATTACAACCTGCAACTGCTGCCTCTCAGCAATTATACAAAGTACTGAAATTGCAAGTTGGTTGCAATAAGGTATTGGAGCAGCCTAATTCTTCTTGCCATTAGGGAGCTTTAGTGTCATGTTTTTCCTACTCTCCATCTCTGCTTTCCAGGCTCATAAACCATACTATTCCTGTTCCGCCCAGAGGAGTGCCCTTCCCTTTCATGGTTTTTCACACAGTGTTAGGGATTGGTGGGCTGTGATCATCACTATTGCAAATCCTTCTTTTGGGTCGCTCCTCCTAGTACAGGGCCCCACCACCCACTGCTGGTCCTCACTGCTCTGAGTCACTAAGGACACAGAGATAGCAGCTTTCCTTCATACGTGGAAATCATGGGAATCTGGGCTCTTTTTCCCCACTGGATCAGTCCTTTGACACACTAACATGGGTTGTATGTGCCCTGCCAGCTTTCACTGAAGGATTAAAAATGGCAGGCCTACAGCAGATTGTTCTAATACTTTGAGAAAGGCATTAAGACTAAAGAAACAGTTTTACTCATAGTTTCCTTGGATATGTGAAAAATGGTCAGCCTAGTAGTTATGTGTAATTGCCTAGGCTCTAGGAATGGCCGAATCCAAACAGGAATAGAAGTAGCATTAGCATTCCTGTACTACCTTGAGCAAATTTACCTTCTGTGCCTTCATTTCCCCATTTGCAATCAGGGACAATAATGATACTTTCTTAATAGGGTAATTGCCAAGTACAAATCAGTACAGAATGTTGTGCCCAGGGTTTGGCAAATAGAACACCCTTCATAAATGTTAGAACCATTAGCCAAGATCCGTGTCCTTTCCCTTAAGACAGAGTCCATTCTTGGGAGCAGACAAAATATCTCGTTTATTCTCATTCCAGCATCTGTATTTAAGTATATTTACAAAATATACACACTCATTTAGAAGCATATATACATACTCTTACGTGGCATGGAGGAGGATGACTTGAGAGAAGGAAAGGTTCCATCAAGGAGAGGAGAGATTGGGAAAGACAGAGAGTTTGGGGGCAGTTATTACCAAATAAGATCAAGGTACAATCATATGCATTTACAAACAGGTCTAAAAAATGTTTAAAATTAAGAAATTACAATCTAAGCTACCTTTAAAAAATCCTTAGGAGCCCATTGCTGGAAATAAAGACACTTGGAGACATAGATCACATACATACATACATATATATATATATATATATATATATATATATATATATATATGAAAAAGAGAAACAACTCCTGAAATGCTGGACACACGGACACACACACACACACACACACACACACACACACATTCTAACGATAAACAGAGATTCCCAGAAACAGAGAACTCCCAGTTCACCAGGGGATAACCACCTCTGCCTTGGTTCCCCCACCCACAGGGAAAAAGGCATCATAGACAAGCTCTCTAGTCTCACCCTTTTGCTGACAGTAGTAGAAAATGGCCAGAGCCGAGTTCCTTAGAAACCAAGCATGCAAAAGCCTAACACGGCATGGAAGTCAGATGCCTTTCTTACCTTGGACCAGAAAGCCCTTTTAGGTGAGACTTTCTAGTTCCTGTAAATAAAAGGAAAAAATATAGATATTTTTTTCTTCCTTTGTCTGGAACAAAAGGGAAGAGGTAGCTATTTCAATGATATCTATTCAGCACATGATGATGGGTTGGGCACCTATAATATGTAAATTCTGGATACTAAGTAGAAATCAAATAAATGGAAGTCCGCTCTTATATTGACGATCGATCGTGCTGCAGACATGGAGAGACGTGCTGAGAGGAGCAAAGACTAAGCCGCAGCTCTAGGGGTGGTAGGTGGAGAGGTGGCTCAGCAGTTAAGAGAGAGAGCACTGGCTGCTCTTGTGGAGGACCCAGGTCAGATTCCCTGAAGCAAGCACATGATAAATCACATCGGTATCTCCAGTCCTGGGGAATACAGTGCCTTCTTCTGGCCTCTCTGTGTGCACTGCATGAACATGCTGCAGGCAAAACACTCAGACGCATAAAAGAAAATAATAAATTCTTGGTTTTTTTGTTGTTGTTACAGCCTCAGAAGAAGTTGAAAAGAAATCTGGGAGATGACTCAGTTGATAAAACCCTTGCTTCACAAGCATGACGACCTGAGTTCAGATACCAAGAACCCTTGTAAAAAGCTGGGCATGGTGGTGCTTGTATGTAACCCCAACAGTGACAAGATGGCAAACAAATCCTTGGAGCGCACTGGCCAGCTAACCAAGTCAGTGTATGGAAGTTCTAGAACAGTGAGAGACCTGATCTTCAACAAAAGGCAGAACGCACCTAATGTACATTTGAAATTATTTTCTGACCGCCAGCTTTATACACATATTTGCACTTGCATACACATGGAAGAGGTGAAGATGTCTGAGTTAAGCCTCATGCAAGTGAACAATCCATTAAGAACCCAATGTTCAGGCTGGTGAGATAGCCTTCCGGAGGTCATGAGTTCAAATCCCAGCAACCACATGGTGGCTCACAACCATCTGTAAAGAGATCTGATGCCCTCTTTTGGGGTGTCTGAAGACAGCTACAGTGTACTTACATATAATAAATAAATAAAAACCTTTGGGCCAGAGCAAGTGGGGCTGGAGCGAGAGGGAGAAGGGAAGGGGGGGAAAAAGAGCCCAATGTTCGTTCATCTTAGCTATGGTTTTCAAAATCCACTTAGCATGTTATGGTATGGTCTTTTCTTTAACCTGCTTCTTCTGTATGCACGTACCTGGTTAGATCTATATAGCACACACATATATCCTCAATACATCAACCATTCTGCCTCACAGCTGCTCCTAAGAGTCTCCATCTCACCAGCTACCAGCCGGGATCAGAACAAGTTTGTGGCAAGAACTTTGAGGGAAAAGTATTATTGTTTTTAAGTAAACTTTTTTAAGGTCAAAAGGATGGTCCTTTCATAGGGCGTGGCCACCACTCTGGCGTATTATGTCCACGTTAACAGATGATATCACTACTTTAAAAAAAAAGAGAGAGAGAGACTGGTAGGCAGTTCAAGAGAAGAAAATGGTGACAGATGACAGTTCCCATATGTTGTCTCTCCAAATCAAAGGAAGAGTTTAAGATGATTAATGGTAAATGTATGCCCTGCTCTGGCTGAAAGCCCTCACCACTAACCCTGTAGGCTGAAAGACATAAAAGCTGAAATTCACCCTCTGCTCACTTCCAGGGGGTGAGTCACTAACAGCCTTCCTCACGTTTCTCCAGGCAGAAAGCAGGAGACTTTCCAAACAAGGCTGGGGTTTTGCTGTTTCCTTGGCTCCCTTCACACATAGCCCAGCCATGACCACATGCAGTGACAGGCAGGAACCCATTGCCTTATTTGGGAATGCTGTGGCCCTCTTTGTAGGAGGAAGGAGAAGAATGAAAAGTCCACATCCAAACCACAATAGCTGACAAAAATAAAGGGAACTCGATAAAGGAAGAGGACATTTTATCTACAACAAATATAGAAAAATGTTGGATCCCCGAATTAGATATTTCCAGGGCCATTGCTTTTTATAGGTCTCTGAGGAAAATACCTAGAATCTTCCATTTTCCTGCAATGATGTCTCCCACTTGCCTTCTAGCGGTACTGCTGGCTGTCTGCAGTTAGCAGTGACTGCTAGGCCAGCTGTTTTTACAAAGGTTTTATTCACCCATAATCTTCTGGACTGGTTCTCAAGCATCGCTCATTCTGCCCCAGCATGTGCTGTGTGACATTCATTATGTGCTGCTGACAGCAAAGACCCTGTCGGTTCCACCCCCATCCCCAACAAAAAAGTAATGGTGTGGTGAGAAAAAGAGTAAGCATGTCTGGGCAAGACAGTTTCCATCAGGAGGGCAGAACTGAAGCAGAACCCTGCTGATCTCCACCATGCAGGTGAGGCCTCCGTAGAGAGGCCAGGCTTCTAACCCCAGATGAAATGCCTAAAGCTAGAGAGGAACAACCCAGGGATCTTGTACCCAGGTGTCCCTGCAGAGCTCAAGGTGGCTCCCAGCAACACTTCGTTTTTTACTGTTTTTCTCCAAATCTAAGGTGGCCCAGAGCTGACAAAGAGAAGCAAAGTGAAGCCAGGAGGCTCTGGAAGTCTTGGGTGTGTCCTCTCATGCTGGAATGTCTGTCCATTGTCAGCTCCGGGATCCCAGACAAACAAAACAAAATCCTCCGAGTGACGAGCCTGGTAATTCACTGGTAGAGGGAAGAGCGCCCTCTGCTGTCGCTCGAGATTTTCTGGTTTTGATTTCAAAGACAGCATGTAGAACAAATTTAGGAAATATTGTCTGCACTAACACCCTGGGTGTTTACTGTTTTAACCGGGTTGTGTTCTATGTCGTGAGAGAGAGGTCTGAGGGATAACTTGGGAGTCACTAGAAGACCATTTCATGTGGCTGCTGAGAGAATCATGAGAACAGTACTGCAAACTCTCCATGTCCAAGACAGTGAGTATCAAGAGATTGAACCACTGTTGAGAAGCAGGGCTTTCTTTCAGTAGGACTGTAGTCTGGCCAGAACCTCCATTAAATTTCCCTGTCTTTTCTCCAGGAAGGCAATATGAGCTTATTATTAAATACCTCAATTTGTTTCTTTGGGAAAGAAAATAGGCTTTCCAAACTTGGGAACTGAAAAACCAAATGGCTTAGCTTAGAAATGTTTTGTGAAGATAAGAGTTAAAGATAAACACATGTGACCCACTGTTATGAAAGATTCGTTATGTAACTCAGTATGCTACCTTAGGGACATGTGTGAGTTCACTGAAGTATAAAACAACTGACCCGGACATGCATTTGCCTTAGGAGCTAATTCCAAATGCAATTTGCAAGGCAAACTTAAATCACAGTTATAATTAATAATTGGGTGGCGGAAATGGTCACAAGTAAAAGGCTATACATGACATGGTTTTAATACCTTGGTGTTGGGGGTTGGTCTGGTGCTGCTATGTATTCAAATGCTTAATTCTCTACCCCCAAATCTGGTTGCCCCAAGACAAAGTCTCACTTACACCAGCATGGTGTACAAACCTTGCTCCTCGATTTAAAACTATTGGTTAAATAAAAATGCCTATAACCAATTACTAGGGAGAATAGAGAGAGGTGGAGTTTGAGTTACTGGGTGGGGTGGGAGATGTCACAGATAGGGATCAAGAAGAGAAGGGGGGAGAGAAGGCTGCAGAGGAAGACAAAAGGAAGAAATGGAGGTCTCCATTAGTCATGATGGAACAGCAGCATGTGTCCAAGTGAGATGCACTCCCCCTGCCCCCAACACCGGACTGCTGAAGCAGAAATAACCCAGGAAGATTCAAACAGCAATTATTTGGGGTACACAGCTGAGGAAGTTGCCAGTCCAGCCTTTAGAAAAGTAGATCAGGGGTGATGTCTGGTAATTGCCAAAGCCAAATAAATAATCCATAGTCTGAGTCTCGTTCATTTGTTAGCTAGACGGGAATAAACAGAAACCAATTATTTTAGACCTCGGTCGTTGCTTTTTCCCTAACTTTTATATCCAAAGATGAGGTCCCCTGGATTAGAAATCATACACCACCACACAAGTTTCTTTCACTTGTCTGAGAACATGCAACTATTTGAGGTTTCACAAAAGGCCTTGAAGAGGAGGGCAGAAAGATACACCAAAATGGGAGACAGTCTCATTACCACCATTGTCTGCCAATGTCACACAGTGCATGTTCTATGGTACTTGCCATGTAGTGGTCTCTTTTTAGCTAAACTCATGTATCTAGCAAAGTTGTAGAAGTAGAAGTGTCCGCTGCCTTTTGATTGCAAGCATCTATATCAGTTGGACTTTTCTGAAGTCAACTTGACCAAAGGACTTGTTCTGTGCAGGTTAATGAACCTTGAAGCTAGAGTTGCAACCCAGATCTTAGAGAAAACAGAAACCAAGAGCCAAAGTTTTACCACAGCTGAGGCCACCTTTTCCTTGATACTAACTAGTCTCCCAGATTGACTTTGATCTTGCCAGTAAAGATTCTGCTGGTTCTTCACAAATACAAGCAGAAAAGGCAGTCATCCAGAGTTAAAATGACTGTCCCACCATCCTTCTTGGAGGTTGCTTTGCAAGTAACTCCAGAAGTGGTGGGTTGCACCGTGATTTGGTTTGCAACCAAAATCAATATGAAAGGTTTTCATACAGCGCGAAGATTCACCACCTTCACTCTACTGACATTTGGGGTTTCGTTGTGGAATCTGTCCTGTGCACTGTAAGATGTGTAGTGACCTTTCTAGAATCTATCTCGGTCCCCTATTTGAGACAACCAGAACATCTCCAGACAGTGTTAAGTACCCTCGGGAGCAAAAGTTAATCTTAGTTGAGAACCACGAATACAGATTCACTCACTGTTAATAAAACAAATTTCAGTTTTGAAATAGTCAAGAAGGATTTCCTCTGAAATTCCCCTCCAGCTGTCTGTTTCCCTCTCTTTCCTTTATGCGTCAATAATAACTAACACGCACATGTATGTGATCATTGCTCTGGGGTAGTGGTTCTGAGCACGAGGCAATTTTGCTCCTCAAAGGACCATGTCTGTGATGTCTAACTTCTCCTAGGGAAATGGTACAAGTATCATCTCAAGGTACCAGTGACAGACCAAGGGAACAATTCCATCCAAGAATCTAGCATGGTAAACCAATATATTGATTAGGGTTAATTACAGATGCAGGGATGATTCAAAGACAAGTGTGTCATCAAAAACCACATTCCAGTATGGACAATAAATCAAGAAAGCTATAACCCTGGAGTTGCATGCAGCTAGCTGTACCCAAACCTACCCCAGCAACTGCCCCCTACTTTTATAACTTTGGAGAATGATCTTGTGAATTTTCTAACTTTCCAAGCTTGGTAAATTTGCTGTGCTTCATGAGCCTTAGTTTCCCCAGTCTCTGGAGCCTCCTTCACCCACCTGGGAGTGACAGTTTCAATTTGGCTATACTGCTATCTGTAAACATTTTTGTATATGTGTCAGGACCCAAATGTCAAATAAGTACTGTGAATGAGAGCCCTGGATCAAGCCAGTCATATCTACAAAGTCAAAAAGGAAGAACCTTGTTGGGAGAACCTTTCATAAGGCAGATCAGGGATTCTCAATCAGAGGTGATTTTTGCCCTTTGAGCAATGAATGCAGATGGCTTTCCTTGTCCCAATTCAGGAAGCAAATTGTTGCTGGCATTTAATAGCTGCAGCCTAAGGATGAATACTAAGCATCTTACAATATACCAGCAGGTCCTAAATAGTGACAGTGCCAAGATGGAGAAATCCTGTCCCAAAATCACTTAGACTCAGGCCATGGTAGTCCCCATTGGTGTTTTCACATTCTCTTTTAAGTCTGCGCTTTGGATCCTGTACTTCAGAACTGCTTTTGTGTTTTCAAGCTAGCTTTGAATGTCTAGACGTTACACAGCTTTGACACAGTGACAAGGATCTGAGAAGGAATATTGGCACAAAACCCAGCCCTAAAGCAGATGCACACCAGAGAGCAGGCCAGTTCACATGCAAGGTTGAGCCAGGATAGGGAGTAAGGACCAAGACAAACCATAGTCACAATTCAAATTGACAGCACAAACAGCTCAGCCAAAGACACTCTGTCCTGCCAAGCACAGGGACAAGGTGACTGAGAATGTGGAGCAGTAAAGACGTTTACTGTAAAATCAGACTGTTTCCGTAAAGTCATATGATGGAATGGGTAATTGCAGTGAGTGAGCTGAGGCTTAGAGAAGAGGCTCCATCCTGAAGTGGGGCTGATGACAAAGGAAAGCTGGGACCCTAACTGGAACTCTTATACCTCACCTTTAAAACCATATATTTCATTGGCACTCAGAGAGATAGGTGAAATTGTTGCATTTTGGCAGGGTCGAGAATTGTGTAGTATCTGAGAGCTGACTCTCCTCACAAACTCAAGTCTTTCTCTGAGACAGTGTCATGGGTAGGTATGTGAGACTTTTGGACCAAAGGTTTCATTCTTCTTTTGGAAATTCTCTCATGTTCGTTTATTGAGAAGGGAGGGCATTGTTGGAGCATGAGTATAGGAGTCAAGGACCAATTTTCAGGAGTCAGTTCTCTTCTTCTACCATGTCCTAGGGCTAGAACTCAGTTTGCCAGGCTTGGTGGCAAGTGCCATTATCCCCTGAGCCATCTTCCCAGCCAGTTTCATTATTCTTGGGTCACAGCAGTTTAAGTTTCATGTTCACATCAGATCCTGTTTCCTTCTAAAGTTCCACAGATACTACCCAGGGTAGCCCAGATAAATGCTGCATAAGTGATACAGTTGTAGCATGACTGAGAAATTTTCCGTTTGGGGGAAACCTTGATCTTTTACACTGAGCGAACAATAAGCAAACACGCCTGCTTTTGGACTCAGTGGGAAATGTTGTCTTTATTATATGGGGCAACAGATAGTATTCTGGTGATGGCTACTGTCTCTGTCTTTCAAACAATGCTATACAAACATCTCCTATTTAAAAAAAATAAGTCTGGGGCTAGAGAGATAGCAATTAAGAGCACTGGCTACACTGCCAAAGGAACTGGGTTAAAGTCCTAGAACACACACACACACACACACACACACACACACACACACACACACACACA
>JANHMN010000005.1:99500417-99528135 GCA_030674055.1 Rhabdomys pumilio | reverse complement strand
TCTCTCTCTCTCTCTCTCTCTCTCTCTCTCTCTCTCTCTCTCTCTCTGGCATGTGTACATGCACGTGTATTCAGGTATGCATGCATTGGATGTCTCCTCATTTTATGAGACAGATCTCTCTTACTGTCTTACTGAACCTGAGGCTCACTGATTCACCTAGACTGGCTGGCTGGTCCACAAAGTCCAGACATACTCTTGCCCATCCCCATCCCCATCCCCATCCCCATCCCCATCCCCATCCCCATCCCCCAGCACTGGGCTTACAGGTGTGCCTGACTCCATGCCCAATTTTTTACCTGGGTGCCAGGATCTCAACTAGGACCCTCATAATGGTACAACACATAATAAATGAACAGAGAGGAGTCTTTCTCAGTAAGATGTAAGGAACAAAACTTGGTAGCCAAGTAGGAGGCACCTCTGGGCTGCACAATTATTTCTTTCTCAGCAGACAGGGATGAACATGAGATCTGGGAAATGATGAGTTTTTTCAAGGAGAGGCTAGCAGTGGTTATGTCAGTCCTAATGATGTGACCCTTTAATGCAGTGCCTCGTGTTGTGACCCCCAGATAATTATTTTTGTTGTTATATCATAACAGTAATTTTGCTAGTGTTATGGATTGTAATATAAATATCTGCATTTTCTAATCATCTTAGGTAAGCCCTGTGTAAGAGTCTATCAATAACCCACAAAAGGGTCTTGGCCTGGACTCATTTTCCTCCTCCTCCTCCTCTTCCTGCTCCTCCTCCTCTTCCTCCTCCTCTTCCTCTTCTTCTGAGAGCTACTTTTCAAAGTAGGATGTTGTTGATGTTCCTCTCAAAAGAATAAGGCACTCACAAGACTCCACCCCTTTCTTATGTTTTACAGGCAGTTAATGGTTGCTAGGGAAAAGAGAGAGATTCTCTCTAGTTGTGTAGCTACTGGTAAGGTGCCCACGCTCTAGTAAACTAACCCCTCACCCATGCATTCCTAATGAAACTCATTGGGTCATCACTAACAAAAAAAGGACATGAAACTAGAAGGGAGAGGGGGCTAGCTGGAAAGAGGAAAGGAATCATCAATAGTGGGAGGGGAAAGAGATGGTAATGCAGAATGGATATGTTCAAGATACATTATGTGCATGCACAAAAATGTCACGCTGAAACCCATTATTATATTATTTATTCTAATTTTTTTAAAGAATAAGGAAAGCATACTGGCATTTTGGTATGCATGTGCACTCCTTAGGGGCTTTGGAGCATGAGGCAAGGCAAGACTGTGACACAGGTTCTCAGAGTCTTTTCTCACCTCTTTAGGACCAGCACACATACTAGCATCTAACCATCCTCCAAGGCTGCATCTGAGAGCACCAGATTTGTATGCAGAGACTCCATTGGCAGGAACCCTAAAAGCCACCATTTCTGGGAGTGCAAACAGACAGAACTAGGTGGAAAGAGTATTCGAGCTCAGTGCAGTAACAACAAAAATTCTGATAATCCCAGGAGCCTTCTGGACCCTTGCGAGCCCTGATGACTTGTTCCAAATGTCAAAGCTAGACCTTTAGAAGCTTGCATTGATAAGTCATTAGAAGAGAGCTTCCCATGAAAGGAAGTGGTTTTATTCAGGTATGAACAATTTCTAGAAGAAAACTGAACTAGTAATTGTCATTTGCCAACATCTCCAGCAGGTGAAAGAGTCAGTTCTTCAGTTCTGAGGAAGTGAGGGTAGGGTGGCAACTTGACATTCTTATCCTTTCAATTCCTCATAAAGAACCTTCTTTATTCTTTAGCTCAAGGCACAGCATTATACTCTATGCAAATATAATGGGTTCATGATTGGTTGGTTACCAATCAATATTTACATGTCTTAAATCTATTACTATCTAACTAAGGCTATAAAATAGAACTTGAATTTGCCAGTTTCGCAGGTATAGTCTGTAGATAAATTCCTACAAGTGGCATTTCTGGGACAAAGCACATACAGCAGTGAGGGCCTTTGTAGCAAAACATAAGAGGGTGTGGTCAGGTAGAGAGTTCATTAAAGTGGCTGTGAACCATACCCTGTGCTTCAGATATTACTGTACATGCAATAAAAAACAAAACATTAGAGAATGGATGGAAATCTTCTCATTATTTTTCCCAATTAGTACATTTAGTTGAATTGTATAAACCAAGGGAACATACCTATTGCTTTGAATGCTTATTTTTGTGCTGAAAACACATTAGCAATTTAAGAGAATGCAACATTTGAACCTGGAAACGTATGCAGTAGCTGAGTACTTGCCTGGCATGAATTCGGGAAGCCCTGAGTTCGATCCCCAGCACTATATAAACTAGTAGTGTGGTAGGGCACACCTATAAGCCCAACACTTGAGAGATAGAGACAGAAAGATCACAAGTTCAAGATCATCCTCAGCCCTGCCTCAAAACAGGGAAAAAGTCAGTGAGGAAGACAAACAACAAAAATGGAAATAACTTAATAACGCTTACTGAGAAGTCTGACTAGGAATCTTTACAGAAATAGACAACCTACTGCGACTCTCAGTCATTGAGCTGTGTTACAAAATAAAGCAATTTTCTTGAGACTATATGAACTTCCAGAATGTTTTCACCATTGCAAATTGCTTTGGGTGGGCCCTGCCAAGAGGGACAAGCCTTAGCAGTGAGTTCTTTTGTCTGATGTTTGTTCACCACAGGTGGTCTGTTACTAACTAAGGAACTCAGCAACCATCCAGACCCCCCAGGTCATCCGTACCTGGATCTGGAGTGTCTACTACTCAGTCCTGAGTTTTCTACATTCTCAAAGAAGTAGCCCAGTGAAAACCTGACAGTAGTCTCCTACCAGTGATTTTCTTGAATCCCAACAGATGTTTTTAAAACCCTAATTCCTAGCCTGGCATAGTACCACTTGCCTTTAATCCCAGCACTGTGAAGGCAGCGGGTTTGTGGCCAACCTAGTATAAAGAGCAAGTTCCAGGATAGCCAGGGCTACACAGAGAAACCCTGTCTCAAACAAACAACCTAATTTCCGTCAGTGTGTCTCATTGACGTGGAGCTTGCCTAATATTTAATTGAGACCTGAAGAGGACAGCCTGAAGAATGCTTTGTTGGGGGGAGAGGAGTAGGGCGCTGTGTAGGATGTGCTTTTTCATTTCTGTCTCCATTGTTTGGCTTTATTTTAGAAAACACATTTTTTTTAACCCACAGACACATCTGCTGGCCACACAAAAGCAAAGCCCAAATCAACATGAATTAGAATTAGTTTTCTGTCTGTCTTGGAGAATCATCATTGAAATACAGGCAAAGTTGAAAGATTCACCACTTGCCTTTAATCCACCACCTCGGCCGCTAGAGATAGATATTAACAGGAAGGACTCAGAAGTGAGTGTCAGGGCTGGGGCTGGGAGTCTTGTATGTTCTTTCATTCTGCTTCCTGTGGTAAATGCAGGGTTCAAATCCCCTCAAAGTGGAAAATAATTTCACATGTGTTAAGAAACCAATGCTTTGATTTTTTTTTTCAAGTACTCTCTGGCGGTGGACCACCCAAGCCTTTGAGAACTAGCAAGATGCAGCTTTGAGGATGCAGCAGTATAATTATAATTATTCAGAGAACATTTACATTCATTTGCTCCTGATTTCGTGAGGCTAATATCATGTGACATGATGGTCATTACTCTGTGCTGCTTTGGGCAGCCGAAGTCCAGGCCTGGTTCAGGTGATACCATCATGCTTTTTTCCAAAAAGATGTATGATTCAGGGAATGGCGGGTTGACTGAGGACAACATTTATTCCTCTTTCAGGCCACTGGTTTGCAAAAGGTGGAATTGGCTTGATTTCTCGAGTCACAGTAGCTAACTGAAATTAATGTCAGTTAACCTTCCCGAGGAAGGCGAATCTGCAAACTAGCCAGCTGCTTCAAGATTTGCTACAAATCCCTACAGGCCCAGAATGCTACGCAGGTAATCAGTCACTTAGAAGGAGATTTTGCAAACAAACCACCAACAACAATTAAAAAAAGCATTGACTATGCACACAGGACCTTGGGGTATATAAAACAGGAGAAAAGCCTGGTGTCTCTGGCCTCATGTTGTTTCTGGACTTCCGGCTGAAGGCAAAGAGATAGTCTTTTGCTGTTTCTCTTACATCACCTTCAATTCAGGGAAGAACAAAAATTCAGGGATGGACAAACTTCCTCTCCTGTGAGGACAGCTATCCATGAGAGTAAGATTATACCCCTAGAGTCCTAAAACCTAACTTACTGTGTACACTGCACAATAGATCAGAACCAACACAATGATGGGCTAATCACACCCAGAATGGGACTGTTTTGTCATGCATACCTCGTCTCTTCTATTTAAACCCAAACTTCACGTCAGAATACCGAAGACAAACTTGGAGCAAACATTGAATCTCTTTATTTGTTCCTCTTCCCAGTGCAGGCACACTGAAAAGAATATTAATTTTAAAGAAATCTCCATTCTCTGTGTCTCACTATTGCTCATCTCTAATTGGCATACTGAGACATGTGACTAAGCCCGGTCCATTGGGGCTGTCAGAGCCCCTTTTGCCTTAAAAACTCTAGGAAAAGTAGGACCATGATAAGGAGTCAACCTGAAGATGGAAGGCCAGTTCTCAGAGTTCCAGAATGGAAAAATACCTTAGCTTTTCCATCAACAAAGACTAGCAATTAGTGGGGTCCCAGGAGCTCAAGCTGCTCTGACACAATGGAGGAAAAGTTTCTTAGGATTTAATATTCAGCAGAGAAGAGAAGGCAGCAAACATCATTGAGGATAAGAAGAATAAATACTGATTTTCATAGCCAAAGTGTTTGGAATTCTGGAAGAACCTGGATGGTCCCTTCTTGGAGTCCTTTTTTTTTTTTCTTTGTATATGAGTATGGTCAAGGAAAAAATGTGTTCCTCAGAGGCTGTTTGTGCTATAAAATGGTGGCTCATTGCCTCCAACCTCTGGTCTCATCCTTTGACTTCAAGCCACTTTTGTTGAAGAGTTGCTTCATGTATAAAACCTCCTCTCCAACTGATACCCCAGCCCTACTCCCACGCCAGCTCATTTCACCCTTAGCTAAGGTCCTAGGCAGAGCTAGGGTGAATTTTAAAGAAAAGATATAATCAAAAATAAAGAAACAGCCGGGCGGTGGTGGCGCACGCCTTTAATCCCAGCACTTGGGAGGCAGAGGCAGGCAGATTTCTGAGTTCGAGGCCAGCCTGGTCTACAGAGTGAGTTCCAGGACAGCCAGGGCTACACAGAGAAACCCTGTCTCGAAAAACCAAAAAAAAAAAAAAAAAAAAAAAAAAAAAAAAAAAAAAAAAAAAAAAGAAAGAAAGAAAGAAAGAAACAATTGAAAATAAAGAAAGAAAGCAAATAATTAAATAAATTATTTAAGTGATGGACCAGGAGGTTCAGTGGCTCCCATTTGGTGATGGCATTCTTGCAAAGAGACTCTCAGAATGATACATGTTGAGAGATACGGAATGTAGCTATGTGTATGTGTGTCTCCACTGGTCTCTCCTTAATGTTCCCATGATTCAATCAAGGGCATCTACCTAGTGACTATCCAATCTCCTTAAAGGTCCCACCACTAAACACCAGGTTGAGATTTAAAGAGACCCCATCTGCCCACTATGATGGTATGACTCTGTAAACCCAGCAACTGAGAGGTGGAAATAGGGGATCAGGAGTTGAAGGCTATGTAGTAAATTCAAGGCCAGTCTAGATACAGTAGATTCTATCTCACGGGGGAAAAATTTCAAAGTAGACTCATAAATTCCATTATTTCACATTTTCATTTGGATAGTAAGATTTATATTTGGTTTCCTGGAGAAGGGAACTTGAAGTGGATAGAGGGTGAAGAAAAATGTCACTTCTTTTGTCTTTTTGAAACAGGGCCAAAGCCAGCCTCAAACTCAGTATGTAGCCATGGATGCCTTTGAATTCTGGTCTTCCTGACTCTACTGCCCAAGAGATGAAATTACAGACTTGTGCCATCATGCTCAGTTTATACAGCTTTTGATGCTCCAGGCAAGCACTCTACAGACCTCCTCAGGCTAAGAACAGCTGTTCCTTTTATCAATGTGCTGAAGCCAATCCTTTTCTGATGATGAGCAACAGAGAAAAATAAGGAAAAATGGGAGATAGTCTAAGAATGAAGTGTAGAATGGGCAATTTTCTGACAAAGTGGAAGCCTGTCGACGGAGAGAAACCGGTGGCAAGGAGGAGACAGACTATCAGACCTGTGGGGCTGATCATTTATAACTTATCCTTAATTTCAGCTATGAAGGGTGGAATTATTTAGATCAGCAATTCTCAACCTGCGGGTTACAATCCCTTTAGGGGTCTCATATCAGATATTCTGCATATCAAATATTTACATTATGATTCATAACAGTACCAAAATTGCAGTATGAAGTAGCAGTGAAGTAATTTTATGGTTGGGGGTCACCATAACATGAGGGACTGTAACAAAGAGTCACAGTATTAGGCAGGCAGGTTGAGAACCACTGATTTAGACTATTATGAATAATAAGGGACACATTTTTACACTGGACAAAAAGAAGAAGTTCACCATGACTCTAAATTTATTCCCAAAATGTATGAGTGTATTTGACCATGGAGTCTAAAGTTTTCTTTTGGATAGATGCTATGAATGGCTGTTGACATGTTGAAATAATTTTTATTATGGTTCTCTTTGATTTTATTCCTTTTGCAGTACTAGTCAATCACTATACTAATTTGGGGAAGGGAATTAGGTAAAGGTAGGTTATACTGCATCTGAGCTTTATATGAGAATAGGAATGGTGGAGGCTGGGGAGATAGCCTAGTCAGTAAAGCTCTTGTCATGCAAACATAGGACCGAGTCCAATCCCTACTACACATGTAAATGGTTGGTATCGTGTGGTTTATGTGTAATCTAAGCGCTATAGAGCTAGAGAAAGACAGATCACTGGGACTTGGCGGTCAGCAAATCTAACCTACTTGGTAAGACCCAGGCCAGTGAGAGATCTTAAGTTTTTTTATTAAAAAAAAAGTGAATAATGCCTGAGAAACAAACACAGGTTGATCTCCACCCTCCAAACACATATGCACATACATGCACACACACAAACACTCACACATACACACAAAAAGAGATAGGAAAGTGGGTGCTGTAAACCATTTGTTATAAAACAGGGCACAGGCCCAGCGATTGAGCTGGCTGTACTTCAACCCTAGATGAGCATGGGGACACTGTAGAATTTTGCTGAGCTCCAAGGCTGCAGAACAGAGCTGGAACCCACTCTGAACCTCTCTAGCCTTACCTTCCATTGTACAGATGAAGAAACTGAGGCCCAAGGAAGTTATGAGATGTAGCACAAAATATATACCACTATGGCCTGGTTACACCACACTCTTTGAATGAATAGAAAATTCTAGAAGTAAACGTTGTTTGAACAACTTACTATGTAGCTTCATGTTCACAAATCCCTGAAGAACGAGAGAGCGATAATGTGTTAAACATATTTCCCTGAGAATCCTGTATTCCTTCGACCTAAATTTATACTACCTCAAAACGGAAAGTTGCATTATTCCCTTAGAGATCACATGCTATTTAAGCAAAAGAGTTGGCCAAAGAATCAGAAAGCATATAATGAAAATAAACAAACCCAGCCTTATCCTAAAGGATAGCACCTTCCACATAACCATAAATCTATTCCTAACTTCATTGGCCAGACTTCACGGAAATGAACTGTGATTCTTTTGAACAATCAAGCCAATCCCTAAGAAATCAAGGCTTGCCATTCCAGAGCCATTTTAAAAAGCTCTGGGGCCTAGCTAGTCCCCTAGGTGACATTATTGTTTCCCATTTCTGTTTTCTCCACCTGTGAAAGAGGCATGGAAAGGCATGTTTTGTTTTCTCAGAGTTATTATGAATGTAAAATAATGTATAGTGTATGTAAAGCTCTTGCATGGCTTTAAAAGCTTCACAAATGTGAGTGGCTGTGGCTATTACATGTGCACATGGGTTTTCCAAGCTTAAAGGAATGGAATGATTTCAGGAGATGTCTGTCTGTGCTGGGGCTCACATGGACTCACTGATTAGTGTGAAGTAGCCCGCTTCCTCCCTCTGGAAACCAGCAGGGAAGCCAGAGGTTTCAGGAACTTTCATACAGATGGTTTCAGCATGCTCTCCACTTTATACTGAACCACAGAGGTATTTCTCCATTTCCCCCAAAGAGTCACAATATAGAAATGCTTCAGTGCAAAGCATTGAAAACTCTTAGTCACAGAAAATATTCATAATGACATAGAGAGGTTTCTGGATTTTTAGGGTGTTCCTTCCCAGAGAGATGGGATTTTTTTTTTCATTCTTTCATTTCCATTTCAATCTTTAAAATAAAAAAATAAAAAAAAAAAACTTGTTAAAGATTCTCCAATTCTGGGCCACCAGGAACACACCCAGAGCCACAGCCATACATGTTGGGTTGAACATTCTTTGCCACCTGGGAGACTGTACAACATAAGAAACACTTGAATATCTCATCCAAAAGGTTTCTAGAAAGAAATCTTGGTCAGGCAAGATAGCTCAGTTGGTAAAGTACTTGTCTTGAAAACATGAGGATCTGACTCTGACTCCCAAAACTCACATTAAAAGCTGGACACTAGGGTGTGGAGAGATGGCTCGGTGGTCAAGAGCACTAGCTGCTCTTGCAGAGGACCTAGGTTTGATTCCTAGCATCCAAATGGCAGCTCACAACCCCTTGAAACACCACTTCCAGGAGATTCAATGCCACCTTCTGGCCTCCATGGGCACGACACATTTAGGTAGAACATCCATACACATAAAATTAAAATTAATAAATCTTTAAAAAAAAAAGCTGGACACAGAAGCATGGGCCTATTGGTTCAGCACTGAGATGGTGGAAACAGTGGGATCCCTGGGTCTTGATAGCCAGACAGCCTAACTTAATCAGCACGCTCCTGGTCTATTGGAGGTCCCATATGATTGATCCTCTGTTGGCTGGCTCTTGAGGAATAATACCCAAGGTTGACCTCTAGCTTCCCCATTCACACATCCCCACAGACATGCACCCACACAAACCAACATACAGTCCCACACTCACACACAAGAGGGTAGGGGAGGAATTATTTTTAGAATGAGGCTTATGCTAGGTGATGACTTGGAGGAAGAGTTAAAGTGGGGATTTGCTTTAGAAGAGATGCTGTTGAGAAATAAGGGTAATTCTGTTATTGGGCATCTTCAATAGTGTTTATAGGATTGAATTTAGATTGAAACTATTATTGATAGGAGAACCAGTCACTCCCAGAAGCTAGCTATAAGAGGGGCATATTTAATCCTTTTGTTACCTTGTAATAGTTACGTTTTCTCACATGTGCCGACAGAGCAGGTTTGTGTTTGACTTTATCCATTCTGGTCACAGAAGAGCTTTGTCTGGCATTTGGAAGGTCTATAAAATATTTACATTTAGCAAGAAAACTCCAAGCTCAGCTGTAAGTCCTTGGTCAGCTTTATTGCGCAACACCAAGGACAACTGATTCTTCCAGGTTGGCAGGGGCTTCTCTTTACTCTTAGTTTTTACTCTACAAGAAATTACAAATAACCAAGGCATTTCAGTAAATTTTCAGAAGATACACACTCCAGTAGCCCCCATGATGTCAATCTAGAAGCACAACTTTGCCAGTCATTCTGGAAGGTTCTATCTCAGTCACAGCCCCCAAAGCAGTCATGATATCGACTTCTCTAGATATTGGATTCATGCTCATTTGTAAAAACTTGGTAAGTCTTTTAAATGTCTTAAATTCATATGGTTTTGTCCATCCCTTTCTTTTCTTATAGTTGATCTGTTGAAAATCAAAACTATATTTCCTGTTCACGTTCAGTTCAATCCTGACCTTTGTCCTTTTTCTCTCTCCCAGTGACATCTGGATCCAGAGACCTAAACAGACTCAAGTTCAATAGCTTTGAGTGTTTATAGGAGGATTTTCCTTTCTCAAGAGGCATATTATGCTTCCTCGTCCCTTGAGCTATTCTTTGTGAGAAAAGAATGTACGTAGCCTGTTTTCAGGTGAAATATGAACTTTAACATCATATCCTCAACCCCTGAGGAGAGCAGCTGTGATTAGGTAATCCTGTCCACAGGAAAGCCAGAAAACAGGGTTGAGGAAGCCCTCTTGGAGCACAAAAATTGGGGAATGTGAACTTGAGACTGACCTAAAGATCTCCTTTTCTGAATGTTCTGTGAATAGTTTCCCTTCTCTGATATATGTAGAATGGGAAATGCCTATCCTCAAAAAAAAAAAAAATAAAACCCCTTTAAATAGAGTGTGGTGACATCTGGTACAGATCAGTTCTTTGTGATATGATGGAAAAACACATGGCCTATTATAATGTAAAAATTACACACTGGAACTACTCTGAATAGACAATAGGCTTTTGTGCTAACATCCCATCCTCTACACAGTCTTCAATAGCCACTTTGTCACTGATTCAATGAAATAAGCAGGAAACATACAATTCCTGTGATTGAAATGATATTGCACCATTAATAATGGAGATTTCCTCCAAAACTAATATTTCATAGCATCTATTTTATGAGGTAAAGAGCTCAACTAGCAAGAGAACATTAATGTTTTCCCCAAGTGAACAACTACTATGACTTTTGGTCCATATCTTACATCACATCCCTACAGTAGTTACTTTTCTTGTTGCTAGGACCAAATGTCTGACAAGCATCCTAAAGTAATAGACATAGTGGTATGTGCCTTTAAGCCCCAAACTCAAGACCAGACTGGTTTACATAGAAAGTTCGAAAACCAACCAGAGCTGCACAGTAAGACCCTCCAAAACGAAAAGCATCTTAAGGGAGGGAGGGTTTATTTTTCGCTCACAGTTTGAAGTGATACAGTCCAACATGGCAGTGGAGGCATGGTATCAGGAACAGGAAGCAGCTGGTCACATGGTCACAGGAAGCAGAAATGCTTGATAGTATTCCTCTCTTTTCTTGAGTTGAAGACAAGTTTGTGAAATGGAGCTACCCATATTCAGAGTGGTCTTCCCTCCTCAGGCAAACCTTTCTGGAAACACCTTCATAGACATCCTAGGGGTATGTGTCCAGGCTGATTTAAAGTCCAGTCAAGTTGACAATGAAAATGAACCATCACCCTCCCTGTCTCAGCCAAATCCCATCCAAAAAAAAAAAAAAAAAAAAAAAAAAAAAAAACCAGGAACCCATGGCTGTTATTTTAAGAGTGAATTTAGTACGAGAATTTGTTAAGCTTGCATTAGAAAACTGAACACAACAGTTAAGGTGAACGAACGCCAAATTATGTCAGAGATTATAACTGTAGGAAGCAGCCCCTCCACTTAGGGTTTGATGGGAGCCTGAGGAAGAAGTTGTGGTTATCTGAATCTAGAACACAGAAGAAGAATCCCCATGGTACCCAGACCACTGAGGGAGAAAAATCATCTGAAGGGTACGTATAGTTGAGTGGATGGATGAAGATGTTCTGACGATGTGTAGTAGAGGAAAGCAGTCCCCCAGAGTTGTTTCTGGGTAGACACTAACAGAAATCTCAATTAATAGAAAGAAACCCTTGTCTTTTCCCCAATCTCTTCACAATTCTGTAGTGCTTTTTTTTTCAAAGATTACTAGAAAGCAACTGGCAAAGCAGGAATAGGAATGCAGAAGGGTGGCTTAGGGCTGAAAGACAATAGTTTAACCATCAGCATCCTTTGTTCTTCTGAACAGACAACTGCAATTCCCCTTATTCCCAATGAAAGTATCAACTCAACCTTTGGGAAGCTTATTTATGAATCCAAACGGGAAGGTCTGGCAGATTTATTGGGAAAACTAACTCTGTAATGTGTTATCAGGATATGACAGGCGCTATGCAGAAAAATAAAGCAGAATGAGTGGCAAGTGATGTGGGAAGCATTTTAGTGACAGGCCATCTGAACAGGTACACAGTGAAAATGGTGGTTCGTGGAGACAGTTCTCCATAGGTCTCTTGTATGCCTGTCATCTTTTAGGCACAGCAGATATTGTCAGCTTTTGGTCCAGATTGTCTTTCCAGAAACTTCTGTTTATTGCTTTGAAGTTAGAGATGTGTTTCTTTGGGGGCAGGTTCCTAATAAAATAATGTCTCCGTTGGAGAAAAGGTTGAGCCATGTATTTATTACTTTTCTGGTTGCTATGACAAAAGGAATTTAAGGAAGTGCATTTTGCCTCACAGTTTGAGAGTGCAGTCCATTGTGGTACGGGGTAAGCATGGTAGCAGGAGCTTGAGGCAGTTGGTCACATTGCACCCATGATCAGGAAACACAGAGAGATGAGTACTAGCGTTCCACTCCCCTTCTTCTTTGTATTCACCATTATCCCACTTCGACTAACCCAATAAAAAAATGACCTCATATACCCAAAGGTTTGTCTCCTAGGTGACTCTAGACCCTTTCAAGTTGATAATCAGTGCTAACTATCACAGGCAGATTTGCTGGCAGTGGTAGAAAATCCTAAGCTCTGGTTTCCTCAGATTTGACACAGTATGGCAGAGTATGATTTGGCCTACATATATTAGCATCTACTTAGACCTACTTCTAGGTCATCCTATGCGATGTGGGAACAAAAAGAACTGATACCAACTGTCTTAGTCTGCGTTCTATTGCTGTGAAGAGACACCATGACCATGGCAACTCTTATAAAGAAATAGAGTTAATTGGGTCTGGCTTATTGTTTCAGAGATTTAGTTCATTGTCATCATGACAAGAAGGTTGGTGGCACATAGGCAGATATCCCACATACTAAAGAAATAGCTGAGAGTTCTATGTTCAGATCCACAGGCAGCAGGAAGAGATACTGGGCCTGGCTTGAGCATTTGAAATCCCAAAGTGACACACTTCCTCCAACAAGGCCACACCTAGTCCAACAAGGCCATACCACCCAATCCTTCTCAAGTAGCGACACTCTCTGATGACTAACCATTCAAATATCTGAGCCTATTGTGGCTATTCTTAATTAAAACACCACATCAACCAGCATTTTCCTTAGAAAAACTAACAGGCCTGTTGTGGGTGTGCAAATGAGAGCCCTCCCCCAACCATTCACAGTTTTAAAAGTTGAGTTGATCCCACTGAAAGATACCTCTGATTATCAAGGGCACACAAAGATGAAGATTTTTTAGCAAGTACTGGAGACTTCTTGCTTAAGGTGGGAAACAAATATGTTTTGAATCCTAGGACAAGTAAGTAAGTAAAAGAAAAATTCGTGCATCTATTCTTAAATAAGCATCCCAGGTCACCAAATAAAGTTGTAAATATTTCTGAAATATCTACTGAGTTAAACTAAAGTCTGTTAAGATTTCAAAGTGCTGCTGGAAAACAGTGGTGCACGCCTTTAATCCCAGCGCTTGGGAGGCAGAGGCAGGCGGATTTCTGAGTTCGAGGCCAGCCTGGTCTACAGAGTGAGTTCGAGGACAGCCAGGGCTACACAGAGAAACCCTGTCTCCAAAAACCAAAAAAAAAAAAGATTTCAAAGTGCTGTCTTTTCCACACTTTTGCTCAGACATGGGTTTCTGACACATTTTCTGTGCTGATGGGTAAGACATTCTAAGTTTTCATCCCTGGTTTCTATGTGTTGTAAAATTATGCACAAAGATAAAAAGACGGATTGTCACTCAAACCCCTGGACAAATCTTGGCAGAGTACAGATGAACAAGTAGCTCCTGCTGATTGTGTTTAATCTCCAAGTGACAGTGACACATGATTTTTAAACAACGGTTGGGGAGTAATGTAGTGAGATTTTGACATCAAGATTTCTCACATATCTTTCCAAATTCATAATTAACTCAGTTGCACAAAACTGACAAACCTCCAAAAGGGACTCAAGTTAAAGAAACTGCATATTTGGCCTCTTACAGTTTTTTTTCTCAGCAAGCAACAACTTTTCTTTCTGGGGATACTTGCCATTTTACAACAGGATTTGGCTCATAATCCATCCTCATGTGGAGAAGGGCTAAATGTGTGTAGACAATAGTCTCATCAACTGAGAATTCAAGACTCAAAGAGTATCAAACTGGTTCACAGTGTGCAGAAAAAAAATGTTCTATTTTGGATGTCTTGGTCCATTTTGTGCTATGATAAAGGAATACCAGAAACTGGGTTATTTATAAAGAATAGAAGTTTGTTTCTCACAGTTACAGATGCTGGGAAGTTCAAGAACAAATTGCCAGAATCTGGTGGGGCCCTTCTTTAGTGTGTCATCACATGGAGGAAGGAAGAAAAGCAAGAACAAGGATCAATGTTGTGCCTTCCCATGGCAGAAAGGAGGAAAGCATCCCTACTTCTCTGAACCCCTTCTTTGAAAAAAAAAAGATTTATTTATTTTATGTAGCTGTCTTCAGATACACCAGAAGAGGGCAGATCCCATTACAGATGGTTGTGAGCCACCATGTGGTTGCTGGGAATTGAACTCAAGACCTCTGGAAGAGCAGACAGTGCTCTTAACCACTGAGCCATCTTTCCAGCCCCCCTCTGAATCCCTTCTATAGTATCACTAATCCATTTATAAAACTGGGGTTTTCATAATCTATCTCTCACTGGGCTTCATCTCCCACTGGTGCTCTTGCATGGAGCATTAAGTTTCCAACACTCAACTTTAAATAGATACATCCAGCAGCCCATATCATCTTTCTTCTAGAAGGCCATGCTGTAAACTATATTAGCTGGTACAGAAGAAGTCTTCCACATACTCTTCTTCTTCAAAGCTCAAACCAGCCAGCATTCACTAGGACTAATATACTAATTAAAGGCAAAAGATATGTAGCTAAAAGACTGAGGTGAGCAGCCGCCAATGGTAGTAAACATGAAAGTATCCACCCATCATGTTCCTGATGAGGAGGTGGTGTCTGGCTAAGCTTTACTGAAGTAAAATTTAATAACATAAAATTCTCCAATTCAAGTGAGTAGAAAGAGATGTATTTAGAGAAATGATAAGACATATTCAAGTATGGGTGTAAACTTTTCAAGAGAGAGTTAATTGTCTTTACTATAGCCAATATAAGATTTTGGTGGGTTCTAAGGTGACATGTTCAAGTGGTTGCTAAGGGGCAGGGAAGGTAGCTGTTTGTACAGTGCTTGCTGTGCAAGCCCAGGAGTTCTATTCCTAGACTCTATAGAAAGGGAGAAAAGCTGGGTCTAGTGGCCCATGCTCACAATTCCTAGTCCCAGTACTGAAAAGATAGAGACAAGTAGATGGTTCCTTTAGCCCTACTGGCCAGCAAGCCCAGCCTAATCCACAAGACCCAGGAGAGTGACAGACCCTGCCTTCCAAAAGAAAATGTTGAGCACCCAAGCAAGCATATCTAAAATTAACTCTGGTCTGTACACATATTCTCTCTCTCTCTCCTCCTCCTCCTCCTCCTCCTCCTCCTCCTCCTCCTCCTTCTTCTTCTCTTTCTCTCTCTCTCTCTCTCTCTCTCTCTCTCTCTCTCTCTCTCTCTCACACACACACACACACACACACACACACACACACACACACACTCTCACATGCTCATGTGCATGCACACACACATGCTTGCCAAGGAATATTAAAACAGTAATGAGATGACTAAGTAGTTCCTCATGTGTATTGGATAAAATTACAGCTTTTTGTTAGATTCACAGAAAACTGCAGGTTTATAGCTGGGAAAGGGGTAAGGAAGGCCACACTCTAAGGTCCTATAGGCTTTGACTTTAAGCAGATTCATTGCTACTTTCTCAGTCTTATTCAGAAGATCGCTATATAAAAGGAATACTGTTTTCGTGTGAGCAAACTTCCCAGCAGATAGTAACCATGCTGGAATTCTTGACTCTCACATGCAATAGGCTTCACCCATACTTCAGAGCGAGAATCTCGTTTCTGTTTCCTGTTCTGCTCACTGCCCATTGATTTTCCCTGTCTTTCAAGACTCCCTCCGCTGAGCTAAGGTTAAGGCCGTGCCCAGGCTTCTCAGAGGGAATTAGCTTGCCCCAACTGTGATAGAGACAGAAAACTCAGTGGGTCCTCATAGATGCTGCCCTTCTAATGTGCTCACCACTGATGCTGCTCCATACCACACTCTGTGACTGATATGGGACTAGTTTCATGAAAACCTTGTCGTTCCTATCATTGAAAATTGATTCTTTTCTCATATAGTGTATTTTGATTGTACTTCCCCCTCCCTCTACTCCTCCCAGGTCCTCCCTACCTCCCCCCCCCCCACCAAGCCAATAGCTGTAAAGAGACACCCTGACCAAGGCAACTCTTATAAGGACAACATTTAATTGGGGCTGGTTTACAGATTCAAAGGTTCTGTCCATTATCACCAAAACAGGAAGTATGGCAGCATCCAGGTAGGCATGGTGCTAAAGAAGAAGCTGAGAGTTCCGTCTCTTGTTCCAAAGGCAAACAGAAGACTGACTTCCAGGCAGCTAGGACCAACCTATCCAACAAGGCCATACTTTTCTAAATAATGGTACTCCGTGGGCCAAGAAATATATAAATATACAATAATCATATATAAATATATAGTATAAATACATATTTAATATATGTGGTGGTTTGAAAATAAATATACATACACACAAAGTAGGGGACTTGGTGCAGACCAGTGAAGGCACAGGGCACTTCAGTCTCTATGAATTCAAATCACCTTTCCTGGGTTGATTCAGAGGGTCTTGCCCTCCTGGTGTCTGTCCTCCATCCCCTCTGGCTCTTTCTGCCTCCTCTTCCATGGGATTCCCTGAGCTTTGAGGAGAGGGATTTGATAGAAACCTCCTATTTAGACACTTTCTCCATGTAATGCCTGGCTGTGGGTCTTTTCATTTGTTCCCATCTGCTGCTAGAGGAAGCCTCTCTCATGATGACTGGATAAAGAAAGCATTGATCTATGAGTATAGCAGAATACCATCTGGAGTCACTTTATTGACACTTCTTTTTAAAAACCAGTAGTATTTGGTTTTACTTTAGGTCTCTGGGCTATCTAGTTTCTGGTTCTTGGTTACTCAAGCAGTGTTGGGTATGGGTTCCATCTCATGGAGTGGGCCTTAAGTCAAATCAGACATTGGTTGGCATCATATACATGTTATAGAATGCCCAGCTGGAAGATTCTAAAACAATAACAACCTTTGGCCAGAAAAGTTCTATGTCTGAGACCATGTGCCAACAAAAAAGAGCTCAGATCAGCTACCAAGGCTGCTCCTTGGCTTTATAGACATGGGGATGGAGGGAATATCCCGGAGAATGTGAGGAGAATAAGGGAGTGGAATCTGCTCACTATCATTCCATACACAATGTATTCACACACAGGGAGTCAGTACTTCTTAGAGCACTTATTAGAGTACTAAATACAAAGTACTACACGATATTTTTTTATTTGTTGCCTGTTTATTTGGTTTGGTTTTGAGACAGGGTCTTACTCTACAGCCTCAGCTGGCCTACAACACACTGTACACCAGGCTGGCTGAGAACCTAAGGCAATCCTCCTGCCTCTGCCTCTGCCTCCTAAGTCCTGACATTCTAGGGCATGTGCCACCATTCCTGGTGCGCCTCTCTCTCTCTCTCTCTCTCTCTCTCTCTCTCTCTCTCTCTCTCTCCCTCCCTCCCTCTCTCTCTCCCTCCCTCCCTCCCTCCCTCTCTCTCTCTTTCCTTCTCCCTCTCTCTGCTTCTCTCTCTCTGTCTGTCTCTCTCTCTATGACCTTCTGTCTCTCTGTGTATCTCTGTATCTCTCTGTCCCTCTGTCTCTCTATCTCTCTGTCTCTGTCTCTCTGTATCTCTTGGGAGGTGCTGTGGAGCTCTGTACAAATGTGTGGCTGTGGCTCTATGTTTCCGTGTGAGTGCACGTGCAAGTGGACGTCAGAGGTCAATCTCAGGTGCCACCCCTCTGCTCTATTCACTCTGCTCTTTGCTTGTTTGCTTTTGGCTTTTTGTTGCCACTATTATTTTTGAGACAGCAGCCTCTGACTTAGGACCTAAGGCTCTATGACTCAGCTAGGCTGGCTGGCCAGTGAGGCAGAAGAATCTACGTGCCTCTACTTCCCCAGTGCTTGGATTCAGAAGATGTGCCACCACAAGAGGCTTTGTTATATGGGTTCTAAGAGTCAAACTGGGGTCCTTGTGCTTGCATGGCAAGCACTTTGCTGGCTGAGCTGTCTTCTCAGTACTAGTATTCCATCTTAAAGCTACATGTTCAATCTATAGTGCTGGACCAACCTTTTAACAGCGGTTGGTTTTGCATCAAGACAATTGAGACACATGGGTTTTTCTGGTTCTCTATTTTAAGTATCCTCTGTATGGCTCGGAGTCATTACAATAAGCATATTTCACATACAGAGTCAGGCTATACCACCTGGCTGATCTTTGATGGAACCAAGCTCCTCCACTTCTATACCATTAGGCAAATCCCAAAGCACAAAACTTCCTTGCTTATTTAGTAAGTATCTCCTCCACTTTCAAGCCCAGTTTTCAGGCCAACTCCTTCAGGAAGCCTCTCTGGGATTAGCCCAAGGCTAAATATGAACACTATAACCCCAATATTCCATGCACTCTCTGATGTGTTTTGCCACAATCTATTGTGGTATTTAAGTTTTCCCTATAATTTCTTCAATATGACTTCCAGTGAGCAACTGTGAGGTCTAGTTCCAAAGCCAGGAAAGAAAGGTCTCAGGAGGCCAAGAAGTTGAAGATGCATGGAACCACACAGGCAGATATGACATATGTTATTCACTGTAGGGAAAAACCACTAGGCAAGCAGGCATTGGCAGGCACCCAGACATATACCAATATACACAGACTGCACATAGGCACACACAGACTGGCCGATAGGATGCATGGAGGTAGACACACAGACCCTATAGACACACACACACACACACACACACACACTCAGACTAGCAAAGGTAAGGGCTCAAGGAAAGGTAAAGGTCCCTGACCTCTGAGTCATATTTCTACAGAATCACAAAAAAAAAAAGTGACACTTCGCCAAGAATAGTTATATTGCAGATTACACCTTTGCTTACTTTGGGGTTCCTCAGATATCTGATGTCAGTCATTTTGAGCTAACTCACAGCCCTATGTCCACAGTTGGCTATATTTTAACTGACTCATACTGGATAGTCATACTAACACCATGTTGTGTAGGCCTCCTGTTCACAACCATAACTTAAAGTAGATTATTATTTTTCCCCTCCTGCATCTGTGACTTCCGGCTTGGAATGCATTGTACAGTAAGTAACCTCTCAATTCATGCATTCGATGAATTTTTTTTTAACTTAATGTTTTATTATTTGGAAATTTCACATAACAAACACCGATCCAATTCACTTCCCAGTCCTCCCAGGTCTTCCCCCCCACTCACCCCAACCTTTATGACTACCCCCAAAACAAGAAAAAAAATACCAAGTTTAATTTACATCACCCAAATATTCACTGGAGCATGGTCAAACTCCCAGTGGCCAGCCCCTTAAAGAAAACCAGGTCCTTCACCATACACTACTCCTGCCAGAAGCCATCAGCTGTGAAGAGCTACACTTCAGCATCCTTATCACAATTTTTAAGAGTTCTCTCCAATGGCCTCTCGTCTAGACTGTTTCCTTTTGGAGGGGGCTCAGAGAGAGAGGCTGTCACAGAAGCCTTCTATGTCTCTCATTCTCAACTGTGAGTCTGTGGTTATCCATACCACTGCAAAAAAAGCTGCCTTGCCCTTTTTTATAGTCAGCAGGAGCACAGACAAGGACTTCCATATGGTTTCTGGCTACAGCATGGACCATAGTGTCGCTATTTGTAGTTTCACCATTCTCTGCATACCCAGCTCTGTTCCACCATCATTCGGCATAAGTCCACTTGTTAAAAGCATCTTCCCATGGACCTGCCCTTTTCTAGCTTTTCCAGAAACACTGGGGCTCTGCAGACTTCTCTGCCGTTGCCTTGTCTCCTCTCGGAGCCTCCATGGGTCTCTCAGGCTTCTCAGAGCTACTTAGAGGTGGCTGAAGCTGCAATCACATCCAAATTTCAGATTTTCATCCTTGATGGTGATGGTTTGTTTCTGGATCTGGTTCTACAGCACCAGCTCCTTCACCTGCCCCAGAAGCTCACAGATGGAGTAATGGGCCAACTCAAGATGTAGGATCTGAGCCTGGATGGCAACTAAGTTGGTCATTCCACCGAGCTCAAAAAAAATGTTGTTGAGGCCAGGCTGGGCTCAAACTCACTATACAGCCATGGATGATCTTAAATTCCTTATCTTCCTGTATCACCTCCAAGTGCAAGGATTATAGTCATGTGTCACCAAGCCCAATTTATGGGGTACTGGAGATGAAAACAGGGCATATAACATACAATGCCACACTACCAACTGAGCTACATCCTCATCCTTTAATGAATCCCTTTTACTGCATAGATAACATACATGTCCTTTCTCAAACATGATAGGTCTGGATTTCAGCTGCTACCATCTGATTTTGTGTTGTGCGGACCACAATGTAATCCAAATCAGGGCTGCAAAATGTGGTCACAATGGTTTACCACAGCTTCTATTCTAGGCCAAGTTCCTAATTAGGCTTAAGAGCACTCAAGTTACTACTTGCAAGGCACTACAATGAATTACTGAGCAAACTGAAGCTGAAGTTCCTGTTTCTGTATTTGATTTTCAACGGCCTCACATCCCTGGTTAGATCTAACAGGAGCTGCCCTCAAGCTCACAGAGCCCTAGACCTCCATTTCCTGCTGACCTAGATTCTCCAGCTGCCAGGTCATTGAAATTCACCTGGTGATTTGGAGAGCCTAGCTCACTCAGTCTTGTTAATGCAGACAGCTCCCCACCCCCAATCCTCTCACCATCACCATCTCTGCTGGAGAGCTCAAGCTCAGCAATCTCTCCCTGGAGGGAAAGGGTAGGATGAAAAAATACACTGCTCTGTTGAGGAAGGACAGAGAGCAAAGCGGCAAGACGAATAGGCCAGAGCAGAGGTACACTTCTTTTTGACATCCTACAAATCCCCAGGGACCAAAGCCTAGCCATGTGGAAAATAGGTAAGAATGAACGCCCAAAAGTCTACCTCGCTTCTCTGACCCAAACCATCGCCTGTTAACCTCATAAAATCTCAAGGCAGCAGCCACTATGTTCACGAGACAAAGAAGTAAAATGACTTAGTCAATTCTTCCATGACACTTAGCTGTACGTGAAAGGCTCCATAATCACACATGACCAGTGGCTACCATACTGGACAGCACAGACAGAGAACATTTTTTGTCCTTGCAGAAAGTTCTGCTGGACAAAACTAATCCACTAGTCTGGGAACAAGGGAAATTCTGTGTTCTTTGTCCTTCACTCAGTATGTCCTGAGAACCTTCTTTCTGATTTGTTTCTTTCTGTTTTGTTTCTCAGACGCTGCTAGAGGGAGTGGGGCGGGGAGGGGGTTGCCCATGAAGGCCAGGGCTCTGCATAGAATGAAAGGAGATTCACACTAGCTAAATTCGGTGAATTCACCATCTTCAAGTTGGGGTCTTTCCAGCAGAATGCCTTTTCTGCTTTCGCCTCCAATCCCTAGGGCTGAGCAGCCGCTAACCAGCTTCACATGGCCCGTGGCCATCCGGACATATTCCACACAAATGAAAGCAAGATTTCTGGAGTGAAAGAAAAGCATGCACTTCTGACATGAGTTTTTAACAATCTTTCCATATGGGAGGCCTGGGACACTCCTCTGCGTCTCACATGCTGTGGTTTCTGACATTTTGAAAGCAGCTTTGAATATTTCTAGATATTTTATAGGCTGAAGAAATTGTGGCCTCATTTTATAGCATACCATAAAGAATCTCACCATAGTGCAGAAAAACAATAAGTCCAGATTAAAGGCATATATTCTTAGAATTGGCTATTGCCTAATTCTTTTTTGAAAGTATAATATAAAACTTTTAAAATAAAATACATACAGCACCTTCACCATAGTCAGGGTATAGTCAGGATCAAGGAAGGATATAAAAGAATGCTTCTTAAAATACAGCTCATATGCATATGAGTGTGCATGTGTGTGTGTGTGCAGGCATGTATATACAAACACTGAATTTCTTTGTTTTCAGAATCTCCATTAATATTAAGAAGATGACAGAAATAATGATAAGCCCATCCCCAAGAGCTCTGAACCTCAAAAGGGATCATCAGTTTGGATACAGCTTAAATTTAAGAAGCACCAAGATGCTCCAGTGGATAGCCTGATACCCAGAAGTATACAAACAACAAAAACTGGTGTCCATAGGCTAGTGTGTGTGTGTGTGTGTGTGTGTGTGTGTGTGTGTGTAATCCTTTTTCAGAGACCCTAAATATAAACTATGAAGAAATGCCATTGACTCAAATAAACACATACTACACCCTACAAACTATCAGCCATATTCTTTTTATTTTTTTAATTTAACTGGCTTATGTAGTTAATATGTATGGGTATTTCATTTGCATGTGTGTCTGTCCGCCACACGTATGCCTGATGTCTATGGAGGCTCGAAGAAGGCATTGGATCCTCTGAGACTGGAGTTACAACTGGTTGTGAGCCTCCATGTGGGTACTGGGAATGAAACCAGGATCCTCTGAAAGAGTAGCCAGTGCTTTTTACATGAACCATCTCTCAAGCCCTATATTCTTTTAAAATTAACAATACTTCATGAGTTCTTTTAGAAAATACCAAAGTCTATCATTTTATCTGTTTATAGCAGATTATCTTTCAGTAATAAATTTAAGACAAATACAAATTGTATTTTTAAACTTATCAGTTGCTATAAATATGTCATTACAAATAAAGCTATCAGGTACTTCTTATATATTTTGTGAAAACAGATTAATCATTGTAAAAAATTTGTTTATTTGTTTTTGGTTTTGTTTTGTTTTGTGGTTTTGGGTTTTTTGAGACAGTGTTACTTTGTGTGGCCATGGTTATTCTAAAAATTTGCTCTATAGACCAGACTGGCCTCAAATTCACAGAGATCTACCTGCCTCTGCCTCCAGAATGCTGAGATAAAAAGCATGTGCATCACCACTGCCCTGCTCAAAGGTTCTTTTTAATATATTGGTTGGAAGAATATTTCAACATACAAAATTACATTAAGAATAAATTTATTCTCTTCTTCTTCTCCTTCTTCTTCTTCTTCTCCTTCTCCTTCTCCTTCTCCTTCTCCTTCTCCTTCTCCTTCTCCTTCTCCTTCTCCTTCTCCTTCTCCTTCTCCTTCTCCTCCTCCTCCTCCTCCTCCTCCTCCTCTTCCTCTTCCTCCTCCTCTTCCTCCTCCTCCTCCTCCTCCTTCTTCTTCTTCTTCTTCTTCTTCTCTCTCTCTCTCTCTCTCTCTCTCTCTCTCTCTCTCTCTGCCATGGACTGTACCCCTTCAAATTGTGAGTCAACACAAACACTTTCTTAAAAAGAAAAGAAAAGGGAAGAAAAGAAGAAAAAAGAGAGAAGGAAAGAAAGAAGGAAGGGAGGGAGGAAGGAAGGAAGGAAGGAAGGAAGGAAGGAAGGAAGGAAGGAAGGGGAATAAGGGAGAAAACTAGACAAAAAAGATAGAAGCAACCACTAGTGAACTGCTCTGTATATATACTGTAGCCACAAATTTGATTTTAGGCTTTCAAGCGACCAACCCAAAGACAGAAACACGGGTAATCTGATGAGTCGGTGTCCATAAGAAATACACCAACTCTTAGAAGCTCCTGTTCTCTCCCAGTCCTAGCAAAGAGCACAGTGCAAAAGTGGGAGAGGGCCTCACCAATGGCTAGAATAACAGAGAAGTTTACTGTTTAATCTTCTAATAAGGTCAATGGAAATGCCCAGTTCTGAAGGTTTCAAGCCACAGTTCATGGCAAGGGGCCTAAAGATCGATTTATCTTTGTGAAGTTAGACAGAGTTTTGATGGGTTGTTTAGTCTGAGGATAAATTGCCAAGCAATTTGTTCAGATGCAGGGAAGAATATGTGGGAGCCTATTTCAACCAACTGGAGAGATGTTTCAAATGAAAGAAGAACATTCCTTCTCCACTGCCACCCCTCCCTCTAAGATTGGACATTTGTCCTCATATATTTAACAGAAACCTGGCATTGAAAAGATAGCTCAGGGTTAAGAGTATTTACTACTTTTGCAGATGACCTGAATTTGGTCTTCAACACCCACATTGGGCAGTTTACAACAAACAGCCTGCAACTCCAGCTCTGGAAATTAGTGCCTCTGGTCTTTACAGACAACTGAAGTCACATATGCATACCAACACGGACAGACAGACAGACAAACAGACTCACACACACACACACACACAGAGAGAGAGAGAGAGAGAGAGAGAGAGAGAGAGAGAGAGAGAGAGAGAGAATTGGTTATCTGGAAAGATGGCTTAACAGTTAAGAGCACTATAGAAGAACCGAGTTCAGTTTCCAGCATGTCAGATGGCTCACATCTCCTTTATCTCCAACTCCAGAGGATCAGTGCCTTCTTCTGTATACACTCATATACATACACACACACACACACACACACACACACATCAATAGAAATAAAAATAAATCTTAACGGTAAACCTGTAGTAGAGCCTCAACATGAGTTAGGGTCAAACCTCATGAAGAATAGATGCATGAATAGATTCATGAAGAATAAGCTGCAGGCATAAAGAAACATCTAGGCAGTTTTCTCCAAGGTCACCTTGATCTTACTGTTGACTTGATCTTACTGTTGACTAAATATGCAGTGAGTCTTGCCTAGGACCATGGCATACACACACTTAACTTCCTCACTTGAGTCTGAAGCAGAAGTCCTTTAGAAAATACTGTAGCCTAGAGCTATGGATGGCCCGAGTACTGTTTGGGCAAGCTTTCCTAAATTCGACTCTCAAAAGAATCGTTCAGAAAGAATAAATTCCAATTATGCTCCCCAGCCCGTGAGTCCAGCTGGAGCCCCACTCTGTCTTTCCACTTAACCTCATGCTATAACAGTTAGTTCACTTCAGCATGACAGATATGACTGCTGATCAAAGTAGGGACAACAAAAGGCCATTCATAATGTGTAGCCTCCTTCCTCCTTGCCTCTGCCTCCCCATGTGTCTTGGGACACAGCTAAGATATGGGCTTGGTCAGAATCCAGGTCCTATCTGTTTCTTTAAGCACTAAACACTCTGAGACACCCTGTGAATGGAGAACTTGTGTCTATACATCTAAGCTTGGCTTGAAATGCCATTTGGTGAAAATATGATACGCCACTGTTGTAGCTTTGATGCCTAGAAATCCGGCCATATAAAAGAGTCTCGGAGCTTACTGGGTTGATTTGGACAAAATTTGTATGGAATAATAATATGATAATAGGAATAAGATGATATTGTATTATTATAATATATTATATATAAATATATATTATACAATAGAGCTCTTATCCAAACACACAAATGGAAAAACAATCATCTGATGGTTAAAGCCTATTCTAACTTCTCATTGATTGAGAGTCTGGGAGCAGTAAGCAGAGTTGGGGGTAGGGAGGGAGAAAGAGATACACTGAGAGACATCAAGATAAATATATGAAAGAAAAGACACAGGACACTGGAAACTCTCCAACTGTGAGCTATCTCTGCCAAAACAGAGCATCTCGAAAACAATGCAGAGCCCATAAAGGATTCAGGAAAAAAAGTCTCCGAACCCCTGGCTCAACCTCTGTCCATGCCTGAGCCCGGCTGCAGCTCGTGTTCAAGCCTCTCCTTCAATAAACAGTCTTTCCTGTCACCAACCACTTGCCTCTGTATTGTCATTGTTTGGAGACACAGGAGCCTGGGACTATCAGCTGAGCTGAACTTATTCCTATAACTTATATCAGGCAGAAGCCCCAGGACCTAGGAGGAGAAAGTATTTGAGCCCAATTGGACAATGAGTGCAAAAAAAAAAAAAATGTTGACTTCCTTTTCAAGACAAGTAATGTCTTGAATTCGCTGTGACTGGCACTGTCCAAGTCTTCTCAAAGTTCTGAGGAAAGGCGGCTCTTTATAAAAGCCAGTACTGTCTCACAGAAGGGCGCGCCATTTCTGACCTCCGTGTCACAAACACACAAGCTGGAGTACTTCTCCACCGTGGCACTCTAGAGGGAAGGGAGGAAACTTTCTACTCCATACCCGCTTGCATTTCTTATGTTTTTTTTCTTACCTAAACATAACTTTAAACATTAAAGAGCCCCGAGTATATTTGACTAAGCAGAGAATCCCAAATTCCTGAAAGCTTTTCTCTAGTTGAAGTTTTAAATTCTTCCACCAGTGGCTTTGCAGGTAGAAAGAAGATAAAGACTATGTGTGTTGAAACTTCGGTGGATGTTCTGAGGGCTAAGAAGCTGGTGGCTCCTGGATGTCTCTGTCACAGACAGCAGGGAAGCTGTGTGGGGACAAGCCTGACAATCCATAAGCAAGCAACAATTCCATCTCCTGGGGTTCATTTCACAGGTGGATATTGCCATCCATTCCCTTGAATACACTTGACTTTCCTAATCCACTTCTCATACAAATGAGAACAAAGCATGAAATAGTAGACAAACTCTAAGCCAAACGTATGCAAATGCAGCAGTCTCATTCAGAAGAACAGGCCAGATTTTGTGGGAGCAGCACAGCTCTGCCCCAGTTCTCAAGCCTTGAATAGGCTCCAAAGACACTGAAAAGAGCTAAGGGATTTCCCCTCCCCACTGGGTCTGCTATCTTCCTCGTACCCATGTGCAACCTTGGACAGGAATCCAGTTGCAGCACTCCATCATTAGCTTGCTATAGTATCATCATCGTTGGTTGGTTGGTTGGTTGGTTGTTGGAGTTTTGGTTTTGGTTTTGTTTTGACCCTGGCCTTTCGCCAGACTTAAGTCATATTTATACACCCAAATTTCAAAGGTGAATATGAAAGAGTCCTGGCTAGGAGTTCCAGGCTTTTGTTTCTCAGAACAAGAAATTGCATCACAGACAAGAAAAAGGAGAGTAGCCAGGTGGTGGTGGCATTCTCCTTTAATCCCAGCACTCAGAAGGCAGAGATGGGTAGGTCTCTGAGTTCGAGGTCAGCCTGAACTACAGATCAAGTTCCAAGACAGCCAAGGCCAAACACAAATCCTGTATCAAAAATAAAATAAAAATAAAAAAAGAAAAGAATAGAAAAAAAAGAAATGAAAGAGAGGAGTTACAGAGTCTGGGGAGACGGTTCTGTAGGTAAAGCACTTTTGCAAGCATGAGGGTTGTTTGAATTCACTGAGAGGCTGGCTCAAGAAGTGAGACAGCTGCTCACCTCCCCTTTCCCACATAAAAGCACATTTGTCTCCAAGTTTATCCAAGGTCTAGGGCTGGGTGGCCTCCCTAACTCTGTGATACGGAGGGAATGATACAGGATGATACAGAAACAGTAGACCCATTAAGGGAAAAACTAGCTCCTTTTGCTCAAGAAAATGAAATCTCTGGCCTGGGTAGAAAACTAACATCCCAAGCTCCGGACATAGAAACAAATTAATTCAGTGAGGCCAATAAATCACCTGATTACGGAAACCCTCCTCAGGAAGGCAGGCTCCTTAAGCCATGAGGAAGAGAAAAGTGTGATAATTATGCCCTTAATGAGACAATGAACTTTTACTTCCCAGAATTTCCACCCCCATCACAGTCTCTATGATCCATCTTGATGTACTGCTGGTTCCGTCACTATTTCCTCTCTCTCTCTCTCTCTCTCTCTCTCTCTCTCTCTCTCTCTCTCTCTCTCTCTCT
>JANHMN010000005.1:99449920-99500407 GCA_030674055.1 Rhabdomys pumilio | reverse complement strand
TCTCTCTCTCTCTCTCTCTCTCTCTCTCTCTCTCTCTCTCTCTCTCTTTCCCCCCAGGCTGGTCAGAGCCTAAGTCTGCAAGTCTGCTTTTTCTCACTCTTTCTCTAAAGCTTCCCTCCCCTCCCTGCCATTTGGCTGCCGGTCCATCCCAAGGCTAACCTCCATGCAGGCCTAACCCAAAATACATGGCACTTTCCCTTCTCCTCTTTGTTCTCCTCCACCAAGCAGCTGCTGAGATTTACAGCTTTCCTGCCCTGGGGTTTTCTTTTAAACTCTAATATAATTGTCCTCTTTGAATAAACTTTGGGTTTGCTTCCCTTGCAAACTTTTCCTGCCTCTTAGTTCTTTAAGTAGCAGAGAAAATTAACCTGCTCTGAACCCCTAAATGGTTTCAGGAAGTGAACAGCGAAATAGCCCAAGAGTAAAACAGTGTCTTTGAGAACAGCTAAAAGGCAACTGTGTCCAACAAGCATTCCTGTTGCTTCTCCCACAGTACAAATGTGCCTGCAGTGGAAAATAAAACCTTGAAGTTCATCCATGGAGCAAAAGCTCCACCAGGAACATCCGCTGACTGCCTCAAATTCTCCAGTTGATTTCTGCTCCATGCAGTGAACGCCCCATTTGACAGTGTTATCTCCATCTACTGGCCTGGACTCTCTCAGCCATCTCCTCTATCCATTTCTGCTGGATATTGTGAATACCTAATTTAATGATGCGTTACACTCTGTCTCTCCATCTCTCTGTCTCTCTTCTTCTCTCCTTCCCACCCTCTCTCCCTTCCTTTTTCTCTCTCCTGCAAAACTATGGCTGTCAGATCATTCTCTGGGCCATAAAATACATCCACCTTATTTTTTTTTGAGACAGGGCCTCTCACTGAACCTGAAGTTCACCTATGCTGTGAGACAGGCAGGCTGGGCAGCTGGCTCTAGGAATCATCCTTCCTCCTCCTTACTGCTGGTATTACAGGCATGCTCAGCTTTTCATATGGGTGCTGGGGATCCAAAATCCAGTCCTCATGCTTGAGAAGCACCTAGCTGACCAATTAAGTCATCTCCTCAGTCTTGAGATGGACTGATTTTGTACATCAATTCTGAATTTGATCTCAAATGAAATGGGTGATTCCTAAACAGAAAAGCATAAGAAAAATGTCTGTCCTGGCCTATGACCATCATCTGGATGTATCTTAGACACCTCTAACTATAGAATACATTAGTAACCCAGGGGCCTGATGGCTGCCTCTGCAATCTATATGTGCACTCAAGTCACCTCTGCTGCTGCTGCTGATTGAGTTGGGACGTGATTTAAGAGACCCATTGCTAAGAAGAGTGACTTTTCTTCTGATGGTGGACTCTGACATCAAAATACTCAGGCTACTCTGACACCCCTTCTTGGTGGTATTCTAGGATGCTTCAAGCAACCTTCCTCCCTTCTGTCCTTCACACACTTCCACTCCAGCATTGGCTAGCATTGTCTTATTTTCTCCAAAGGGCATTCTCCTTAATACAATGCTTGTTCTTTTTGTGATGTTGTAGCAGACCAAGCTTAATCCACACCCCTCTCTAGATCTTGCTTCTGTCTGCTAGTCCAGGTATGCCAGGTATGAATTTTCACCCATGCTGTTTTTAATTTTGCCAAGGACCAGCCTCAGCTTGGAGAAGGGTTCTGAGAGATAGGGTGTTTGAGAGCAGAGAAACAAATGATTCAAAGTCAAATCATGGGTTACTAGCTGGCGGCCTATTCTCTGCTTGTTGTTCTGCTTTCTCTGGAGATCTCCAGATAACTTTCCTTCTCCTTCTCTCTCCTTCTCCTTCTCCTTCTCCTTCTCCTTCTCCTTCTCCTTCTCCTTCTCCTTCTCCTTCTCCTTCTCCTTCTCCTTCTCCTTCTCCTTCTCCTTCTCCTTCTCCTTCTCCTCCTCCTCCTCTTCCTCCTCCTCCTTCTCCTTTTTCTTCTTCTCAAAACAGCTCTCCAAGTAGTTCTCTCTTGCTATTCTAAACAATGCTCTGGATAGCTCATCTAGTGTAGATCATAAGCCCACTCTTTTATTTTACATATCAATCTAGTCATTTACTGCAGGTTCCCTTTTGATTAGCCTATAAATCAGCACTTCAAGCCCTTGATTCTTAGGGGACAGCAAGCACATATATTTTTTTTAACATTGCAAAAGAATCCAGGGATTTGTCTACCTTTGTTAAGCACAGATGATAAGCTAGCTGGGTGGAACCCCACTCTGAAATTACTTTTTCTACCATGCCTGGCCCTGGACCTAAATTCCCTCAGTCTCAGGCTGACTTTGAACTCAGGAATCTGCGTGCCTTTGTAAGCATAAACAAAGAACATAGCTGGGTGGATCTCCTACAATCATCAATCCTTAAATCTCTTCATCTCCTTCCTTAGTGTCTTCCTGACCAGCTGGCTCACAGTGCAGCTGCCTTTGTTCCTTTCGATTCACGAAGCCCCTCATGTAATTCATATTGCATCCTTATTTTTGCACAGTTTAGAAATTATTTATTTTTGAACTCATGTGGTTAGAAATCTTTTCCATAGCCTCAAGGGCTGTCCTGAAGGTCCCAGCGTTTACCATTTTGCTGAGACATTAGCCACACCTTCGCCTCCCAGACTCATGCTGTCTCTGATTATCATGAGTCATTAGCGTTAATGAGGAGGAGGATGTTCCTCGAAGGAGGAATGAGGAAATATGCACAATATTATACAAACAAGCCTTATGCCCAGAGCAGCCATCAACACTCACAGAGGCCCATGCCCTGATGGCCCTGTTCCAGGGGCTGGTACCATACATATCATTCCACCCCTACCAAGGCTATGCTGGACCCAGCAACATTTTGTGCTGGCCTTATTGGGACAGTCAGTTTCTTTCATCCAGATTCTCTCTTCTGATTATTAACAAACCTTAGTCTTTTTCCTCAGTTATTTTTGTTTGTGGTATACCCTGCCTGTGATGATTGTTGTGCTGGCTAGTTTTATGTCAATTTGATACAAACTAGAGTTATTAGATAGGAGGGAACAGCAACTGAGAAGATGCCTCCATAAGATAGATCTATAGGCACGCCTATAGGACATTTTCTTACTTGGTGATCCATGGGGGAGATCTCAGCCCAATGTGGGTGATGCCATCCCTAGGTTGGTGGTCCTGGGTTCTATAAGAAAGCAAGTTGAGCAAGCCATGAGGAGCAAGCCAGGAAGCAGCACCCCTCCATGACCCCTGCATCAGTTCCTACCTCCAGGTTCCAGTTCTGAATTTCTGTCCTGACTTCCTTCAGTGAGAAACAGTTATAAGGAGTGTAAGCCAAATAAACCTCTTCTTCCTCAGTTTCCTTTCAGTCATGGTGTTTCATCTGTTTCATCACAGCAACAGTAATCCTAATTAGGATTTTGTTGGGTTTTTTTTTGTTTGTTTGTTTGTTTGTTTAGATTCTGTCAGGTATGGTGGTGGCACATACCATAATCCCAGAACGCCAGAGGCTGAGGTACAAAGAGTGCTGTGAATTTGATGCCACTCTGGGTTATATAGCAAGTACCAGTTAGCCAGAGCTACATATTGGAAAGATGGGGGCAAGTATGAGCATGATCAAAAATACATTGTAGGAAATTCTCAGTGGAACTAATAAAAGATATTTTTTAAAATGTAGATTATAAATTTCCTAATTATTATAGCAGGTTTAATAAATTCTAGAAAATTCCATCTTTCACTCTTTGGTACATTCTAGAAAATGCTGATGACTCTCTATTCCCTGTTAAGCACGTCTTTTTGAGTTTCTTACAACTGCATAACTAGGGGCCATTCTAGGACTTGCCTTTCTGGGATGGACTGGAGTTGTCAGAGACAGTTGTACTTGCAGGATTTGGAAGGATTAAAGCAGTTCGGAAATGAGTCATAAAAGGTTTTCCCTTTGGTACAGGAGTTCCATACTCACTGATTATCGAAAAGTCTCCCACCAAAGCATACCTACTGTCCATCTCACCACTGACCTTCTTTTAATGGTTTATTTATTTTATGCGTATATGCACATTTGTGTATACATGTTTCTGTGTATGCAGGTTTACATGTTTGTGTGTCGAAAGGCATGTGGAGGCCATAGTGTTAGCATTCTGTCTAAACTCCATCCCTACAGTTACCTGGCAACAACCAGGTATGCTCCTCCCCACAGTTACCTGGCAACAACCAGATATGCTCCTCCCCACAGTTACCTGGCAACAACCAGATATGCTCCTCCCCACAGTTACCTGGCAACAGCCAGGTAGTTCTGGCCCACTATAAAAGGGGCTGCTTGCCCCCTCCTCTCTCTTGTTCTCTTTGATCTCCTGCTCTCTTGCCTCTTGCTTCTCCCTTCCCCTCTCCCCTTCCCCATTCCCTTCTCCCCCATTCCACGTGCTCATGGCCAGCCTCTACTTCTCTACTCTCTGCCTCTTTCTGCCTCTACTACCCTCTTAACTCCCCTCCCCATACCCTGAATAAACTCTATTCTATACTATATTGTCTTGTGGCTGGTTCTTCAGTGCGAAGGAATGCCTCGGCATGAGCCCGCTGAGACATCCCCTTCCCCCATACTGCACCACACACCCATAGAACATATTCTCTTTATCTTTATCTTTGTATAAATATATCATATAAAAAAATCTTGGGTGTCATTCTCAAAATGCTTTCTACCTACTTTGAGACACTGTCTCTCATTGGCTGGAAACTCAGGAACTAGGCTAGATTGGCTCGCCAGCAAGCCCCAAAACTCGTTTTATCTCCACTTCTCCAGCACTGGGATCACAAGCATGAAACACTATTCCCAGCACTTCTTCAGGGGTTCTGAGGATCAAATGCAGCTCCTCATACTTTCATTGCAAGAATTTTAATAGACTAAGCTATTTTATCAGTGCCTCACTCCACACACTTTTCTTTATATTCACAAATATGGGCCATATGTCACCTCAACTCGCTGAAAATTTATTTTGTAGGATAGACTTTTGTTCCATCACATATTGAATCAGGTTAGTGAAAAATAGTTTGAATGCAAGCTCCACGTTTGCTTTTGGAAATGAATCATCTGCAGGGATAGGAGTGGTAACAAAATGTCTAAGAGGGGACAGTGGCTGCCTAAGGTATATTAAATTAATAAAGGAACACTGGCTTTAAAAGTTTTTAACTTGATATTGAGAATTTTTTCAAGTTTTTAAGCAATAAATAATTGAACAAAGTCAAGCAATCAATGGAAATACGATTGATGGAGGCTAGAGCGATGACTCAGAGGTTAAGAGCACTTGTTGCTCTTGCAGACAACACAGGTTCAGTTCCTAGCACCCACACATCATGCCTCAAAACCATCTAATGCCCACTTTTGACCTCCATGCATACCATACACACATCTGGTACGCAGGCACACATGCAGGCAAAGCATTTATACTCATTAAATAAATAAATAAATAAATAAATAAATAAATAAATAAATGTAAAAAGAGAATTTAAAAGAAAATGTGATTATCCTTGGGATTATTTGGACATCTGGATTTAGCTAGTTGATTTAATTAGTGGCCTGCTGTGGTTAAAGCTGCTGGAGGATACAACTCAGTGGTAGAGTCTTGCCTGGTATGTGTGAGGCCCAATTCTGACAAAAACATCTGGACGGTAAAATCCTAATTATCTCTGCCACTACCTTGACCAGTGTACTGTCCACTACTTCTTTCCAACCATGTAGACATAAATAAAATCTAGTTCATACTTTCTTCTTCCACTTAGCTCCTAGGAAACCTTTTTAAATGACCAGCTTTTGTCTCCAATGATTGACAGCCCTCAGTTAAAGATAGTCTCTTCGAAGAATTCACATCTTGTATAGGCACAAAAATACTTTGAAGAAATCAACCATGATCTGCAACACTACAATGTTTTTTCATTTAACAAGTCAAAAAAAAAAAAAAAAGTCAAATATCCCCAAATGCCTTTCAGACCTGATGGCTTTTTAAGGAGAGAAAGAGGAGAGGTAGACTATTTCTAAGGCAACAGATGGAAAGTATTATGGACCACGGGGTGAAACAGTACTGAATTACATCCAGGAGATCACCCTGGTTATAATTATGAACACTTAGGATATGAAGAACTAAATTACTAATGTATAAATGCAGCAACATGAAGCCTTCAACTCTTGGCCAGAGGCGTGCAGTTCCACTGCACCGTTCTAAAGCCAGTGATTTATATGCGTAATGTTTCCAAGATTAAACTAGCATTCCCATCTCACTTATTCCAGAAAATGATAAATGGTCCATTTCCTGATGAAGGAAACGTCTTCTTGGCACTTCATGTAAAACAAAGCACAAAAGAGGGGAAATGTCACTCAGTAAAACATGCAGGTTTTGTTTTTCCTCCTCTGTGTACTATCTACCCCAAACGGTATGAAACTGATTGAGTGTCTCATGACTGATTGCCTAAGGTGGACCTCATTTCTAGGCCCCAGAGGAAAGGCTCAGAAACACACAGGGAGGAGCCACTGAACTGCATTGTCGAACTTTCTACACGTGGCAGGGGATAGTCTATGGTGGAGAGAATGAAGGTTGTCTGGAATAATAATTTTAGATCTTGGAACAGCACAAGGTAGGGAGCGCCTATGCTATTACCAATAAACGGTAGTGTGGAGGGACTGTCTGGACCTGACTGCTGCTGTCTGGACACAAGGATTAGGAAGAGGAGGCAAGAATTCCCTTGGTGTTCCACACTGAATTTTTAGGAGATCTTAGAAAAAAAGGAGAGGTGGGGGGCGGGAGCAGGGGGGGGATTGGGATGAAAGGACGGAAGGAAAACTGCTGTTGAGATGCAATACATGAGAGAAGAATAAATAAAAAAGAAAAAGAATCAATTTTCATCTTTTTAAAATCAATCATGCCCTTGTATGCCTGCTATTATCCATAATTCTGTTTCTCTTTCAATTTGCCATTCTTTTCTATAATTTTCTAGTCTCTCTGAAAATTATTAGATTATCTCATAATTCTCTTAATTTCTAGATCAGTTCTACATCATTTCCCACAATCCTTTTTTCTCTTCCACAACGGCCCTCTCTCCCACAATCCTTTGAAGTTCTCACAGCTCTCTATTGCCTGTCACAACCTCCTTTCTTTCCCACAATTCTCTATCATCTCCCCAACTCCTGTTCTTTTCCAAGATTCCATCTTGCTCCCACAATCTTCCTTTATCTCCCAGAGTTCCATGCCCTTGCTGTGATTCTCTTTCAAATCAGACCTTCACAATTCCATCTGTGCCCTACAATGTATGTTCTCTATAATTCCCATTCCCCCTGTAAGTCTCTATAATCCTTCATTGTCTCCTGTAATTTCATGTTTTCCTCATATCTCTTATTTCCAAACAGACATTCCTCTACTAAATTCCTTTACTTTCCCATACTTCCATGTGTCTTTCACAATTGTCTTTTTCTGTCACCATGATGCGACCAGAACCTTCTACTTTGTCCTGTCATCCCATCCTTTCCCCGTAATTCTCATTCTCTACCACAAATTCCCTAACTAGCCAACAATACTTTGTCCCCACCACCACATGGTTTTCTATTATAGCATTTGATGGAAAGTTTTATAACTGTCTTTAAATATGCATTTCTGCAACTCACTATGCATTTTTCAAGGTAGGAAAATCTCATTATATATCTTCTTTTTTGTATATTTGCTTGTTTACTTATTTTTTATTTTTTTTTTTCAGTATAAGGTCAGTATGTGTAGCCCTGGCTGTCCTGGAGCTCACTGTAGACCAGGCTAGGCTCAAACTCACAGAGATCCACCTGCCTCTGCCTCCCACGTGGGATTAAAGATGTGCATCACAACCCCTGGCCTTTCCTTGTGGGTTATTTCTTTTTTTGAGATTGTGTTTTAATTGTAACAGTTCTCCCTTCTCTTCCCCCTCCTACCCTTTCTGTCTTCTATAGTGCTGCTATTCACAATACAGTTTACTTTTGAGCGTCAGTTCACACATTGTTATCAGTGTGTGAAGACACAGGAGGCTGTGTCAGAAGGAAGGCATTTCTCCCTTCAATCAAAAAAAAAAATCTCCTCATGAAAAGAGAGTCATCCTAGTTCAGTGTCATATTTAGTGACAAGATTTATATGCTGGTCCAAGTTTCTTCTTTTGTTGTTTGGGTTTTTTTGTTGTTGTTGTTGTTATTTTGAGACAGGGTTTCTCTGTGTAGCCCTGGCTGTCCTGGAACTCACTCTGTAGATCAAGCTGGCCTCAAACTCAGTGCCGGGACTAAAGGCATGCGCCAACACTGTCCGGCTAGTCCAAGTTTCTTATCTCAGTTTGGAGAAATACCTAGCAATTCCTAGACTAGAACTTGAGTCATGCAACCCTGGTATTACGCTCAAGTTCCTGCTAAATAAGCAGTCACAGAAGCAGTCTGTGAGCAGGGACTGAAGGAAATGAATCAACAAATATTAAATAAGAACATTAACTCAAGAATATTTGTGGATGCAGATACTATAGCAAGTGCTGGGAATACAAAAGTGAACAAGCTAGCCAGACCCTCCTCTTTTATAGAATTATATTCTGATAAGCCAGATCAACCAAGCGAAGTTACAATTGAATACACAGGGAGATTTTCATGTACTTAACAAATGAAGTCTGTTCTGTGAAATGCTTCCTTGGACCATTCTGTCATTGTGTGAACATTACAAGAGTACACTTGGACAAATCTAGATGGTATAAATCAATCACTTGGTGTGGTCTCTTGATACAGTACAGAGACAAATTAAACAAAAGATGCTGAGCCTACAGCTAGTGTAACACAGGATGCTGCTTTACAGTAGACACATTCTTATATAAGTAGAAATCAAATAACGGTTTAAAGGTATAGTGTAATAAGTCAGTAACATATTCATTTGTTAGCACATCAGGTACATAATTGTGTCTAGTATGTTTTTATATTCAGGGTAGTGTAGAAACCTTATTTGCATTAGTAACCCTATAAACAAGCAAACAATGTGTTGTCCTTCACTGTTACCATGGCTACAATATCATCAGGTGACACTACAGGAACACTGCTGTATTATATATTCTACCACTGACCAAAGCTTCATCATGTGGTACAAATCTGTAATTTCAAATTACGAGAAACATTATGAAGAAAATGAAAATAACATGGCAGGGTTTGAGAAATAACGGTGCTATTTGGTGGTTAGTACAGAACACCACATCCATATAACCTTGGAGCCCATCAGAAATGCAACCTCAGAAAGCCAAGCCCGGCAGTGTATATTGTGATCCCAGCACTTGAGAGGAGACTGCGAGCAGATTCATGAGTCTCATTGGCCAGTCAGCCTGGCCTGCTTTGCAAGCTTCAGGCCAGTGGGAAAACCTTTCTCAAAAACAAGAAAAAAATGTAGATAGTGCCTGTGGTGGTTTGAAATTCAAGAATGGCCCCAATAGGCTCCGATATTTAAATGTTTGGTACCTAGTTGGTGGACTGCTTAGGAAAGATTAGGAGTTGTGGCCTTGTTGGAGAAGGAATGTCATCAGGAATGGGCTTTAAGGATTCAAAGTCCACACTAAGCCCCCCCCCTCTCATTCTCGCTCTCTCTAGCTTGCTCTCTCTCTCTCTTTCTTCCTCTCTCCTCTCTCTACTTTCTACTTCTGGATCAGATATAAGCTCTCATCTACTGCTCCAGCACCGTGCCTGTCTGCTGCTGTCATGCTCCCACCATAATAGCTATGGATGAACCCTCTGAAACTCTAGGCAAATCTCCCATTAAATGTTTTCTTTTACATAAATTACCATGGTCAAGGTGTCTTTCACAATAGAACTGTAACCTGAAGAATTACCAGAGGTTGATCTCTAGACTCCACATGCATGTGCATATGAGTATGGACACATATGTGACCATGCACAAACAAATACACACATATGCACACACATAGGCAATCCCAGTACTCATGTTAAGTAGATTCAAATCAATATCAGATATTTTCTCTGACTTGTGATTCCTAGATTTTTATGGAGATATAAAACCATACATGTGTAGATCACATAAAGGTGTCAGTAGAATTGTCTAAGGGAACAAAAGGAACTAACAGGAGATGTGAGAACAATAAAAGGGAAAATAGTAAGGTACGAGGAGGAATGCATTCAGCATTTAATATAGAGTTGTGTGAAAATGTCTTCCATAATCCAAATACCATGCATAATGCATATACACCAAGGAAAAAATTTACATGTGCAATCTGAGGCTCCACCCTAGGGCCACTATAGAATTCAAGTCTGAAAAGTAACACAATCCCCCCACGTGATGAACATACACAGTACAGTTTGAAAGACTGAATATAACACCAGATATGGTAGCCAGGAAACACATCTTTATGCAGGTGACATTTCAGCAGAGATCTGAGTGATAAAAGACCTTGGCCTTTAAAAATTAGGGCAAAGGGTAGCACAAACAAGGCAACAGCAAAGGAAGCCTTCTGGGGACTACAGGGATGCCTCAGCAGGTAACAGCACTTACTATATAAGCACAAGGACCTGAGTTCAAATTTCACATAAGAAGTCAAATACGACAATAGGACCTCTTGTAACTCCAGTTTTGTGTGGGGTGAAAACAGAAGGCTCTCTGGAGCTTTCTGACTGCTGGTCCTGCTCCAATTTCAGCTAGAGACGCCATCTTAAAGGAATTAAGCAGCCAGTAATAAATCAGGACACCCAGAATCTTCCCCTGACCTCTGCATGCACGTGTGCGCATATGCACTCAGACATTTATGTTTTCATCCCCCTCACACACAGACCCACAAGTACGTGTGCTCACACATGCTCACACACAGAAAACATCATGAGCTCAGAACAAAGGGGGGGGAGCAATAAAGGGTCCTGCATGTGGAGAGGGAGGGTATGTGACAGAAAATGGTATCAGGAAGGGATCAAACTATAGATCATCGTAAGGATTTTGTGGGTTTTTTTTCCCCGTTGTTTGCTTGCTTAATTGTGTCTCCGTGAAATGTGAAGCTTTAGACAGATTTACACAGAATTATTTTTTTCCTGACAAGCAAGAGAACTAGCTTTGTTGAACTTCATTCTCTCCCCCTCTCCATTATGATCAGAGAGACAACTTGGCTCCTTTCCATCCCTGCCCATGCACGTCACAGCCTTTTCTAACAGCCTGGAGGAGTAGAGGCCCATCCCTAAGACATAGCCTAGGAATCCCTTGAAAGCCAGAAGATCCACAAGCTCTGCCAGTTTGCCCTGTCTTCTCTCATAGGGCTTTGTGCTTGTATCAGGAACTAGAGCTGCCGCTTCCTCTTCAAAATAAATGCCATTTTTCTTCAAAGTGATTTACTGTTAGGTCACAGATAGCCAACGTTTATCATTTTGTCTCATGTTTCCAAAACCATTCTGGCAACCTCAGACAATGTCAGGCTGGCGCAGTAAGCCTTGGTCTTTTTACTTCTAAATCCTAACCCTGAGTCTCTTCATCTAGACTTTTGTGTTAGAAATGTCAGGCTGGAGAGATGGCTCAGTGGTTACAGAGCACCGACTACTCTTCCACAGGTCCTGAGTTCAATTCCCAGCAACCACATGGTGGCTCACAACCATCTACAATAGGATCTGACGCCCTCTTCTGCTGTGCATGAAGACAGCGACAGTGTACACATATACATAAATAAATCTTAAAGAAAGACAGACAGAACACATAGAAGGAAACTCACGCTAGAGCATTTTGAATATCATAAAGGGATTCGATATATAATCCATACTTTTAAGATATTATGATGATTTTTATGTGGTGCAAAAGGGTGTCATACGTATTAGGCAAACCCTCTGCCACAGAGCTTCATCCCAAACCCTGAAGAATTTTTTTATTAAAAATTTGATTTGATTATGTAAGTTGAACTCTGACTTCCATGCACACACCTGCTTGCATATGTGCAGATATACACACATATGCAAAATATGTAATGGGATCTGATGCCCTCTTCTGTTGTGTGTCTGAACACAGCTACAGTGTACTCATATAAATAAAAATAAATCTTTTTTTAAAAGTGTCTGTGGGCTTGCTTGCTGGCTGGCTGGCTGGCTGGCTTGTACAGTTGAACCCAGGAACTTGTGTATGCAAAGAGCTGCCCCTGAGCCCCAGCCACTATGAATGCCCCTCTTACACAATAGCTGCCTCCTATGTGTCTGTCCTTGCTCCTCATCCAAAGCCCAGCTCCATGCCTCCACACGCACACAGGCGGATGCTCTCCATCTCTCTAGTATCGAGTCGAACCTGTTTACTTGAACTCTTTCCATTTAAGCAGCCCACGTGCAGTTCTTTCAACCACTTGCTCTCTACAGGCGGGAGGCCACCAATTGAAACTTTAGAATTATCTTTGACAGTTTTTGCTTGATCTTGACATCAGTATCAATTTTATTGTCAAATCTCACAGTTGGTTTCTTTACCCTCTTTGACTCTGCCTCCTCACTATCTCCTGCCAGGACTTGAAGGTGCACATTTTCCCAATGACCCCAGGCTCTTCAAACTTATGTAGCACAATCCCTCAACTCTAGTTCCAGGAAGGTGGAGCAGACCCCTGAAGTCTTCCCAGGATCCTTCTTGTCTCTTGGACTCCGTTCCTTAACTGCACAACACTAAACTTAAAATAATACCTTACAGCATATAAAATATGGGCTGCTGTCAAAAGCAATGCTTTATTCAAAACAGCAGTCCACTCTCAGTCAGTGCCAAACTCCCCCAAAGCCCTCTTAAACTCCCTGACGTCTAGAAATACAACTTTGCCACTATATTCCTCTTCAGGCATATATTCTTTCAGGAAACTTAAACCCTGGTAGCTCCAGTGAACTCCTTCCAGCTCAGCTGCTTAAACAATTGATTTTTGAACATCAGCATTTGTAATAGTGGAGGCTGCTGGTCTGTGTTGGTACATGCCTGTACTTCTCAGCATTTGGAAGGCTAAAGTAGGAGGGTCAGGAGTTTGAGGCCAACCCACATAGGCTACATTGAGTTCAAGACCAACCTAAGCTACATAGCAAGATTCTGTGGATGACGACGGTAGTGGTGCTGGTGGTAGAGGTGGTGGTGGTAGAGGTGGTGGTGGTAGAGGTGGTGGTGGTAGAGGTGGTGGTGGTAGTAGTGGTGGTGGTGGAGGAGGAGGAAGAGGAAAAGAAACTAAGAAAAGCAAATTGTAAGTTGTAAAACCTGCAGCTGTATTTTGATGGTTGGTTTGTAGTTAAAAATGACTTCCTTGCTCTACATGTAAAATGTATGACTGACTTTTTTTTTAAAAAAATCCTGTATGTTTGCTACATAAGAAAAAGAAAACAAATTGTAAAATTACTCAGTGTTACAACATAACATTGTATATGACCCTGAATTCTTAAAACCTGAAATGTTTAATATTCAAGTAAATAAAATAACAGTCAATGAAACTTCCATTTCACCTGTCTTCTGTCACTTTCCACAGATACATGTTAAATGGTTTTAATATTCCATTAATCTTTCTTCCAAAAACCACTCTGGCCATTCAATTAGGATTCAATTTCTATGGTATTTTCCCCAGTCAAGTTCAAAGAAAACATGGACATTTGAGATAGCATCGTTTATATTTTTAGAATTATCTTCTTTCTGCTTTCAATTTAATTTTTTTAATTTAAAATTCTACCAGACAGTAGCCAGTTTGGTCTTTCAATCTAAGCTTCAAGGAGAGATTGGATCTGTTTCAACTCTTCCTCCAAGAAAGAGCATCAAGATTGAGGATGAAATGGCCACTGAGGTAGCACATCAAGACTAGCCTGCTCAGATGTGAGAATGTGTATTACACAGTGCATGGATTCTAGAAGTGGGTGAGAAAACTGCTCTTCTCTGTAGCAGGGATCAGCAAAATATGGTTCATGGACCAACTCCTATATGAGTTCTAGTTTTGTTCCATCTGGAAGTTAGGAACGGATTTTTTTTTTTTTTTTTTGAGACAGGGTTATAGCCCTGGATGTCCTGGAACTCACTGTGTAGACCAGGCTGGCCTCGAACTCAGAAATCCACCTGCCTCTGCCTCCCAAGTGTAGGAACGGATTTTTTTAAGATTTAAAAAATTATGTATATGAACATTATATACATGAATATTTGTGATGGCTATACTTGCTTCTTAACTTGACTACATCTGAAATTACCTAAATCCCCAACAGCTGGGTGTGCCTGTAAGGAGCTGTTTTCTTAATGAAATCACTTGAAGTGGGAAGGTGTACTTTTAATCTGGATCTTTTGTGGCAGGAAGATCCACCTTTAGTCTGGGCCACACCTTCTGTGGGAAGCCTACATAAAGACATGGAAGATGGAAGCCTGCTCTCTCTTTGTTTGCTTCCCTTCGGTCTCACTGTCAAGTTCATTCCTTCAGTGTCATTACAGACTACTGTGTCAGGATTCCGGCATATACTGAAGACCAGCTGAGACATCTAGCCTCATGAACAAAACAACTACTAGGTTGTTGGACCTTCTGATTGTTGAACTAGCTGTACCACAGCTTGTAAGTCATTCTAGTAAATCCCCTATAAATATTTACATGTTTATTCTATAAGTTATGTTCCTCTGGAGAACCTTAACTAATAGTTTGTCTGCATGGATGTTCATGCATCCCGTGTGTGCCTGATATACCACCAGGATCCTCTGAGACCATAGTTACCGTTGATTATGAGCCACCATGTAGATGCTGGGAATTGTACCAGAGTCCTCTGGGGAAAAAAAAAACACCCAGTGCTCTTAACTGCTGAGCTATCGCTACAGCTCTATGATAATTAATCTTGATTTTTTTTCAACTGGGTTGGATTTAACAATCACATAGGGGACAAACCTCTGTGCCTGTCTGTGAGAATGTTTCCAGACAGTTTTAACTGAAATTCAAAGACCCACTTGAGTGTAAGTTGCGTCATTCCATGGGCTGGGGGGCTGGACTAAACAAAAGCCAAAGCAAGTTGAGTACAAGCATTCCTTTCTCTGCTTCCTGACTATAGATAGAGTGTGACCAGCTGCTCCACGGTTCTAGTCTTAGGATCTCCCCACCATGATACTACCTTCAATTTGGTAGCCAAAATATCCCTTCCTTCCTTAAGTTGCTTTTTTGATATTTTTTTATCACGATAAAGACAAAATAATTAGTATAGCTCTTGAGTCGTGACTGGATTTATGTTTGACTTTTCTCTGCAGCTGTTTACAGATTGATATTTCAGACTTTTATGTGTTTTTGGATACAGGATCTTGGTTTTGATTTGGGAGGTGGTCAGTTATTTGGGGGCTTTTGTTGTGTTTGTTTGTTTGTTTGTTTGTTTGTTTTTGAGGGTCTTGTGTAGCTCCTGATGCCCTGGAACTTGATACGAAACTGAGAATCCCTTTGTTTGAATTTCTGGCCCTTCTATCTCCACCTCCTTGGACTACAGGCATGCAACACCACCTCAGGTTTTTTTTATGTTCTATTTTTTGTTGTATATATATATGTGTGTGTGCATGAGAGAGTGGATATGGCGATGCACACATCTGTGTGCACGCTTTAGGCCAGAGAAGGAGGTCAGAAATCCTGTTCTGCCACTGTGCTCTATTTGGTCTCTCACTGAATCTGGAGCCAAACTATCAGCCATCAAACACCAGAAATCCTCTTGTCTTTAACCATCCCTAGTGCTTCAGTTATATTCATGTGCTCAAGTGCTGCAATATAAAACCAGCCCTCTATAACTGTAAGTGTCTTATTAATGTGAAGAGATACCAAGTCCATGGCAACTTTTATAAAAGAAAACATTTAACTGGGGCTGGTTTACAGTTTCAGAGGTTTAGTCCATTACCGTCATGGTGGGGAGCACAGTGGCATGCAGGCAGACACGGTGCTGGAGAAGTAACAGAATTCTGTATTCACATCTGTAGCTGTTTTTTTGGTACTTTGTAGGTTCTTCTTTCTTCCACCCCTATTCCACCCTTTCAATCTAACACTACATAGGAGAGAAAGGGATCCCTGAATCTAATTTCTTTATCTTTCTTCTTCAACCACGACCACTATCAAACTACAACTAACACTTCCAAATTACCAACAATGACCAACCCATCATGCTTCTTGGGACCCTAGCATTTATAGACTCTCTGAAGAGTCCCCAGAAATCCAAATACCACACAATCACAGAAACCACCTGCACCTGGCAAAATCACACCCCTGCTATAGCACGAGGCAAATCATAGTCAGCTGCTGTGAACAATCTGAAGCAGCCCCACATCCCAAACCTGGGATTAAAATACATTTCCATACTTCTGTAGGTTTTTTTAAGAAACAAAAATTCTCATTGCACTGATCGGCAGGCGTCAGAAAGGGACATCAGACCTGGATATAGAATTAGAAACCTCAAAGCCCACCCCCAGTGATACACTTCCACCCAAAAAGTCACACCTACTCCACCAAGGCCATACTTCCTATTTCCTGTCAAGCAGTGCCACTTCCTAATGACCAACCATTCAAATATATAAGCCTATGGTCACCATTCTTATTCAAACCACCAAAATCCTTATCCATGAATTCAAAGAACTGTGGATGAAAAATATTTAAAAAGATGTGTATGTACTGCAGTTATTGTTGTTATTATTAGTATTATTCTCTAAAATAATAAAATAATAATTATTTATACGACCATTAAATTATATTTGGTATTATAAAAGGCTAGAAATGGCGTAAAGAGGTAGTATATAAGTTTTATGCTAATATACACCATTTTCTATAAGAAACTTGAGCATCAGAGGATTTTGATATCCAACCCTACAGATGTCAAGGGACCAACGTACTTCCTACTGCCTCATAACAGGGAACATAAGGTTCTATTTGTTCCACATCTGTTAGTATCCAGATTGAGATGCAGGTTCTGGTGTTATCAGCCTTTTTCCTCCATCCATAAAACCCCCATGGATTGCTCCACAGTAGTCTCAGCATCTACTGATGCCCTCTGTCTGGATCCATTACATCTCCAGAAGTCACCAAAACATAGCCATGTAAATGCATGGATGAATTCTGCGATTCTCTATCTATGAGCATGCTTACAACCACCATTTGGTAGTGCTGCAATATACTCTGTACAGGAAATGCATGTGTAGATTAAAAGAAACCTAAGACACATAGCGGCTAAAAGAAATATGTGGATCTTATCGAGAGCCAACCACAAAAAAGACATTTTTGAGACAACTGGGAAAGATTAAATATAGATTGATAGATGACATTAAAGGTGCTTATTAATTTTGTTGGCTCTGACACTTGAATTATTACTTTAAAGGCTTTATCTGCTAGAAGATGCGTGCTGGAATATTCAGTGGTAAAGTCTGTGGGTCTCAGATTTGCTTTAAAATACTGCAGCAAAGAATAATGATAATGCAGAGACTAAAGGTAAAATGACCTAATAATTGATCTAGGTAACAGGTTCCTGAGGATTCAGTAGCCGTGCAAATGTTTTAAATTTTCAAAATTATCAATTAAAGGTGTACTACTGTTCCTGTCTTCCACTGCTCAGTTTTCAGGAACACAGTCGTCCTCTTCCAAAGTACTCCAGTTAAATGTCCCTTATATCACACTTTCTATTTGCTGTGCTTTGGCACAACTGCAAACATATCAGAGACCTGGTGCTAGCCAGCTACTGCCGGCCTTCATGAAGGAGAACTATTTTGAAGCTTCCCCTGACTCTGCCACAAAGACTATGTGATTTGGATTATATCACAAGGAGCAATCCAAAGCAATCATTTTAGAACAGGCTCACACCTCCATAATACGCCCAGTCACTGGCCTTTTGTTGTTTCACCTTTTGTTTTCATTTCATTGTTGTCTTGGTCAGGGTTTCTATTGCTGTGATGAAACACCATGGCCAAAGAGCAAGTTAGGGAGGAGAGGATTTAGTTCAGTTTACACTTTCACAGCATTGTCCTTCATTGGAGGAAGTCAGGACAAGAACTCAAATAGGGCTAGAACATGGAGGCAGGAGCTGACACACAGAGATGAAGGGGTGCTGCTTATTGCTCCTCATAGTTTGCTCAACCCAGGACCACCAGTCCAGCTATGGCACCACCCACAATGGGCTAGGCCCTCCCCCATTGCTCACTAATTGAGAAAATGTTCTTATAGGCATGCCTGTGGACCGATCTTATGAAAGAATTTTTTTCCATTGATGCTCCCTCCTCTCTAATGACTCTTGCTTGTGTCAAGTTGACATAAGACTAGTCAGCACAGTTGTTTTGTTTTGTTAAGATAAGGTCTCATATATCCGGGGCTGGCCTGCAACCAGCTACGCAGCTGTATATAACCTTGAACTTCGGATCCAACCTAGTATATGGATTACAGCTGTGTGCCAGAATGACTGGTTTATGTGGTGCTGGGGATCAAAGAAAAAGTTTTATGCACTTTTGGAAAACAGTGTACTAAGTGAACCACAGGCCCATCCCAGCAGCCTTTTTCTTATGACTCCTTCATCTCTTTGGTCACAATTGCTTTAACCTCCCCTTTGGGGAGGACACAAACAAACATCTATTTATCCCAGAAAGGGAATCAATGACAGACCCAAGAGACAATTATTGTGATTGGAGTTGCCAACAGAAGCATGGACAACTTACTAGAGACAACACCATCAAAGAAGTCTCTGTCCTCGAGCAACTAGTAACTGCTGATAAATGCTCAGAGAGAGGTGGGCTCCTGTGAGCACTAATTCCTGTGTCCTCCCTACCTTCTATGATTGATCAATAACTGATTGTTAACAGGCCCAATCTGTGAGGATCTTCTGTGGCTTATCACAGAGCTGCTCAGAGTCCAAAGCGACAATGTTCATATAATGCCTGGAAAAGAGCATTACACAGTAGCCCTTTTTTATTATTATTTTTTACATTCTCTCTTCCCTGTTCTTCCTAACTCAGTCTCTCTCACTTCTCCTTTCCCCCTCTGGTCTTCCTTGAAGGGCTCTCTCTGTGAAAATCATCCCTATGTTCTGAACTATGAACACTTTATTATTTTTTAATTTATTTGTTGTTATTATTATTATTATTAATTATTATTATTATTATTGGTTTTCTGAGACAGGGTTTCTCTGTGTATCCCTGCTGGCTGACTCCTCTTTTTTTTTAGCAGGTCCATGGAATATGTTTCTGTCTGTTAAACCTGGAGACATCACTTCAATTTGACGGAGCCCTAGTTTCCAGATCAGAACCCTGCTCTGCCGTTTATTAACAATGACATCCTAGGTCAGTCATTTCACTCGTCTATAGGGTTATGCAATGATATCTTACTTCTTAGAGTGGCTATGAGTTCAGTAAAAACCCTTGGACCGGTAAGCAAGCCACATTCCTCACAGTATGTGCTGTTTGTTGCTCCTGTTTGGTTGTTAAGTGATTATTGTTATCTATGTTGTTGTTGCTAGGCAACCCACCTGACTTCAACACTTCCAGCATGATTTGCTCAGCCAGTAGGAATGGAATGGAGACAGGGAAAGTGTCTCTCTGAAACATTGTATAAAACATGAATATATCTGGAGCCCATGAAACAATTTTTACAACTGCCTGGGGTGTCATAGCTTGTAAGATGCAGGGCCCAGATGAGGATCTTTGGAAAGTTAGCATATTGTTTGTGTTCAATGTCAGTAGCCTTTTTGGTAACTCAAATCTCAGGGCAACCAACCAATGCAGTTTGTCTCACATTGAGATGAAAAAAAAAAATAAAGGAGACTTTGGGGGATAAATCGAAAAGCTCCAAAAACTTGGGAGATTTTCACCATATACAATCAAACCTTACCATTCCCTACCAACCTCCAAAAATAATTCCAGTCTCAGTTACCTATAGAGTTGTCTTGATTTTGGTCACACAGACATCAAACAGCAATAAAGACAATAATTTCTGGCCATATAATGCAAGTCATATCCAGCTTCTTTGAAGATAAATCTAACTACCCCTGTCACTGTCGTTTGGCTTTTAATAGTCTTTGCTAGTTAGCACTGGGTAGCCCTACTATTTTCATTTTCATACAAGAATTCATTATTTCTATTTAAACAAAAAATAGATGAAGGAGATATTTTGTTTTGGTCAAACTTTAAAACTCCATCACTAATAAGTAGAAATAAATTGTGGTAGTTAAAGTGGTTTGGCTGTAATCCCAGCACTCAGGAGATGAAGGAGGGAAGATCACGGGGAATTGGAGTTATTTCACTGTGAACTGGAGCTATTTCAGTTAGCTCAGAGGAGAAACTGAATAGACACATAGATTGATGAGGAACATGGAAATGAATGTACAAATTAGAGATCTATCTGGCCTCTCCCACAGTAGAAAACAGGTCATTTGAATGTCCATAGGACAGGATAGACACTGCTACTAGTCACCTATACCTTGCAAAGTGATAAAGTCATTCAAAGATAACAAAAGGCTAAGAACAAAAAAATCTAAAATGGGTAGTATTTAAACAACACATTTCTTGTTATAAAAGTAAAAATGTTTCCCTATGCAACCCATGTGTTCAACATTTGCTGAACTAACTTTTCCCACTGGCATTGCTATGTCTCAGATCTTGCATAGCTGTGGAATGAAGCCTCAGAGGAATTATAAAAACCAGGAGGCTCAACAGAACATGTCATTTTTATAAGCCTTTGTTTTAATGTAAGAAAGCATTAACAGCATTCTTTCAATAAACACTTGTTTTATATGTATTACTGTGCAGAATATTGGGCTCTCCAAAATGCATACTTCGTTAGTAACTTAAGCAACAAATGAAGGATTAACTTCTAGTTGGGACCAACCTTCATTCTAAAAGCAATATTAGCTTCGATAGCAAGACGTGGTGTGGTGTTGTAGAAAGCACACAGTGTCATTTTGATTCTTCCACTCACATAAAAGAAGTTCCATCCCTACTGACAACTAATTTTGTGGGGTCTTACCTTATACCGTGTGCCATATTAAGGACCAGGTCGATATTGTCTCACTTCAAACAACCCTAGCATCTTCTTCCCATGTCGTGGTTGAAGGTGAGAAACAGAAACTTAATTCACAGCTAATAAGAGACTAGGCTTGAATCTCAGTTACACCTTTATTAAAATAACCCAAATTATTACCTGTTATAGGGAGCAGGTTTCTCTCGTTTCTTCCCTTCTCAAAAAGAATTGAGCTGGGAGACAGACATTTTAAGCAGAAATGCATTTAGTACAGGAAAACATGCACTCCAAAGGAAGAATGGAGTTAGCTATTCTTAAATAGGAGTAGCAGAATGTTAGGTTCTATGCTGTGATTTTTTTTTTTTTTTTTTTTTTTTTTTTTAGTTTTTTAATGTATATCTATGAGCTTGATGGCATATTAAGAGGGGTAAAATGACCCTTTCCCCCTTCCTAATCGCAATGGACCAGATCTCTCTTTCAGGATATTTCTTCCCACAATCCAAACCACAATACAAATGATACTGTAATAAAGTCATGTCTTTTGAGGATGCAGAGCTTTTGTTGGTGAGCCCATGTGGGAGCTGGGAAAGTTCCCAGGGGCCTGCTTTTCTGGCATAGAGGAAAGCTTCAAGGATGTTTACATGTAGAGGGCATCCTGATTTATAGGAGATGAAGCCATAGGTAAACTGCTGCGATTTCCTTAGTTACCTTAGGCCTAACTTCTTTCGAAATTAGGAGAAAAAAAAAAAAACAGCTAGCAGGATACAGCTGCAGTTTTCCTTGGTTCCTGCCTGGCTGGCTCCTTATCTACCTTATCTCATAGTCACAAGGTCTCTTCTGGCTATGCAAGACCTTGTCAAAAACAAAAGAAAAAGCCAAAACAGATGTGAAATATCAGATAAAGTTGTATCTTCTTTCTCTATGGCTTGTTTTCCAAAACGTATAATGAAGTATCTCTCAACTCTTTAACCTCTGTGATTAAGAACAGAAAACAGAACTCACTTGACCTTGACTGAGTTGGACCAAACGGGAATTATTGTCTAATACAAAGAATGGCAGACTTTGACTCAACCTCCTTTCAAGATGGTATCGAGAATCTATACCTGCTTACACTCAAGTGAAAATAGACTCTGTGGAGACACATAAAGAAAGGTATCATCAAATGATTCACCTCTACCAAATATTCATAGCAGTTTTAGATAAATCACTTGGCTTCTGAGTCTTAAGAAGGTCACTCATATTTGTTCTCATCAATGTGTGCTCAGGATTCTCATCCCAGAAAAATAGATTGTGGGAAATTTAGGGTGATTATGTGGACTGCACCTCTATTGTGTTGCTGAAATCTTCATGACACTAACTAGCAAGGTTGGGTCACATGTCTAGTTCAATTTATGAAGAATAATGGGGAATAGAGGACTCTCACTGGCTCCTTAGTTTCATTAGAAATAACACTCAGTGACACAGCTGTTATAAAAATATCTTTCATGCCAGGTGTAGTGGCCCACACCTTTAATCCCAGGGGCAAAGGCAGGTGGGTCTCTGAGAGGTCTGAGTCATCTACATAGTGAGTTCTAGACCAGCTGGAGCTACATAATTAGATCCTGACTCAAAAGAAGAAGTATTTTTCCTCCCTTCAAGAATACGATATCTTATGCTGAAGGTTTACGCCTGTATTATTTTTCCACGCTTGCTGATGTTGAAAGATCCCTTCTCATTCCAGACTTAGTAACATTAGACTTTTTGACAGCTGCTTTTGCATGAGCTCCCAAGTCACACTTGCAAGACGCACATATGGTAATTAATACCTCTCCCTATGGAGCCAAAAGAGACCAAATGAATATTTCACTATTAAAAAAATTCTTTGTACAATGTTGCTTTGAAAGATGCTTTAGAAAGCAGATGTGGTTGAAATAAATGATTTATGATGCCAGACGTGGAGCAGCAACTTCACTAAAATCTCCATTTGTTGTATATAAAGACAAAGTCAAATTAGAGAAAAGATCTATGTCTGTAACATTAGCTCTGACTTACTTTCTAATAGTTTTATAGCTAAATATATATGTCATGGAAGTTTGGAGGTATTGCTCAGTTGTTAACAGTATATAGTACTTTTCCTGAGGACCTGAATTTGGTTTCCAATACCCCAATCAGGTGCCTCACAACTGTCTGTAACTCCAGCTCCAGAAGCATCTGACATCTCTGGCTTCTATGGACACCTGCACATACCCACACAGAGATACACACAGATACACGGACACACACATACACATGGAGTTAAAATAGTAACACAAATCTTTAAAAAGATGCAAGCTATATTAAATATATATTAGATTACTCGCTTACTACTGTCTGCTTTCTGTTGTTCCTTGCTCTCTCCTCAAGTAGCCACTATAAGAACGGCATTATAAAAATGTATTAAATCAAAGAGCAAACAAAATCAAACTTTAAATTTAAATCAAAGTCATATATTCCCATTAGGCCTGTGTGGTAGTTAGTTATAGTACTGAAGCTGGCACCTTCTCTGCTACTAAGTTGCATCCCAACCTTCTTTTTGCCTTTTCCTTTTGATAGAATGAAATTATGTTGCTCAGGCTGATCTCATTGAACTTAGTCTGTATCCCAGACATGACTTGAACTTTCAAATCTCTTGCCGTTGTCTCCTGAACCTGTACCACAAAGCCCAGATTTATGGTGTTTTTTTTGGATTTCCAAGAATAAGCAGCCATCTAAAATGTTTTCATGATGCTAATGGAACATATTATAAAGGTGGGGTATTTAGTTTTAATAAGCTGACCAAAGCCTTTAATATGAGCAAAATGCTCTTTTTTTTTTTCTGTTTGGAAAAGGTGGTATGATTATTATCACAGTGTGTTCTTAACAGAAACTCCAAGTTACATAAATTCTTTCCAACACATTTGACAAAGAAAGAAAATATTGGAATTTACATACATCATAAATCTGTCTTGTGGTGAATTTATGGCGTACTTTGTTGAAATAAGAACAGAATGTAAAAGATATGTGTTTTTCCACTCTCACATCACACAACCAACACCCCAGGTCTACAAGTTCAGGAAAATAAAAACGTGCACCCAGACAGTGAGAAGTGAAAAAGCATGCATTCCATTTCCTTGATTACTCAGTGTAGGATAGATAAATGGATGTGCCTGAATGAAGTAACTATTGATCCCTCTGAGAAAGAGCAAGGACTTGCCTACGAGGAACTTCAGAGCTCATATAATCAGTAAGATTTATGCTAAATGGACTTTAAAAGGTATCCCCCTTCCAGATTCTGTTATACGATGGAGTTCAATTTTTCGATGGAAATGATTTTACTAGAATACATAAGTGTCTTGGATTTTTTTTTTTTGACGGGGTGGCGGGGAGGGGAGGGTGTTTACCTGAGGCAAGGCCGTCTCTGGAGGGTGATCTTAGGAAATAGAGGTCCAGTATGAAGGCTGGGTGAGTTCTCACACTCTTACAGGTGAAGCCTGGAAGTCAGTCCCACTGGGGAACTCAGGCCACCAGGGTTGAACAAGCTTCTAGCTCTCCCACAGGAGGGGACTGAACTGTGATGTTTAAACACAAAACTTCTGTCCATTATGGGGTTTGGGATGCCATCAAAGATCAACAGTTTCAAGTGTTCAAGGTAAGCTCTTGGATGGTCATAGGAAAATGAGATAGAAACATAACATTGCCGAGACTACAAGAGTCTCCAGTGTGAAGCAGCCTTTGAATGCCACAATGCATTTTATTTTGCTGATTAACATAAACTGGGATGTTCAGGCATAGATGATGTGATTACAGCAATAGCAATATGCATATCAAAATATGGATGGAGTGGTAGTGATAAAGGAACATGGATATAATTGCATAGCTACAGATAATTATCCATATAGTGGTGTAGATATATTTTGAGAGGTAGATTTATAGAGCTAAAGGTAGTAATAGATTCTGTGGCGGATAAAGAAGAGACATGGGGATATGATTACACATCATAGATATAATGGTGTAGAAATATTGGCATTGATACAAACAGACATGATACTTATATATAGATAGAAGTATAGTCAAGAGATGTAGATTTTTCTGTATGTATAGGTGTGGCTATAGCTAGATTCATCTACAGACATGGATGTATAGGTAGAGATGCAGATATTGATATATCCCCAGCCACCCAGTCTCTAAGATTCACCCCTTGCTTACACATTGGCATTGCTCTTACTGATTCCTCATCAAGTTCCTTTCCCTGACTTGAGCTTATGTTTGTGCCTTGAACTTCTCCCATCACAACTTTATACCATGACTGAATGTCTACTGTCCTTAAGTGGCTGAACTCCACATTCCTGAAGATAAACAGTGTGGCCAGTGTACCCATTTTGGTCTAATCACTGCAGAGCAGCTACAGATGTGTACCATTAAACCACTATTTTGGCTGAGACAGGGTTGGGGGTTAGAGGGTCTCACTCTGTAACCCTGGCTGTGTAGAAGTTGCTGTATAGACCAGGCTGGCTTCAAACTTGTGGCAGTCCAGAAAACTGGGATTACAAGCGTGTACCACTATGCCTGGCTGCAAACTACTATTGAAGACATTACTTTAGTGGGATTAGAGAGGCTAATGAACATACAAGTTCATTCATTCATTCATTCACTAAATAAACATTCCTTCTTTGCTGAAATCAGCCTGATTTTAAATACAATTGAAGGGATCATAATTGATTATTCTTCCACTTTTAGCTGAAGAAAGAATCACAGAATTTTCGAAGGAGCTGCTTATTGATTCAGAATCCTTAGCAAATATGTTTACAAATATCATGTGTGTGTGTGTGTGTTTGAGAGAGACAGAGAGAGAGAGAGAGAGAGAGAGAGAGAGAGAGAGAGAGAGAGAAGTGAGTGAACTGGCTTGTTCAAGTCAAGGAAGTTGGCAGAGGCCTTGACTAAATCCTGATTCCCCTAATTGTCTATTGTACTCAAGAGCAGCACAAGTTCTATGTGTCAGGACATGTTTGCCACAAGTTACCTGAGAGAAGGCAATTTTCAGGATTTCCTATTTTTCTCCTTTTTTAAATGAAGTCATGCTAGAAAATCGTTTATGAAAGAGAAGGATAAAATGAGGACAAACACTTAAATGTATGAAACACAAAGGATTGAGCCTCTTCCTTCCTCGTTTCCAAGGCACCTTGAAGTACTTCTGTTAACACTTATGCCATGAGTTCTAATAATGTGTTTGCATTTCTCTAACCCAGGGCAAGGGATTATATCTTATTCATCTTTATATCCCACCCAAACAGTGTCCAGCACAGGATTAGAGAGGGGAAAATTAATGTCAGCTAAAATAATGAATGTGCCTATGTGTTATGTATGGGAATTTTAGAAAATAGAAATATATTTTATAAGATTTTTAATTTTGACAACTTTTGATATTCTAAATGTTTTTAAAGGGTGAGGATGTTGATCCAATTTGCACAGCACACAGAACATTTCTCAAGCAAATGTTTCCAAACCAAGTTGAAGTAACTCTGGGTTAAGAGTCTTTCTAAGACTTGTCAGAACGAGGTTGCCTGACTCCAGCTGTCATCGATCATCATACAGGATTTCCACAGGAAAACACAGGCAGATAAGCCTTGCAGCAGGAGCCCAAGTTTCTACACTCAACTCCGAGCAGGAAAATAGCAAGGTAGCTGCACAACAAGGAATGGAGTAATTATACAGGACAAATTAGGCCTGTAACCCACCAGCTCACATCCCCCAAAACAAAGGCCAAGCAAGCATTGCCCATGGAGGGCCTTCAGTTGGGAACTTACATATTCAGTCCAAAACCAAGAGAGCTAACACCCAGGCAGTAAGAGTTCATTCACAAACAAGAAAATCTTTCTATTTAATAGTGAAAAAAGAAAAGATTGGAGCCAGGCAGTGGTGGTCCACGCCTTTGATCTCAGTATTCTGGAGGCAAAGGCAGGTGGATCTCTGAGTTTGAGGTCAGCCTCATCTACAGAGTAAGTTCCAGAACAACCAGGGCTACACAGAGAAACCATGTCTTGGGAAGGTGTCTCAGAGAAGAGCTTCCCCACACTAACATTTAAAAAAGTATGCACAGTAGCATACAAAAATCCCATCTCTGGAGAGGCAGAGACAGGGGATCCCTGGGACTTGCTGGAATACTTGTCAAGCTCAGTTTTTAAACTCTATGTTCAGTGAGAAAGAGAACTTGTCAAAAAATAAGCTTTGTCCATCCTCGATATGAGGGCTTTTGCCTTGTCCTTTGGTTTCTTGTCTTGTCCGGTTTGGGTGTCTTCTCTTGGAGGTCTGCTCTTTGTTGAAGAGGAAATGGAGGAGGAGTGGATCTGAGGGAGATGGGAGGAGAGAGGGAGGAGGAGTAGAGGGAGGGGAACTGTGGTTGGGATTATATTGTATGTAAAATTTAAAATAAAATAAATGTATGTAAATAATTTAAAAGTGGAGAGTAATTGAAGAAACCCACCCAGTGTTGACATCTAGCATACACACACACACACACACACACACACACACACACACACACACACAAATATATAGACACGGATGCGTAATAGCCACATGCACACAAGACTGCAAAATAATTTTAATGTTTTAAAAAACTTTTTGACTTTTTATTGGACTACATTCTTAGCTATCATCATCTGCTTGTATCCTAAGGGCCATGGGTTAGATAAACCCAAAGAGTCATGGGTCCCCTAAAAATACCATATTGTCTTTCACTAGAACATACTCCACTGTACATAAAATAATATTCTACTCTTTCTTTTTACACCACATGGGAACAAATATCTACTGTTTCTGACTGAGACAGGAGATTTTCTATGAGTTTGAGGCCAGCCTGGGCTATAAAAGGAACTCAAGGTAGTACTTGGCTACACATTGAGACTCCATCTCCCAAAAAGAGTAAAATTAGGTTGCAAGATTAATCTCCAGTGAGGCTGTAAGCCATCATGTTGGGCCTGGGACCTAAACCCAGGGGTTCTACAAGAGCAGTCAGTGCTCTCTTAACAGCTGAGTTCTAAAACTCATCTTTATAACCTTACATTGCTAAGTCATCTTAAGTAAGATATTGAGATGCCTTAAACTTCACACTTCTCACCTGTAAACTGGGGTGGTGATACCTGCCTTCTGTAGATGTTGTCAACATCAAATCACTACTCTCAATAAAATAACTATCATGTAGCAATCACTGCATAGGCATCAGTCACCTCTTCCTCATGTACCAAGTGGAGCATTCTAAGAGCTAGTGAAATTTGATAGGAAAATTGATTCAAGTGTCATTCTTTTTGTTTTTCGTCTTGCTTTAGATTTTCTTCTGCTCCAAAAGTAATCATTGCTTTAAAAAAGAAGACCAATCATTCTATAAACTACAGGCTAAATGGTCCAGTTCACTTCACTATGGAAATGGAGAAATGGGGATTATCCAGTGGACATTTCCACTAAGTGGTCCCCATTGCCTATCACACAGTCTAACACTTAATGAGAACCCCAAAATACACTTGAGTAAGCAAAGTAGGGAAGATAAGAGGGAGGGACCTTATCTACTCAGACCTCTGATGAGACTTTGACAAGGACATCAAACAGCTATAGATTGACATCACTAATCTGAAGAAATCTCTCGTTTCGCTGTCTGCGATCTCCAAAAATTGCAAAGGACTTCATTGAACTTGATTTTCTCTTTTGTAATAGAAAAGACTGTGTACAGCTCTAGACTGTGTACAGCCCTTAAAGAAGAATGTTGCTTTTGCATAGACAAAACAGGGATGATTAAAGAGAGTATGAAAAAGGCCAGAGAAAGTCTTGAGAAAAGACAGAGAAAGAGAAAGATGAGAGCTTGTACAAGAATTGGTCTTCAACCTCTCCATGATTGTTAACCTTACTTCCTTCCATTTTGGGACCATTAATTGGGTTATTTTTGCTTATTTCCTTTGGTCCCTGGGCCTTAAATAGGCTGACTAACTTTGTAAAACAACAGATAGATAATCTGATAGCAAAATCTATTCAGATACATTATCATAAGTATGGAGGACCACGAGACTCTAGATGAGGTTGTTACTCTATCCAGAATGTTCCTAAGTCCCATCTCCACCCAACCTAAAAGAGAGGACTTCCGCCCCTAGACCAAGCAGAGAGGGGTCACTCAGAACCCCCCTCTGTGTGGCGATCTCAATTCTTGCTTAGGCTGCAAGACTAAGCACTCCAAGGGAATATAAATAAAAGTTAAAAATACGTTTCTGGGTTCCCTGAGGGACAAGCCTGACTGCATAGGAGTTGATGTCAAAAGTATCCCCTCTCCAGGAAAAAGACATCAGGACAGGTATGGCCCTCATGCCTCACTAGACAACAACAGGAGGACCGGAGCCAATACAAGGTTCCCTTTAATTACTGGAGGTCAGGTCTCTATCTCCACCTTGGCAAGATTAGAATTGCCATGGCCCTTCTATACTTGGAGAAGAGAGGAGATGTCAGAGGCAGCCCTGCTTATACACTGAAGGCCCAAAATCAGCCATAAGCCTAAAATCAGCAATAGGCCTGACATACATGCCTGCTAACACAAAGTCTTGGGACTCTATGGGAAAACACTGAAACAGATGGCTATAAACTATTGTAAACAGGCAGCTTTTGTGGAAATTTACCAGCCTGAGTGGTCATAGACCTTGTAAATAGGCAGCCTTGGTGGATAGTACCAACTTAGATAAGGACAAGTGAATCATAGGCAGAGTCATAGTGACCTGACCCCTGAACCTTCACCCAGCTGATACCCTGTTCTGAAAGATATCTGTACTCCCCATAAACACCTATGCTCCTGTGTCATCCACTTCCCCACATCCTGCATTTTCATGTTTATAACCCCTGTGTTAAAAAGTAAAAATTATGATTTGATAATAAAAAAAAGAGGGAGGGAGAGAAGAGAAGAAAGGAAGGGAAGGCATGCGAAGTGATTGGTACCTGGTTTCCACCACAGACACGAGAAGGAAACCAATCCAATGCATGTGCAAGGTGTAAATGTTCTAAGACAGAGGTCAGCAGGCTCCCATTGGCATACACTTCTTCATTGACTACTCTCACTCAACAAGAAGAGATGAAAAGATGGGTGGCATGTCTTTAATCTCAGCACTCGGGAGGCAAAGGGAGTTAGTTCTGAGTTCGAGGCCAGCCTAGCCTACAGAGTGAGTTCCAAAACAGCCAAGGCTACACAAAGGAACCCTGTCTTGAAAAACCAAAGAGAGAGATATTTTAAGGTTTCTTCAAGGTGAAAGGTGATTTAGAAAGCATCATGACTAGTCCAGGAATCTCTGTAATTCAGACCTATCTCTGTAATTCCAGCACTTGGAAGGCAAAGGCAAGTTCAACGCCAGCCTGGTCTACATAAGTGAGTTCCAGGGAAGCACTGGCTGTGAAAATGTCTCAGTGAGTAAAGCACTTGCTGCCCAAACAAGGGGACCTGGGTTCAAGTAACCAGAATTCACATAAATTTGGGTATAATAGTGCACATGTATAATCTCAGGGGTCCTATAGCAAGATGAGAGGCAGAGACAAGAGACTCTCTGCATGCTCCCGGACCAGCTAGCATGGCATACATATCAGTAAACAAACAAAAAGACTGTCCTCTAACTCGTGCTATAGCACACACATATCTATACACACAAACGTGAACACACACATCACAGACACACACAGAAAGATGGTGAGTGAGAGAAAGAAAACCACATGATGTATGAGGGAAAAGACTATGCACTAGAGACACAAGAGCATTAACGTTGTTTAACCTATAAAATGTGGTCACTGGTTCATATCAGTGGCACACAACATTTGCTGTTCACTAGACTCACTCAAGGATTTTCTGAGTAGTTCTGTACCCAAGCCATAGTCAAGGCATTAGAATCTTTGGAGGTGTGTCCCAGGCATTGGTGGTGGCAAAGCTTTCCGTGTGATGCCATTGTGCTTTCTAACTACCAGTCTAGATGATCGGTTACTACCATAAATGTGATCATCTAGTAAATTAAACAACCTGAGTGTCTTTTAGAAGATTTTTATAAAAAGTGTTGGACCTTACCCCCACCTAACAACAGTACCTGTCTTTCAAGGAGATCCCTCAGTCAGTTGCACTAACAATGAAGTTTGAAAACATTGAGCTGGACTCTGTGTGTGTGTGTGTGTGTGTGTGTGTGTGTGTGTGTGTGTGTGTGTTCAGGAAACATAAAAATATTCCATCAAACCTGTTCCTTAAAGGGGAGATATGAGAACTAATTAAAAGACACATTCTTATACAAGGTACATGTGATTTTATGGTACTCTGATCAAAGATCATTTTCTCTTTGTAGAATGGAATACAGCCTCCTAAAGATCAGTTGCCAACCTTCTCTTCAAAGTCAGCAGTGCCAATGAGGTTATTCAGAATACTTGCCTCCAGGTGACAATTTCTATCTGACAACTCACCTGCCAATACTTCATCCCCAAGTGCCTTCTCTGATCTTCATATGGCCTGATAGCTCCTTTGCCCAAGCTTTCCCAGGAAATAATAGTAATATGTGGGTTGGCTGAGAAGTGTCTTGTGTCCCTGGAAACTATCTGCTCAAATGTACCCCCTGACAGCCACCTCTGCTTAATCTGTGGAAGACAACTTCACTCTGGAAAAGAAAATAAAGGAAGGGAGGGAGGGAGGGAAGGAGGAATTGAAAAGAAGGAAGGAGCATTGTCAGAAATTAGAAATTGACAGTTAAATATTAATGCCAGATGCTCCTTTGACCTTTATACTGGACAGTGTAAAAGGACAAATGAGCCCTGCACCTTAAGTTACTTATGTAATCAGACATTCAGAAGAGCTGTCTCTGAAGGAGTGGATGCTGAGTGGGGAATCAGTATCTGAATGTTTGGGAGCAAACACTCAGAATTTTCAGTTCGATTGCATTTGTAGGTTAGGTAACAGGTAATGTGGCATCTTGTTCATGACCCCCCCCTCAACTTGTTTTTCCAGTCAGACCGTCAATAGCCAGTATCTGCAGTCCTCTGACTAAATCGCCCCTGCCACACTGTCAAACCATGGCTGAATGGGGATGGAGTGTAAACACTCCAGCTCCCTCACTTTAGGATAAAATCCTTGGAGACACATGTTTTCCCAGGAGGCATCTCCAGTGACGCACAGGTGATGCACACCTCATAGTATTTTCTCCAGTGCCACCAGAACAAAGTATTTCCACTCAAATCCTTGTCGCAGTGTCTGACTGTGGCAAAACCCACACCAAGATAAAATACATGTCCTATTTCCTTTAAGATATTTTAGGTGTAGAGTTCATAACCTGATATGTAGTTATATTTCCTCTCAGTTGAACCATTCACTCCTGAACAGAGGAAAGAAACTGGAAAAACAAAATCAATCTTATAAATATATAGCCTTTGCAAGCTCAGAAGGTGATAAGATTCACAAATCCCCCCAGGGATATAAAAAAAAAAAGAAAAGAGTACTCAAAACCTAGTGTGGTGGTATGCCACCTTTAATCTCTGCACTCAAGTTAAGATCTCTGAGTTTGGAGATAATGTGGTCTACACAGTTCCAGGACAGCCAGGATTGCATAGTGAGAGGCTGTCTCAAAACAAATCAAAACAGGTAAACAATTGCTGGGAAGAAGAGGCTCTCTTTGGTGAAGCCTCCTACAAGTTGAACTGGAAGTGTCAGAGATGCAGCTTCTGCAAGTTGTTGCCCACGCTAAAGTGGACTTTACAATGATTGCTTTGGCTCCCCCATTCTTCCCTGAGTAAACTCAGTAAACTCAAAGGTTCACCTACTTAGACTTAGGTGGAAGGTGGAATTCTTTGTCTGTTCTGCACTCATCCTATGGAAAAGCAGCAACTGCTCTTAACCCCTGAGCCATCTCTCCAGCCCCATCAATAAAAGATTTTAAAGCCAAGAAAAGAATCTATTCTGACAAGTCTCTGTAGCTTGTCTGCACTGCTGACCTTAGTTCAGAGGCTTCATAGCTCCATCAGCAGCTCTTCTTTGAGTTGGAAGTCTACTTTTGGGCCAGATAGGTAGCTGTGTTTGGCCGGTTCCTCGTCCTCCTCAGGCCACCAAGCAAACTGGCACGGTCTTCTCATATCCCAAATTAGAGGCACGGGTGGGTTGGAGTTAGAATGGGTTTGGAATTGGCACAGTGTTTCTCTGCCCAAACACCATTAGCCAAAGCAAATCACTGGACTAAGTCCAAAGTTGAGGTGTGGGGTCATGGGCTCTGCCTGCTTGAAGTCAAAGGGTGTGAATGTGGGGATAAGAAGAACCAGTATTCCTTCTGGTACAAGTCAGGATAGATAACTCATCACTACCTGAAGGAATTGTCAGAAACTCTCTTTTGTTTGTGCTTTTACTGTCTTAGCTTGCTTTCTATTGTTGTGATAAAAAAAAAACCCTATGACCAAAAGCAACTGAGAGAGGAAAAGTGTTCATTTGGCTTACTCATCCTGACCCATCCAGAAAGAAAGTCAAGGGAAGAACTCAAGGCAGGAACCTGGAGGTAAAGGTAACCCAGATACACTGTTTAATGGTGTTCAGGTACCTCTCTCATCCCTTCTAGGACCACCTGTATAGGGGTGGCACCATTTACAGTGGGCAGAACCTTCCCACTTATTAATCAAGAAAATATCCCCCAAGAAGTGTTTATTTGATAGAGGTATTTTCTCAGTTAAGGTTCATTCTTCCAGATGACTTGTTTGTGTCAAGTTGCCAGTGGCTACTACACTACAATATCACTTGGAGTCACATTAGAACTGTTGTGAATGACTAGAAGATGACACTTGCCAAATGATGTGGTTTGCTCAAAACTTGGTGACCTTCCACCTCTAACATCCTATGATTTGTTTTGTGTGGAAAAATAACCTAGCCAAGTATGAACTCTCCATGGAAATGAGATTGCTGTGTGATTTTGAACTTGCATGTGTGGTCCTGCTTTGACTTCTCAATTCTCAATCCCGGGAGTTCAAAGTTCACACCACTTGTCCCAAGCCTGAAACGCATGGCAACTGGAGGTGCCCCTGAACAGCCTGTAGTGAATTGAAGCTGGGGGGCGGGGGTGCGTGGAGGAGTTAAGGGTGAGAGACGAGCGTGGAGAGCTCGTGGGTCGTCCTGGAGGCGGTCCCAGGCAGATGTGCTCAGCCGCCACGCCCTCGCTGGTGCACAGGAACGCTTTACCCAGCAGAGTATCTCGCCAGGGCGCCCCCAGCCACTCACAGCTCCAAACGTTTCCCAGCTCTCCAGCCCCTCTGTCCCCTCTGCTACAGAGCCTGCCAGCTGCGCGCAAAACCAAGGTCCTAACCAGCGAAGCAGAGACAGAGGCGGTGGCCCCTCTGTGTCCCAGGTCCTGAGCGGCTCAGGACAAGAAAGGATCCCACCCCGGGCCAGTATGCAGCCGCCCTGGGGCCTGGCGCTCCCTCTGCTGCTCCCCTGGGTGGCAGGTGGAGTAGGGACCAGGTGAGTGTTTGCATTGACCCTGGCTCCCTGAGCCTGAACTCTCCTTTTAAGCCTTTTTCATTGACCTGCATATGTAAGAGGTACCTAGGTGCTGGAGTTGCGGTGTCTGTGCTCCTTGAGATGCATTTCACCAGGATACCGGACCCGGGTGCCCAACACTTTCTTCCCTGCGTCCCTTGGGTAAGGTTTAGTCTCTCTCGGGTGGTCTGTGGATTCTGCTCCCCTCTTGGCTAAGTTTGTCTGGAAGGATAAGGAGGAGGAGGGGGGAGCTGGGCGCACAGATCGAGGGTGTGTTTGGGATTTGGTGTTCTGCAGCCACCTCCGGTGCAGGCAGATGTGTGAGTTTAGTGTCTTCCACTGTCCCTGAAGGACGCCCACTGATCATTAGTTTTGCTAGGGAGGAATGAAGAAAACCAGGAGGATGCAGAGCGCGCATTATCGCATTTCTTGTTGAGCACTGAAGCAGCTCCTTGCTGGGCTCCTGTTCTAGCTGTCTTTGGATTCGGGGTGATGAACCAGAAAGTTCGTGTTGGTAAAAAGATAGCTGAACCCATCCTTGTTTTTGCCACTTCCTTCTATTCATGAGCTTCTCTGAGCCCTGAAACATCTCCCTGTGAGAACTACAAAGCCACACAGTAAAAGCACATAGGCATAGTGTGTCTTGTAGACCAAGCACTTTCAGACCATTAATCTACCAGAAGTCCCTAGTCCCTGTGTATTCAAGGTATTGCCATCGTTGCAATCCCTGTTTTGAAGTGGGGGAGAGATTAGGCTGAGTAACTTGCCCAAAGAGACAAAACCAGTTAAGTGGCAGAGCAGGAACACTAGTCAATGTGGCCCAGCATCCTCCACGGTGCAGCAGGGCAACTTTTTCGGGAAGACTCCCTAAAAGACACACACACACACACACACACACACACACACACACACACACACACACCCCTTCTCTACCATGATGCCTTGCTTCTTCCTTGCATGTCTGTACGGGGTCTCTGTGCTGCAGAATCAAGGACCTTTGGGATGAGTTAATCATTTGTTGGTGTGGCAGGTTCTCCTGTGTTCTGTGGGAAGTATAACAGCATCTCTGACTACTATAAGATGCCAGTAACAACTTGGACCCTACCACCTACACAAGTTGGGACAGTTTATGAAAAAAAACCTCCAGATATTTCTCAAAGTCACCTGAGAAGCAGGCTCCTTCTCAGCTGAGTGAGGTTTTTTAGTGCTGATGCTAGGGAGAGGAGGAAGGGGCAGAGGAGAAACCCTTGGTTTGGCTCCAGCTCCTTAGAGGTGACTTTGTTTAACTTACTTAAAAGTCTTTCATCAGGATCCAGCACATTATTAAGGGATTTTGAAGTTCAAACAGAACAACCCTCAAACCAGGTTCTTAGGATGTATGGTTGCAAGTTTCAATTTCCTTCCCATGATAAAAATGTAAGCAGATGCAATTTGCTCCAATCACGGTTCCCTTGAACGTTGGAGAGAGTTCTGTTAGAAAGGCCACTTAAGAAAGACCAAGTGCTATGTGGAGATTAGATTAACAGTTCTTTAGCAGCAGGGAAACCGACCTCCAGAAGATCCACTTTCAAAGTGCCACCAAATTATATTAAAAGCTGAAAAGACACCCCCCTTCAAAACCTCCCCCCAAAATTAACCTGAAGAATCTGTGTGAAGATTCTGCAGTGCTGAACTTTTCAAGATGTGAAGTGTGATTGCTTTACAGTGTCAGGGTCGGCGGCTGCTGTGCTGATGATCTGCTCCATATGCTTGCAAATGTCAAGTGGTAGGCACTTTGGGAACTTCCGCAGCTCCATGTTTAATTAGCTCCAGACTCCACCTTCAGCGGGCTCATTTACAGAAAATCAACGTACACATTGGGGAGGAAAAAGTGTGCCTATGGGCTAGTCATTTCCTAATGTTTCATTGAAGTGTATATTAAAAAAAAAACTATAGCTAGTACACACGGATTTTTTTTTTAATAAAAAGCAAAGGAAAAAAAGGGGACTAGGTGGTGGTGGGGGGGCACACCTTTAATCCCAGCACTTGGGAGGCAGAGACAGGTGGATCTCTGTGGGTTTGAGGGTAGCCTGGTCTGCAAAGCAATTTCCAGGGTAGCCAGGACTGTTATACAGAGAAAACTTGTCTCAAAAAAACACAAAAGAAAAGGAGGAGGAAGAAGAAGAAGAGGAAGAAGAGGAGGAAAAAGAGGAGGAAGAGGTAGAGGAGGAGGAGAGAGAGCACAAAGAGGGAGGTGAGGATGTAGGTAGGTCAGTCGAGAAAGTGCCTGCTTAGCTGCTTAGCGTGCATGAAATTCTGGGTTCGATCCCCAGCATGGAATAAACCAGGTGTGGTAGTGCATGACTATAATCCCAGTGGTGGGGGAGGGTTAGATGCAGGAAGATCAAGCATTAGTAGTCATTCTTAGTAGCCACATAATGAGTTTTTGAGAACGAGAACCTGTCTCAAAAAAATAATAAGAAAGTACCAATTCTTTTTCACTGGAACACTGTTATGATAGTGTGACCCGGAAAACTATATGCCTCTCAAATGATGTTTAGTCTACAGGTGACGATAACCACTCATCTAATAAATAATTCATTGGCTGTGTATTAACCTCCTTAGATGCATCAGAATTCGGCTTGCCTGGCATATTTTTATGGCCTTTAGGTATTGGGTATTTAGATGCCCTGGACTCATTGTGTCCATAATATCAAATATAATGGTGACTGTGTACCTGAAATGTAGCCAGTCCAAGGTGAGAAGTGGTGTAAATGAAAACTATCTATTGGAATCTGGGGATTTAGTATAGAGGAAAGATAATAGAAACTAGCTCCCTAGTAAATTTTAATTGACTGCATGCTGAGATGATAACCCAGAGCATTAGATAAAATCTGCTACTGAAATTAGTTTCACTCATTTATTTCTTATTTTTAAAGCTACCAAAAAATCAGACAGGCCCTATTTGGCTATCATATTTCCAATAGGCAATACTGGTCAAGAAGATTTGCTTAGAACTCTAGTTCCAACACTCTAGTCCTGACACATGGATCTTTGTCCTTTGGGTATGTAAGAGAAATATATTATTAACTTTGCTATTCTTGGAAGTAAATTTGAAGCAAATTTCTACTTGGAATATACTTCTGTTACACATCTTTTCTCTATTTAATTCAAGTAAAAAGTAATGTGTGAGAGATGAAGGGACATCTGGGTTCACACCAAGGGGGCTGCTGCCTGCTAACCACAGGGCTACATGAAGAGTTGAAACTACCCCACAAACTTCAGTATTTCAAACAACCTAGATGTATTGTCTTACACTTCTGGAAGTCAGAAGTCCACAGGGAATCTTACGGGGCTAAAATTGAGCTATTGGTAAGTGCTTTTGGAGCCTTTGGAGGCTCCAAAGGAGAATCTGCCCCTTGTTCTTTGAGCTCCTAGAGGTTACCAGCCAGTCTTGGCTTGTGGAAATCACTCCCATCTCTTCCCCCTGTATCACCTTGCCTTCTCTCTTCTTTGTCTTCTTCCCATTATGAAAAACTCTTGCAATTATATGAAGCCCACATGGATTAGCCAGGAAAAAAATCTCAAAATACTTTGACTAGACTTATAAAATCCCCTGCACCGTGATCTAGGGACTTGTGTAGGACAAATGTTTCATCCTCCTAATATTTCACCATCTTCTCTCAAAAGCAACCTCAGTTCACAGAGACTGGGAGGTGCCCCTTGGATACTATGGAAAGAAAAGTATAGTAGAAAGGTATAGGACAGGAAGGGGAGGGACAGTGACAAAAATAAGTGACCATTATGGCTTAGTCCTGTATAGGAACAATTGAACATGAGCCTCAAAACTGTACCTCCAAAGGCAAGTGAACAATGGTTATACCAACGAGGGACTTGGAGTAGAAGAGTCCTGTGCTTTCTGCCCCCCCTGTCCACAGGAAAAATTGGTTCCTGCCAACAGAAAGGGTTCTTTCATGTCAAGAAATGAAGCTAGAGACCACGGAGATGGCTCAGTGGGTAAAGGCACTTGCTGGGCAAGCCTATGGACCTGAGTTCAATCGCCAGAACCCAACATAAATATGGAAGGCAAAAGACAGCAGAAGCAGAGCAGACAGTTGTTCTAAGGTGGCATGGTTTTGTGGTAAACTGAATTTTAAAAAGATCAGTAATTGACTTGTTCAGAATCTCACAGTAAACACGTGGTGGCTTCCTAAATTCATGGTATCTCCCATGAATACTTAAATCTTTCTGTCTACCATGTACAGAATTTTCTTCTAAAAAGATCAGTAGTATTGATTAGTTCTGTCAGATAACTTATCAAATCCCAGTGTACTAGTTTCAATAACTGAAATGTTTTAGGGCTAGTGATGTGACTTGTGAGGGTAAAGTGCTTACTGCACAAACATTAGGACCCAAGTTCTATCCCCATCATCCACATAAAAGCTGGGTACAGTGATGCATGTTTGTTCTCCCAGCTCTGGGAAAACTGACACAGAAAGATCTGTGGGACTTGCTAGCCCGTCAGCCTTTCTGAATCAGTGAGTTCCAGGTTTAGAGAGAGATTATCTTTTTAAAAATTGTTATACAGTGGCATGTGATTGAAGAAGATATCCACTATCAACTTCTGGCCTCCACACATGTAAAACATGTATACACATATATGCCACACAGAGAGTATAACTGTTTTAAATGTCCAGATTTTAATTATGAAGACAAATTCTAGAAAGAGTTAAAATTAATTCAGTTCAATTCAATAACATTAACTGGACACTGGCATGGTCAAACATTCTCCAGAATGCCAGAGATACTTATCTATCTACTGCCCCAACTAAAACACTTGGTAGAGCCAGAAAAAAAAGTTTTTCTTTGTCAGCTGAAGAAACCAAAGAAATCTAAAAAGTAAAAAAAAAAAAAATAATAAATTTTAAATTTTCTTTAAAAGACCATGGATTGAAAAAGAGATGAAAAAGCAAAAATGTTACATGTGCATAAACAATAAATAGATGATTTCAGAGAGGAACAGATATGTACATATTTTACCATGTATTTATATTATGTATATACAATATACAAGACTGTATTTAGGAATGAATATATATATACATACACATACTTGTAAGAAAAATTAATGAAAAGAGAGGTCATAAATTTAAAAGAGAGCAAGTAGCGGTATATGGGAGGGAAGAAGAGAAAAGGAGAAATGATAAAATTATATCATAAACTCAAACAATAAAAAAATTAAAAATAAATTTCAGGGTTTGGGAATACATCTTATTTCGTAGAGTGTTTGCCTAGCATGCGCAAAACCCTGGGTTGGAGCCCCAGTACTATGTGAACTGGGTGTATTGCAAGCCTGTAATCCCAGCACTCAAAAGATAAAGGCTGGATGATCAGAAGTTCAAGGTCATCCTCAGTTGCATAGCAAGTTCAAGGCCAGCCTGGGATACAGGAGACCCTGTGTTTGAGAGGGGAGAGGGAGAGGAAGGAGGAAGAAGAGGAGAAGAGAGAGGAGGGAAGAGGGGGGAGGAAGGGAAAGGAGGGGGGGAGAGGGGAAGAGAGAGGAAGGGAGGGGAGAGGAGAGCAGAAGAGAGCAGAGGAGAGCAGAGCAGAGGAGAGGATTCCATAGAATGTAAGTGAGAGAAAATTTGAAAGAGCCAAGGAAAACTAAAGACAGGGCATGGCATTTGAAGTGTCCTTATGAATCAATGTGAGGCCATCAGCCATAAAATGTAGGAGAAAGCAAGTCAGCCAGTACTTAATTGATAGTTGCTCTGCATAGGGATAAGGGAATAAATAGGTATGTATCTGTAAAAAAAAAAAAAAAAAGGTAGAAGACAGCCCCAGGTACAGAGGGCAGACTAGTCATCAAGAACCCATAGTACCTGCCAAGAATCAAAGAAGGGAGGCTGAAGCCAGGCTTCAAACAGGCTGGGATACCAAGCTACGGAGCTCAGACTTCATTCCAAGAGTAACGGAGAGTAAAGCAGGCCATCACAGGCTCTGTCATCTTTAAATGGAACCCGGTCATGACTAATTCATGTACGAGACCATGAGAATGCTGCTCGGGATTATCATTATGCTAATGAGCCATAGTTGAATCTGAGACATTTTCCCTCTCCTAATGTATGCAACTACAGTGTACTCATAATCCTTGGCGTCTTGGATTTGACAAGTGCATGATCAGAACTCAATATGCCAAAAGCAGCAAACTTCTCTGCAAATATTATCGGCTTGCTCTTCAGTATTCATTTTTGCTTGGTTGCTGGCCATATTTCCTTGCTATCTGTTCCTGAACTACAGGATACCAATACTTCAAAGCTTCTTAGTAAAGCAACATTTCTTGTCTCACACAATTTCTGTAGATGGGGAAATCTAAGCAGTTTAGCTGCCTGGAGATTGGGGCTGTTGTGTTTTTCTATGGACTTTATTTTATAGAGAGCAATTTTAGGCTCACAGTAGAAAGGCAGGCTTGTCGCACCTGTGTAGTCAAGCTTTAGCCAATGCCACTGTCATCTGCAAGTTTGTCACTGGCTAGAGAATCTGCATCCAAGAGGCAAACTATCATGGTTTGCCATGAAAGTTTATCATGGTTGTCAACAGGAAACTTCCTATCTTTTCCATGTGAACATTCTCCATTAAGGTGGCTTGACTATCCTCACAGTATGTCAGCTGATACTCCCCCCACCAGAGTTTCCGATACAAAGAAAGGAACTAAAAAGAAGCCATGGTACCTTTGGAGCCCTCATCTAGGAAGTTACCATCTATCACTGCCTTATTACACTGCTCATTAGAAGCCAGTCATGGCAGCCGGGAAAGGCAAGCTTCATCTTTTTTGACACTGAAGAGTATTAAAGACTGCAGACACAGTTGGCAATCTCCTCCCCATGCATTCTCATCAGCCTTCTTTGACAGTCTCCCTCTTATGAGAAGCAAAGTTCTGGATTTCCTGAGCTACACTCTCCCTAGGTGATTGTTCCATTTCTGGTGTTTTCAATCTGCATGTACCTGACTTCAAAGTGACTACAAAGCCAACAAGATAGCTCAAACGTACTTAGTGCCAAGACTGACCATGCTGGTCCGATCCCCAGGATCAGCATGGTGGGCTCTTGCTCTTAAACCTCTATGTATCTGGAGAACGGAATAGTTTGAATTAACCTGCACTTTTATTTTGTCTGTTGAGGATGGGTGGAAACTCACGACTAGGGAGATGGCTGAGTGGGTAAATTGGTTGCCTTGCTGAAGGCATGAAGACCTGTGGTTAATCTCAAGAAGCCACATTTTAAAAGCTAGACTTACTGGTGCTTCCTTGTAATCCCAGCACAGGGAAGGTAGAGAGACAGGTGGACTCCTGGGCCTCACCAGCCAGTGAGCTAGTAATTAGAAAACTCCAGGCCAATGGGATACCCTGTCTCAAACAAATAAAATAGACAGATCCTGAGGAATGACACCTAAGATTGCCCTCTAGCCTCCACATGCACACACAAACATGTGCGCACACACACACACACACACACACACACACACACACACACACACACACACGTTCACATGTGAATGTATGCACACGAACACAAAGATGGATGAGAACTCAAAATTAATTTAACTAATTAAATACAATAAATGACCTTGTCATACTATGTGAATGATTTTTTTTAAACAAAAAAATTTAGTAACAAAAATACTCTTATGTGGACTAGGTAAATGGCTTGGCAGTTAAAAACATGTACCACTGTTACAGAGAACCCCAGTTTGGATCCTAGCACCCACATTGTATAGGTCACAACTGACTGTAAGTCCAGCTCCAGGGAATCCAACACACTCTTCTGGCCTCTACAGATACTACACGTATGTATACATGTACACACAAACACATACACATGTATTAAAAATAAAATATATCTGGAAAAAAACAATTGGTTGCCCTCATTATGCCTATTCAGAAAACCTTTTATTGGCAGGACAATATTTAAATGTATTTAAACAACAGCAAAAGAAATTTAACTTCTCAATTTCTTTTGTAAGGATTTTGTGAAGTTTTCTAATCATCAGCAAACATACTAAAGATTCTGGCACCTTCGATTTTTGTAGAAAATAAGGAATCCTGTACAGAAATACTATACTACTTACACAATTCTTGGAATGTTTCTAAATTGGCTTCAGATGTGGAGACAGCGATTTTCTGATTAATTTGATCAATGTAGACAGCAAGCTGTATAATGCATTAAAGGAATTCTGGGCAATTCAACATTTAGCTCAAAACTCTCTCTGCTTGGGGTCTGTTATCCACCAAGACTTAACATTCCACTGACTGGATTCCCTGAATCCCCTGGGTCTTATATCTACTAAACATGGTTTAGGAAGAGAGAGAAATAGAGAGGTACAGAAAGGGAGAAGGGAGGATGGAGAGACAGAGGTTGGAGACAGCATGCCCATCCAGGTTTCCTAAGGTAGAAACATCTGATGTCACAGATACTTGGACATTTTAAATGTACAGAAGCAGCATTTTCTGGGTAAAATGCTTTCTGTACAAGTACAAGAGCCCAAATTCAGATCTCATGGGAGCCTGAGTTCAGATACCTGGTACCTACATACAAAAAGCTGGGCATAGTGGCACATGGCTATAACCTCAGTGCTGGGAACAAGGTGGGAAAGATAGGTGGATCCCTGGGGGCTTACTGGCTAGGCAGTTTGGCCAAAATGGGAAACACTAGGTTCAGTGAAAGACCCTGTTTCAAAAAATGAGACAGGAAAACAAGTGAGGAAGACATCTCAATGTCAAACTCTTAAACAGGCACCTGCACAGAAAAGCACACAGACACACACACACACACACACACACACACACACACACACACACACAGAGAGAGAGAGAGAGAGACAGAGAGAGAGAGAGAGAGAGAGAGAGAGAGAGAGAGATACACACAGAGAGAAAGAGAAACACACACGCATATATACACATATCCACACAGAGAGAACAAGAGGAGATTTGGTTTTCAAACAGAATTATTGAATCGGTGATGGATATGTTAGAGTGGTCATGGATGTAAAGCAAAGGGAAAGAAAGAAAGGGTACTGGGAAAATAGTTCAAGTCCCCTGGTAATATTGAAATACCACTTGACACCAGGAAGAAGTAAGTTAAAGCTTTTTCTTCTGAGCACTCTGTGTTTCATTTTTCCAAGCTATGCACTGCGCTGTTGCCAAGCACGCCATGCTCGCTTGTCCTGGATCCCTTCCTTCCCTCAGACCATATTGTTTCCACTTAAATATAAAGAACTGAATAATTAATTTTCTTTTTTTTTCTGTAATTTTAAATAGCTTCACATGCACAATTGCAGAACTGGCAACATAAAACTGGATTCTTGGTGTAATAAATCAATTTCCTCTGGCATCTATAAATCAGCAAGTTAATTATTAGCAATTCTATCTATTAATGCTTTTCCTTCTTTAAGTGATTTCCTTCCCATTTTCATGTCCAGATGTAGAATCTCATGATTAAACCAGTAAAAATCCCAGTTGCAGCTGGCCCTTTGAAGCATGTTCTCCAAATTCAGTGAATGCATGGACCTCACACTTACTAATTACAAGGCATGTTACTTGTTTATTGACTCGTGTTCCTCTGATGGTTTTTCCTAGAGTACTTGCTCAGGACATCAGGTCTCATTTAGGACATGTGCAGAGGTCATGTTGCTATTCATGGAGCAGCCACAGGCCAATATGTTGTGCTTTGATTTGTGTTACCATCTGAATATCAGGGTCTATAATGTAGTTCTCATTCATAAGTTAATTCTTAAACAACTGTCATTTGCAATTTTTCCATTTGTATGTATTTGGTGTGCATGCATGTGTATACACATGGTTTCCTGTGTGGGGGCACATGGCTGGGTATGAGAGTGGGTACATCTATTGAGGCATGGTTTCTTGCTGAGCTTGCCAAGTCTAACTAGTCTGGCTAGTGAGCCTGCCCTGAAAATACACCCTCTTTGTCTCAAGTGCTAGGATTCCAGGCAGCCATTATACCTGCCTGTCTTTCTACTTAAGCTCTAGGGATCAAAACTGCTGATTCTCAAATATCTACTGAGCCATATCCCCGGCCCCTTGCCTGTATTTCTAAACAAATGAAAGTAAATCGAGATTCTTTTTAAGATTATTTTTTTTTTGTATGAGTGTTTTGTCTGAATGTATGTGTGCTTACCTGGTACCTGCAGTTATCAGAAGAGGGTGTCGGATCCTCTGGCACTGCAATTATAGTTGGTGTGCTAGGCCAGATGGTGGCTGGCAACTGAACCTGGGTTCTCACAAGAGCAGCAAGTGATCTTAACCACTGAGCCATCTCTCCAGCTCTACATCTCTTTTTTCGGTTTTTGAGACAATGTCTCCCTGCCTAGTCCAGGCTGTCCCAGAGCTCACTATATAGCCCAAGCTATCTTCAAACTCATGCTTGTTCTGCTTTAGCTTCCAGAGGCTTCCAGCCACTGTGCCGGGATCTATGGTTACAATCTTCAACAGAGCTGAACTACGAAGCTGTGTTTGTGATGTGGGAAGGAATCTTTTGTAGCGGGGAAAGAGTCTTGATTTGTTACGTGATTTTGATGGCCCAAGTGTTAGCCATTACCACTCTGAAGCATTTCAATGGTGACACTTAATCATCAAAATGATGATATAGACAAATTAATATACCTCAGATTTTTTGGGGGCTCCCCACTGTACCAGAAGTCAGGCATATGAAAGCAATAAAGTTTGAGAAAGCATGTTTTTTGGTTTTTCTTTAAAAAAAAAAAAAAAAAACTCTGGAGAGCTTTAGAAATGTGCAAACAGCATGTGAATTCCATCTTCTGGTAACTTTTTTTTTCCTGCTCATTAACCCCAGGCAGTATTACTTACAATCCAAACTAATTGACTTTGACATATAGATTGAAGATAGGCTTGGCCACCTATACCAGAGACCCTGTACTGGTTTCTAATTAGGTGTTTAAAATATAAGATCTTTAAACAAATTTCTATCTGTTTTTGTTTTACTTATCTAACCATTGCAGAAATGGCTGGGGTTGACTGAAATGTAATGAGAGACAGAAAGGGAACAGATCCAGAGGGAAGAGGAATGGAGGGGAGGAGAGGGGAGAGGAAGCAGGAAGGACTAGAAGGAGAAGAAACTATAATAATCAGTAAATATTGTAGGAGAAATTCTATTTTTAATAAAAGGAAAAGATGGGGCTTGGGGGGGAATTACCATAAAAAGTTAGGCCAAATGAATTTATCATAACTTATTTAACCAAGGATCTATTAACATACAAAACCTAGAGATGTTCAAAGAACTGTCTGCACACGTGGGAAGATGCTGTTCATAGCTGCAGTGGTTAGCAGTGCAGGATCTGCCTTAGTTGAGGCCTGCAGCATGAAGTGGGTGTGGTCAAGGGTAGGTAGTCAGTTTCCCGAAGTTTCACTGCTGCAAATGGTTTGGACTCCACTTGCTGTGAGAATAAATGTAGTGTGGGTAAAAGTTTGTTTTTCTACTGATGGTAGGTACAGTTGTCTGTGTAAAATTTCAAACAACTTGTCAGGGACACGAACAGTTTTCTCTGTTACAGAGTTGGAGAAATGTGGGGAAAGCAAGCCCGGCTAGTGGGGAAATGTGAAAAGAGGCTCGCCTGGAAACTGTGAATTGCTACACAGAAAAGTTGTCGGGGGCTACAGTTATTTACTCTTTCGTTATTCTTTGTCTGTGCTCACAAGCTTCTATTTAGCGCTGATCCTTGGCTGACTTCAAACAAACATAATTCTTCTGCAGTCTTCCCATCCAGTTATTGACTCCTGTCTTCTAAATTCCAAAGAGTCTTTGGAAACAGGGTGACCTAGGAGGTGGAAACTTACTGGAGGGAGTGTACAACGAGGAGGGGGGATGGGGCTTTCAGAGTCTACAGCCTCCCCTTGCCTCTAGCTAACTCTCTTTTCATCCTTGTGGTTGGAGATGTGATCATTCACATTCCTTATCCATTGCCAGTATGTACTCACACACCATGACTGTAAGCCCAAATAAACTTTTTTTCCTTATAAAGAAAAAAAAATCAAAGCTCTTTTTTGGACTTGGGATGTAGTTCAGTGGTGGAGCAATAGTTTAGCATGCTCTAACTAGACATTTGCTCAATACCAAGCACTGAAAACATCCCTTTCTCAAAGCATTTTAATGGTACCTGCCAGAATGTTCTAGACCATAGTGCATTTGCTTGCCATAGACTATGAACTAAAAAGCAAAAGCTGGCTCTTTCTCATCTTTGTGCTCCACCCACATACCCAAGTAAGAGCTTGGAACACAGAAAAAGCTCAAGAAATGTTTCACTTGAAAGTAATGGTACTTAAAGACAGTTTTGCCTTCTAGGGAATATTTGGCAAACGTTGCTTTTTGTTTTCAAGACAGCTTCTTGCTATATAACCCTAGCCAGCTTAGAACTTGCTGTGTATATCTTCCAGCCTAAAACAATGATCATCCTGTCTCTCACTCCAGAGAGATAGGATTTTAAGTGTGCACTATCAGATTCAGACAACCTGAGAAGTTTTTTGTTGTCACAAGTTGGGGGGGGGGTACATGCTATTGATAACCATGGATGCTACTAAATATCTTAAGAGTGCCCAAAATAACTCCCATCAAAAAAAAAAAGAGAATTATACAGCCTAAAATATCAGTCATGTAGAGATTGAGAAACCTGTTCTAAGTAGTTGAATTAATAGCTTATGAAGAAGGGATGCTGAAGAGGTGGCTCAGCAATGAAGAGTATTGGGTGCTCTTCCAGAGGACCCAGGTTCAGTTCCCAGCACCCATATGGCAGCTCACAACTGTCTACAACTCCAGTTCCAGGGGACTCAACACCCGCACATAGATATACATGCAGGCAAAACACCAATGCACATAAAATAAAAAATAAACAACTTTTTTAAAAAAACTGAAAAATAGTTCTCTTCCAGAACTTTTTTTCTCATTCTATGCTCTTGGTGAATAGGATGTCCCAAACTCCACTGTTTTATCTCTGAGAAATGAAGTATGTAGAAAAGGCCTATCATGAGAGAAACAGACCAGGTTGTTTAACTGTCTGGCTTGGAGTAAGATACTAGCATATATTTAATCCTGTGCCTGACAAAAATATATATCCCTTATCTACTAAAGAACTCAGGAAATCATTTAACAGTATATTTCATACACACAAGGAATCAAATGCAGCCCTCCATAAAATCTGTCTTTTCTTTTAGTCCGGTAGCACTTCCGTTCAATCCACAAATATCAAGTAGGTAAGCAGGCAAGGAGCTTTCCACCTATGAGTGCTATTTGGGGTTCTTCCCCGGAAGTGGGGGGCTCACTTTTAAGATCAGCAAACTACAGCCAACAGGTCAAGGTGACCTCATTTTTATACAACGTATGAGCCAAAGCCAGTTTTAACATTTCAAATGGCTGATGATGGAATAAAAGAGTTCTATCTTCAAGGATGCAGGTGTGCTTCCATTGAAGGAGTGCTCACTTGACACCCAGGAAGCCCAGAGTTTGATCCTCAGCAACACATAAATCAAAAGGAGTAGGAAGAAAATAGCAGGAAGTTGAGAAGTCCAAGGTCGTCCATGACTTGGCAAGTTCAAGGGCAGCCTGGGATACATGAGATACTTTGCTGACTGAGCTAGCTTCCCAGCCTCAGAAGTAAAGTGCTTTTGGAAGAATCACACCCATCTGTTTGCTTTCCCTACAGTTGCTTTTACACATAGACACAAACCTATGGCCTTCCTGCAAAGCCTGAAATATCCCCCCCACTCCCCGTCAGTCCCTTTGAGAAAATGTTTGCTGATTGTTGCTCAACAGTCAAAGAGTTTAGCAAACTGTATTTGCAGGAGGCTGTTTTGAAACACAGCAAGTTTAAATCCCCGGCACCTGGCTCTGCTTGGGGACATCTGCTTGGGGATGCACCTTCACTTTATGGCATTGCCGTTTCCTCCTCTGTAACCTGAGATGACTTGGCAGAATAGTCTCCCACTCTTAACTGTCCACAGTGTGCGGTGATTCCAAGCTGTCCAGTGACTCCCAGGAGGCCATGAAGTAAAGGGTGCAGAGCTCTCGTGGAAGCCAAAGCCATTTAGCCAGTGAGTCACAGAAGCAAAACCAAAACTGGACAGCCAATGTGCCTATTCAGGACAGATTGGAGAAGCGGCACACAGCTGATCTCAAAAAAATGTTCTTTTTTTTTTTTTTTTTTTTTTTTTTTTGTCATTTTCTCTCTCTAACTTTAGGTTAAAAGGGAATGGACAAAACTAGAGCAAAGTTGGCAAAGGCTGGAAGGCAGAGGCTGCCGACCTCCAAATTCAGGGGTTTTAATCTGGTTTGGTTTTTGTTTTTTGGTTTGTTGTTTTTTTGGTTTGGTGTGGTGTGGTATGGTGGCTGTTGTGCTATGGAGTCTAGCACTTACCCCAGGTCTGTGGAAATCACTCAGATTCTTGACATCTTTCCACTTGCTCCAACGGCAAGAAAGAGTCTCCGTGGCCTTCTGTTTTCTCAATACTAACCCACAGTTCTTTATTCACAGTCCACGGGATTATGGGTTGCCAGCACTGGCACACCAGCCTGGGGTCTGTCACTACGGAGCTAGGATGGCCTGCTGCTATGGCTGGAAAAGGAACAACAAGGGAGTATGTGAAGGTGAGTTTTGTAAAAGTTTAGACCACCCTGCTGCTGGATCACGATGGCCAGTTGTCAATCTATGACACCATTGTCAATGGATTCTCTGGAGTGAGGACATGGGTAACCAGCAATATTCCACAAAGTTTCAGTCCTGGTGCAGTGTCCAGAATGGCTAACACTGTCACGCTAGATAGGAGAGGGGTTTTTTTTGTTGTTTTTTTGAGACAGGGTTTCTCTGTGTAGCCCTGGGCTGTCCTGGAACTCACTCTGTAGACCAGGCTGGCCTCTGAACTCAGAAATTCACCTGCCTCTGCCTCCCAAGTGCTGGAATTAAAGGCGTGCAGCACCACCGACCTGTAGAAACTGAGATGGGCAAAACCAGGCCAATTAACTCCTTCTAATTATAGTTTTTCCAGCTGATTTCTAGCAAAATACACATTTTAATTATCAGTCCTAGGCTAATAGCCAAGTAATCTCTGTTACAAAGTAGAATAGGCGCCTTTATACCTTATAGATGTACCACTCCCATTTTTAAATTCCTTAAGAGTAGTTTCTAATGGCAAGAAACACATGCATGTAATGCAAAGGTGGGATTTTTTCAGTATTTTATGCAGATTATAGACTAAGAAAACAGAGTTTTCCTTGGCCACTGTTTCTTAGATTCTGTGTTAGGAGTTTACCTCACACATCTTGTAATTTCCAGAGGATTTTGGGGAGCTGAGATGTGTTAATCTCTATGTGGTTTTCCAAAGTAACCAATATTCGAGATAGAGAGCCATGAAACCTGCATTTCTCCAAAGGAAGCTGGCCATGTCCTGAATAGAATTTATTGCCTCAGGTAGAAATCTGCTTTCACTGGCCCCAGCAGGTATAGAATGCTTAATCCTGATTGTGAGTTCTTTGTTGGGTAAGTGGGCTAACAACATGCCCAAATGTTCCAGAAATGTATTACAATGCTAACTATTTTAGAAGTAACTATAGTATCTCCTCATAGGCCTATCCCTGACCCAACCCCTCCATTCTAGCCAGCCCCTCAAATAGCTAGATTAACAGCTGCTTGGGTGGTAGAAGTCATTATTTCTCAGTAAGGTAGCCACTGGTAATTTCCCCATGCCCCAGTTAGTATCCCCATAACTACCCACATCTAGGCAAACACCTTAGTGAAACTCACTGGGTCTGTCATAGAAACTCACTAGGTCTGTCATAGTCACTTTTCTATTGCTGTGAAGAGACACCATGACCAAGGCAACTCTTATAAAAGAAAACATTTAATTGGGGCTGGCTTACAGTTTCAAAGGTTTAGTCCATTATCATTATGGTAGAGAGCTTAGCAGCACGATCCGTAGACAAATATAGTGCTGGAGAAGTAATTGAGAGTTCTGTATCCAGGTCCACGGGCAGTGGGAAGTGAGAGACATTGGTCCAAGCTTGGGCTTTTGAAATCTCACGGCCTAACCCCAGTGACATGCTTC
>JANHMN010000005.1:99432907-99449910 GCA_030674055.1 Rhabdomys pumilio | reverse complement strand
CTTTGTAATGGTATGACAAGGATATTAGATGTTTAAGAAAATGAAGAACATCGTTGTCCATCCAGTCACAAGAAGATAGAGCATCACTCTTGAGACTTGTGCCAATTAAAGGAGCATCTAGATGTACCTCAGTAGGTAGAACACTTGCTAAGCATGCAGTTGTCCTCCTAATTGGATGCTTCTGATCAAAGAGATCGGATTTTAGACTGACGGTAGGTGACCTTGGAGAATGTAGTGAAGTTCACTATGCTCTGTTTCCTTTTCTGAGACATGGAGAAGACACTAACCCTCAAAAGGTCCAAAGTGGAGGCACTAAAGTGTGTTCTTACTGCCTGTCACACACAAAAAAAAATGCTTCATAAATTACCATTGATTCAGCAAGGACCAATGACTCTTGTCACATTTCTGTCCTTCACCTTCAAAGCACCAGGTGATGGGAGCAATAAGTGTAGCTTTGTTCTTTACCTAGATACAGCATAAAACATTCTTCTTTGTGGGCAGTCAGGTGGAAAGGGGTAAAAGTCACCCGAGACATGTGACTTGTAATTTCTTACAGTCTCACGAACCTCAACACTTACTGCCATAAAACTTGGTCAGACACGGCATGCCACTGGGGAGTAAATGAGAGTGAGCTTTGGCTTTCTGCAAGGGCTGTTCTTCAACTAGATCAGAGTAGTTTGGCCACAGTCTGTACAGCCAATCACAGTCTCAGTAATTTCTCAGAATATTTATCACAGGAACGAAGGAATGTAAAGCCAAAGGTTAAAAGACCCAGTGGGAGAGTGTAAGAAAAATGTTCAATGTGCACATGCTGCGAGCTAAAGATGTTGCTTGTGCTGAATATTTGAATTTTAATTTGCAATATTTGCAATACAACTTTTTATTTGCAATAAATAAAACAAATGATTTTATTTATTTGCAATAAATAAAAATATTTGCAAAATAACTTTTAGATCTAAAAATACATATCTTTTTTTTTTTAATCTGTTTTTTTTTTCCAGAGTTTCATGTAGCCCAGACTGGCCTTAAATTCTTTATATACCTGAAAAACGATCTTGAACTCCTGGTCATTCTGCTTAAATGCTAGAATTTCAGCCACTTGCCACCATGCCCAGTTTATGTAGTCCTAGGGACCAAACCCAAGGCTTTCTGCATCCTAGGCAAGCACTATCCTTACAAAGCTACATCCCTAGCCCCGGCATGTTCCTTCTTGTCAGTAAGGTCAAAGGTTCTTTGAAGCACAAAATAACAAGGATAGCCACTCCCCTCCTGCTGGGTTTCTTAGTCCTAAACTAGAGTTCAGCCTGTGCAGTAAGAAAAACACACCTCCACCTGCCCCAACAAGCAATACCAAACTCTGGCTGGGAGGTCCCAGTCCACACATGCCTTCTGTTTAATCTGCTCTTCAGTCTTTGTTTCTCTCAGCGACCTGAATGCATGCACACTGGACCCCTGCCCCCAGCCCTTCCCTCTGCTCCTGTCTAGATCTTTCCTCAGCAGTGAAGTCTGATCAAGTCTGTATCATTAACCTCAAAATATATGTCACTCTAATGACAAGGAATGAAGTGCTGTCCAAGGACAAATTCCTAATGAAAAACAGCAGACGAGGGAGATTCTGGGAGAACAGGGGTGGGGGTGGGGGTCGGGGTCGAGGAGGAATGTGTGAGCTTAACTTGGTAAAAAGTGTGCCTCAGCCTCTGTCTCTCTTAGACAAAAACTGAATTTCCCTTTGCTGGATTGGCTGCTCTGGTCACAGATCCAAAGTCACTGTAAATTGAAAACATCTTTCTGAAGCTTCAACCTTAGAGCAAGGATATTAGTCACTATTTCTCCCATGTTCTCTCTGGCATTCATCCTGGGCTTTCCTGTCTGGATCACACTGGAAATTAGCTTCCAGGGAGCAATCACAGGTCTTTGGGATTTAAAAAAAAATATATCAAAGATTTATTTTTCCAACATCTGAACTTAAAGCTGCATCACCAAGCCCATGTTCATAACAAAGGAGACACTGGAAATTAAATTCCATCTCTTTAGTCTTTGAAAGTGGAAAGTTTTTTTTTTTGCTGGACAAGCTTTTTCCCCTCCTCTCCTTACTGTCTTAGTTATGACTTGTTCAGAACCAAAATGTTTCCCTGTGACAATTTCTATGCCTATTGCTTTACTCATTATTGAAAAAAAAAAAAACTATGTTCCAGACATAGTGATACACACCTCTAATCCCAGCATTAGAGAAGCAGAAGTAAGAAGACCATGAGCATATGATCGGCCTGGCCTACATAGAGAGGGCCTGTCCCAAAACAAAAACAAAACTAAGGGCTAGGGATGTAGCTCAATGCTAGACTAACATGCACAAGGTCCTGGGCTCCATCCTTAGCACTGCAGTATATCTGCACACATAGCATGTAGTTTTGTGTGCCATATACTTGCATGTGATGCATCTATTTTCTCATCAGTGGCATATTCACAACCTTATATACAAGGATGCAGGAGAAGACATGAATTTTGAGTGATTGTCTGACGACACCAAAAACATTGTAGTAGCCAGGAGCTGTCTCACTCGTTTTGTTCATCTCCTTCCCATGAGTCTGCATTAAACCTGCCGTGATCTTCCATCATTGTTTTCCCTCGCCCCCAATGCAAGTGCAACATCCTAGCTCCCTTGCTTTAGCCTATCCTTATCTTCACTGAAGAAAGATTGAATGCCTACGTCACACCATGCTTCAGGATACGAAAGCCAATAACAGAACAAACCCCATCAGCAGCATGATTCGAGTGCCCATCAGAGTGAGCTCTTCAAATTTAATAGTAGAAAACCACACTAAAAAGATCTTGATGATTCCAAAGAAAAATAATTAGTGCTTACGGTGATTGCTCAGTTAGTAAAGTGCTTGCCACAAAAGCATGGGGAGCTAAATTTGATCCCCAGAACCCATGTAAATAAGCCAGCCAGCCAGCCAGCCAGCCAGCCAGCCAGCCAGTCAGGTGTGCTTGAGCATGTTTCTAATCCTGGCCCTGGAGAGGAAGAGTCAGGTGGATCCCTGAGACTCGATGACCAGCCAGCCTAACTTAATCTGTTAACTTTACAAGCCAGTGAGAGACTCTGTCTCAGAAAACAAGACTGGGGAAAGAGGGACAGCAAGATGACTCATCGGGTAAAGGCCCTTGCATTCAAGTCTGATGACCTGAGTTTGTTCCCCAGCACCCACAGAGTAGAAGAGAGCCAACTGCTGCAAGTTGTCTTCAGACCTCCACATGGATGTCATGGCACAGGCATTCCCTGCCCCTGAATACAAATCAGTATATATTTTTTTCTTAACAAATAGATGTCACCTGAAGAATGATGCAAAAGGTTGCCCCCTGGCTTTCACAGACATGTGCATTCACTCCCACACACATATGAACACGTACATATACATACCAAAAAGAAAGAAAAAATAGAGAAATACTTAGGAGATAAGAAGAGACAAATGACAGAAAGAAATGGAGGGACCTTGGAACTTGACCATGTTACTCTGATATGTCTTCCTCTTCAATGCTCTTTAGTAATGTTTTAGGTTGACATGCAGAAGTAATAGGCTGTGTGGTCCGAGGGCTTTATGACACTGCAGGCATGGCCATGCTAAGCAAATGAGTCCAATGCACTGTCATTCATTAATTTGTGGGTGTGAGGGCTGGTTTTGTTCACAAGGCAATCCCTGCCCAGTGTTGGAAAAGATGAACCCAGAGTAAGGAGGATATGGAGTCTCAGTCCATTTCCAGAGAGTTCTCTGCCACATAGAAGGGCAATCAGCCTATGTACCTTGTCAGCGTGTCAACTATATCATTAGGATCTCTATCCCTTTTACAGCTGTGTGTGAGCCCAGATGCAAGTTCGGTGAGTGTGTGGGACCAAATAAATGTAGATGCTTTCCAGGATACACCGGGAAGACCTGCAGTCAAGGTCAGTATAACAAGACCCTGGGATGAACTCCATTTCAATGGGCTCAGGGAGGAAAGACAGCGCTGAAGATTTCTTAGAAGTTGATCGTCAAATCTTGAACATGGTTTCAGAATGAGAGTTTTTAAGCTAATCTGTATTTGATAAATGTGAAACCTCTGATGTTTTTTTCAAATTACACAACAAGGGTACTCGCTTAAAATAACTATTGTTTTTGAGATTAACTAAATAATATACATTCTTTATTTTTTTTTAAAAAAAAAGCAGTGAATGAGGATATAAAAGTAAAGAGGGATGGACTAGTGATGTAACTCACTTTGTAGAGTGTTTGTCCAGCATGCACAAAGTTGTGGGTTCAATCCCCAGCACAGCATAAACCAGGCATGATACCACACCTGTAACCCTTGTACTTGAAGACAGGAGGATCAAAAAAGTTCAAGGTCATTCTTGGCTACATGCCAATTTGTAAACCAGCCTGGGGTACATGAAACCTAGTCTTAAATGGTGGAAGGGCCTCAAGGAGAGCCTCTGCCCTTAACCCTTATTAGAACCACACTTAACAATTTGCTGTAGATTAGTGAGTGGTCTCAACCTGTGAACAGAGACCACTTTAGGGTGTTGAATGACCTTTCACAAGGGTTGCACATTGGATACCTGTATATCACATATTTACATAATGATTCATAACCGTATCAAAATTATAGTTATTAAGTAGAAACAAAACTTTCTAGTTGGAGGTCACTATAACACGAGGAACTAGATTAAGGGTTACAGCATTAGGAAGGTTAAGAACCACTGCTCTAGACATTCAGAATCCTTTTTATCACCCTACAAGCATCAGTATTTCTCATGAGGATGCTTACCTGTAAGTATGCACAGAGCTCAGACTCTTTTAAGGCCATATCCTAGTACTTAGGATGAATATATTTATCTCTTATGAAACTGATGCTTTCCTACCATTACCATTCTCTCCAATCCCTCACCACTGCAAACAATGCTAATCAAACATCCTTCTCATATCCACTCAATAGCCATTTCTTCTGGATTTGGCTGAGATAAATATCTAAAAATGGAATCATTGAATAATGTGCGGTCTTTTTACCCAACATATACATTTCTGAGATGTTTTGACTTTGTTTTTGACATGGGGTCTTACTATGTAGCTCTAGCTGTCCTAGATGTAACTCTATAAACAGGATGGCCTTGAACTCATATCTGCCTGCTTCTGCCTCCTGGGTGTCAGAATTTAATGGGTGTAACACCACATTGGTCTGTTTTGTTTTGAGACAATCTCATATGTCCTGGGTTTGCTATGTAGCCCAAGATAAACCTTGAAATTCTGATCCTCCTGCCACCACCTTCTAATTATATATGACTATAATAATTATTATATGACTATAATTATATGACTATAATCCCATGAGAGGTAGGGCTGGAAGATCAAGATTTGAGGCCTGCCTCCATTGTGTGCTAAAGAACAGCCTAGGCTATCTAAGACTCTGTCTCGAACAAAAACTCTGTCCTCCAGAGAGAGAGAGAGTTGTTAGCTAATATATAATGCCTATTTGCATTTACCTTTCAGATAAGTGATAAATATATAGTGTATTTATATAGCAATACTGTATGAGATGTGTACATGCTAAAACATACTAGTTACAGTTCTAAAATTCAAACTTAACTAGCAATCTTTTATTTTTAGTTGCCAAACTTAGAAATCATCTCCTGAGTCATCTGGCACTATTGAAAGACATTTGGAAGATGTGATGCTGGCATCTACTGGCTAAATATCTGCCTTAGGGTTTCTATTGCAATGAAGAAACACCTTGACCATGGAAACTCTTATAAAGGAAAACATTTAAGTGGTGCTGGCTTACAGGTCAGAGATTTAGTCCATTATCATCAAGGCAGGAAACAAGCCAGCATGCAGGCAGACATGGCGCTAGTGAGGTAGCTGAGAGCTCTACATCCAGATCAGTGAGCAGCAGGAAGGGAGAGAATCACCGGGCCTGGCTTGAGCATTTGAAACCCCAAAGCCCACCCCTAATGACACACTTCCTCCAACAAGGTCACAACTACTCCAACAAAGACCATACCTCCTAATCTCTGTCAAGTAATGCTATTCCCTAACTGATCAAGTATTCAAACATATGAACCTATGGTGGCCATTTCTATTTAAGCCACTATAACACCTTCCAGTGCCCAGAAGTGCCCTGTACCAACAAAAATAGCTCAATCCAAATGGCAATAGATGTTGTTGCTAAGAGACTGTGGAAATTATAGTAAGCACAAAAAAAAAAATACCTTGAATGCTGGAGCTGGAGATCAGTTGATAAAGTATTTGCCTAGCACAATACCCTGGGTTTGATCCCTAATCAGACATGATGGCAATAGGAACAGGAGGATTGAAGATTCATCCTTGGGTACATAGCAGGTTCCTGGGATACAAGAAATCCTGTCTCAAAACTAACAAACAAACACAGAAAAAAAAACTAAAACACTTTGGAAGAAAAGGGGGCCACCTTGGTCTTGGCTGTAGAATAGATGTTTCAATTAGGTGATTTTGTCATTCAGGGGACGTCTGGCAACGTCTAGACAGTTTGAGTTGTCACAGCTAGATGAGGGGTTGCTACTGGTAACTATTGAGTGAATCCCATCCCTTCTCCTAAACACTCCACAATCCAGACAGCCCCTACATAGAGGAATGGTGTAGACTCAAATGTCAAGAGAGATTGAGCAACTCTTGCATGAAGAAAGCCACACTAATTAAGTAAATGCCCCAGCCCTACAATAAGGTTGCACACTATCAGCCAATCACATTTAACTTCTCTCATGAGAAATTTCCCAGGAGACAGAGTGGTGGTTCAGCAGTTAAAAGGTTCTATCCTAGCACCCATACACAAAACTAGCTGGGCATAGTGATAAAGGACTGTGATGTGGGACTCACTGGCCAACGAGCCTAGCCTAATAGCTGACCCCTCACTTCCTGTTTCCAAAAACCTAGGAAAGACACCTGGCCTCCTTATTCACGCATGCACGCACACAAGCCCACGCAAACATGCACACCAAGCAAACACTGAGAAGCACAGGTTCATCAGTTAGACCTCTTGTTAGAACTTTCAGGCCAGGTGCTTCTTTTTCCTCAGCTCCTTTTTTAGAGTTCTTCTAACTAAGGGACCTAGTTCTCAAATTCCAGTAAAATATTAACATTAAGAGAGTAGTCCAGTTGGCTCAAGTTTAGAGGTTGTCTCTCTTTCCCCTTCAGCCTGCCTGCTCCATGGCAGCCTGATCAAAGATGACTCGTGGCTGGCAATGAGTCTGAACTAATGTGTTTTCCAAAAACCCTCTTAAGACACGAGTGAGTCACCTCTGGCTTAAAGCCAAGTGATGGAGTAACCTGGATTTTCTATAATGTCCAGTCACCATATTTCAGTTCCTCCCTTAAAAGAGCATGGGGATTGAGGCCAGTGAGATGGTGTATACAAGGCACACATGCATAAATATATACACACACACACATTCCTGCAAAATATAGTAAATTAGTATATGTTTAAAAAAATAAGGTGGCTGAAGTGTGTGAGGGAAATGATAGGGTTGAGGTAACAGGCAACAGAGCAGGAAGCTTCAGGTGTTTCAAACAATCTGCATATACACAGAACCTTCCAAATGCAGCAACAGCTATGTTTTACCTTTCAAGGGCACACTCTGCCGCTGCCATTCAGAATATCTTCTCTTCTGTGGAATGTGGTGCCTTTCTCCTTTCTATATCTTCCCTGGGGGACTTAAACCATGAGTCCTCCTCCACAATCATATTTCCAAAGACAAATCAGATCCTTTTATCACAATATCTTTTAACAATGTTTTTTCTCCTTTATCTTTTTCTTCGTTTTGAGACAGGGTTTTCATGCATCTCAGGCTAAGGTTGACCTTGAATTCCTTATTCACTCCTGTACCCACCTCCTGAGTGCTAAGATTACAGCCTTGGACCACCAAGCCTGGTTTTTGTGGCACTAGGTATTGAACTCGGGGCTTTGTGCATGTGAGGTGAGCATATGTCCAACTGATCCATACCCTGGCGCTCACCTACTTTATCATTTTCTTGTTTTAAAAGAAATATTATTTATTCTTAATGTTTAATTGTTTTTACCAAAATATACTACAAAGCACAGAAACAAAGAAGAAAAGTCACCCTTGAACATGCCAATTAACCACCACCATGGCTAGCATGGAAAACTTTTCACCCTAGGTTTTTATTCCTTACACATTTCTGTTTTGTTGCTTATACATTTAGGATTGATCAATACACATAGCCTTGTAGTCACCTGTGAACACCTGCACGTGGAATTAAATATGCTGCAACCAACTGCCTGTTGAGGTTCTTTCTAGAACGGTATGGCTAAGATAATGGGCTTTGGCCTGGAGCCACCCCAAATTACAACAATGCTGCCGTCGTGAGCTGTTTGGGAAGTAGTAAAGATAGAAATACTCAAATTGTATGTTTCTGACTCTTCAATAAAGTAGCAGCATATATAAGTGTATGCATATTAAAAATGTATAACTTAGGCCAGTAAGATAACTCAGCAGCCAAAAGTACTTGCTGAGTTTGAACCCGGGGACGCACATTGAAAGAACACTTGAAAGTTGTTTTCTGACCTCCACACACACCATGACACCTATATTCTTACACATGTCACACACACACACACACACACACACACACACACACACACACACATACACAGTAATAGTAATAATGAAATAGTTTAATAAAATTATACAACTTGATAAATTGCCACAACACTTTTCTAATTGGAGACCAGATTAAAAAAAAAAGCAGAATCTCAACCGTCCCCACCTTCCACCTATTTAAGCATTTCTTCCCTCAACAAGAAAAGCAAAGCCATGGATGGTGAGTAGTATATGCCTGTGATCCTTAGCACTAGAAAGGATAAAGCATAAGGGATGCGTCAGGTTCAAAGCCAGACTGGGCTACAATGTGAGGATGGATGGATAGGTAGATAGATAGATAGATAGATAGATAGATAGATAGATAGATAGATAGATAGATAGATAGATAGACAGACAGATAAAAAGGAGAGAAAAGTATATCTTGACTTCATTTCATTTATCACAGTATGTATGCAATGGATATATCCATTTTAATTTACTCAATATCTGTTTGTGAAAATCATCCTTTGTTGCCTAATAATTGTACTTTCTTCTATTTAACTGCTGTACAACATACTCATCACATACCCATTCTGCTGGGGTGTGTTTGAATCATTCCAACTAATATATGTACTATTATGATCCCTTTAGTAGATGGGTGTGTGCACGCACTTAAGCGTGCAAAGTACCTGTAGTAACATCCATTCCCTCCATTGCTCCTATGTGCTCCCACATCCTCACCAATCTCTCCAAGTGGGAAGACTGAAGGAAAGGAAGTGGTTCAGCAAAGGTGACTCTGTGTCCTTCCGAAAATTGGCATCTAGTCTCTCCTGGATGGGCATTTTCTGACTCCATTAACATTTCTCTCTTTTCTGCCTGGCCCCTGCAGATGTGAATGAGTGTGGAGTCAAACCCCGGCCATGCCAGCACAGATGTGTGAATACCCATGGTAGCTACAAATGCTTTTGCCTCAGCGGCCATATGCTTCTACCAGATTCGACATGTTCAAGTAAGTTTCAGCAGCCACTCAATGCTGAAGGCTTGCCTTTTGATATTTGATGCATGGGGAAACACTTGGGTAACTTTTAAAAACATAACAAGCTGGACGACAGTGGTGTATGCCTTTTATTCCAGTACTCAGGAAGCAGAGGCAGGAGGATCTTTGTGAATTCAAGGCCAGCCTGGTCTGCAGAGCTAGTTCCAGGATAACCAAGGATACACAAAGAAATCCTGTCTCTAAAAAAGTAAATAATAAACAAACAAAAACAAACAAACAATATAAAGAGTAAAGATAATATTTAAAAACTATGTCTTGTGTTATCCTGGTGTGGTGATGCATGCCTTTAATCCTAGCATTCAGGAGGTAGAAACAAGTTGATCTCTGTGAGTTTGAGGCCAGTCTCATCTACATAGTGAGTTCTAGGCCAAACAGGACTACATAGTGAAACCCTTTCTCAAAAAAAAAAAAAAAAAAAAACAAGCAAACAAAAAAACCACCCACCCACCCCCAACCCTTGGTCATGGTGATCCTCCTCTCTCTTTTCCCCTCAGTCCCTTGCCTGCTCATTCCAAAAGTCCCGCCTCTGTCTTCCTGCCCAGCCATTGGCTGTACAGCAATTACCAAAGCCAGCTGGGGGCAGGGACTGTCAGCGTCTAGAAACTTGGCTCTTGGGAGCCAAATTAAGACCAAGCATTAGAATCAATTCCCAACATCTAGGGTTGAGGATATGGCTCAGCTGGTAGAGTGCTTCCCTAGCATGAAAAAATATCTCTAGGTTTGAGCCCCAGAACCACATAAACATGGCATAATAATACATGCCTGTAATGCCAGCATTCAGGACGTGGAGGCAGGAGGTTAAGTTATTTCAAAGTCAAACTGAGTTACAAATCAAATCAACATGGATATACATGAGACTCTGCCTCAAAAAAAGACTTTAATATCACCATAAGCTAAAACATCTTTGGGCACTTTTTAAAATTATGGTTAAGATGTACATAACATAAAATTTACCATTTTAGCCATTTGAAAGTGAGCAAACCAGTTACCTGCTACCTTTGTAACGTTCAGCAACCACCACCATCATCAAGCCTGATGACCTGAGATTGATGCCTGGACCCCACAAAATTCCTGGCTCTCACTTGTAATTTCCAGCACTCTTCCTCCAAGGTGGGAGGTGGAGACAAGTGAATGAGCATGGAGTCCATGGCTTACATAGTATAGCAGCAGATAATAAGAGAGACCATGGCTCAACACAGCAGAAGGCAAGAATCAACTTCTGAAAGTTGTCCTCCAACCTCTACATGTGTGCTGTGGCACCCATGTGACTGTATACTCATGTGCTCATAGGCTGTCTCTCTCACCACACATATACACACACACACACACACACACACACACACACAATTTAAAACATACTAAAAGGAAAAAATCTTAACCAATAACAGCAACTCTCTGTTGCCCTCAATAGCTACAAATCTGCTTTCTGTCTCTATGGATTCATTTCTTCTAGACATTCACTTTATAAATGGTGAGGGGGCGAACTCACTGGGGAGAATCAATTACATATCTCTACTTATGTATGTGAAGATGAGTTGGATTTTAGCATGAAACTAGGCATGACGATTAAAGGGAGGTGATAAATTTCTACACCATCCAGGGACATCAATCCTTCCCACCAGCTACCTTTCTCACGCCCCTTGCCCCACTCCCAGAGATTAGTGTCTCGTTGGAAATGCATTCTGACTCGAATTCCTGAAAAGAAAAGCCCTTCTGTGATAATGAACCCCATGTCCTGGAGGTGGGAGGGAGGATGGGAATCTCTATCCATTCATTTCATGAGAGAAAAGGCTTTTTAAGTTTTATATTTCAGCTTAAAGGCAAACCTACCTTCCCCTCCTCTCTTGCCATCTCATCTTCTGCCCCTCAGCTCTTAGAAAGCACAAGCCTGCTGCCTTCGGCCAGCTTCCCAGGGTTGCAATCATGCAGACAGACTCCCAGTCCATCCCAGTCTTTGGAAGGTAATGTGTAGTGCCCCCCAGTGCCTTTTTTGTCTTAGCCCTAAATCATCATTTACTCGGATCTTCCCTTAGCAGAAAAAAACCTAAGACACACACATTTGCAGTGTCTTTTTTCAAATAACCTATTCATATAAATTGAGGAGAAACCCACATGAAACAATCTGATAGCTTATTGAATTCTTGTACAGCACCCTTGCACCAACTAGAACTTGGCCAGAACCTCCGTGTCTTGTGCCTCCCCAACGAGGACCATTATCTAGGCTTTTTACAGTGATCACTTCAAACTTTTTAAAAACATGGATGCTAATGGGGGATTCTGAAAACATTACAGGGGCACTCATTCCATGCCAAAAGAGACATTGTTCCCCAAGTGGAAAGATAGCTAATTTTGATGATTAAGTTTCAAAGAAGGTAGCCAAAGAGAAAAGAAGTGAATAATATAACCATCAGTAGGTGTTTGTTTCCTTGCCTTAGGTCTCCATCCTTGCACCCTCTTTCTTTACCTCTAGGAATTATCTGTACTGCCACATATAAACCTTTCCTAGGTGCTGATTTTTTTCTCCTCCTGGCCCACTTCATTGTCTTTGGTCCCTCTGGGTGACTAGCATTTTATTGAGGTGTGGGAATGTTGTTATTTACCAAAATTACTTTTTTTAATTTTGATCACTGATCTTGGAATATAAGAGGTATTAAGAGGGCTGAGAGATGGCTCAATAGGGGAAAAAAAGCACCTGTCCTGCCAGCATGAGGACCTGAGTTCAAATCCCCAGAACCCTTGTAAAAACAAAAGACATAGCACAAGGCTCTGTAATCCCAACAACACTGTACAACTTGTGTGGGGCAGAAATAGAAGAATCTCTAGGTTTCCAGGCCAGCCAGGCTGAAGTACACAGAGGAAATACAATGGAGACCTGCAGTGTGGCAGTAGGGATCCAACCCAGTGCCTCATGCATGCTAGACAAGCACTCTAACACCTGAGCCTGGGCTCCAGCTGCTGTCCCTCCGGTAGACTTACCTTTATTTATTTATTTTTTAATTCTGGCCACTTGGAGACATGTAGCCAGTCTTTGCTGCAAGGGAAGCCAGACAAGTATCTGGATTGTCAGATACACATTTTCACAATGCTGAAAATGGGGGCCAGAAGCACTCTTGTGGAACTGAGGGCCTACCTGTATTTACCACATCCCTACCGGTAACTGAAACACCACATTTGGTATCTTGAGTGAGTCTCAATGAGTCTCCACATTTGTGCGAAGATCTCTAGAGTTCTTTTACTCTAACTGCCCACCACTGATAATCAACATCAGCAGTTACTTTCCATCCTCTAGAGACTGGCCAAGTGACATATTAATCCAAGTGCATATAAAAGGTGAGAGAAGGGCTCAGGAAGGAGGTCAGTTGGTGTCATGCTCACCCAGCTTATACAGACCCTGCATTCGAGCCTTGGTGGTGCATAAACCAGGTGTGGTGGCACATGACTGTTATCTCAGAATTTTGGAAATGGAGAATCAGAAGTTTCAAGATCAGATAGTAAATTCAAGGCCAAGCTGAGATACATGAGATAATGTCTCAATTAAAAAGACAGAGGGGAGTATGGGGTTCAGTCAGAGCTATATGTTTTGCCTAGAGATAGTCAAATGCGGTGTGTTGGTCAACAAAACAGACCATGAGTGAGTGAGATGATTCCTAGAGACCACCAGGACAATGGACCTGCCAGATTCCTTGTGGGTTTCCATTTGGGACTCAGACCGTGAAGCCTGTCCTGAGACACATTACATTTCACATCACAGAATTGGAAGGGACTTTCTTAGTTAATCTTTGACTACTTTTGCAGACTCCAGGACGTGTGCCAGAATAAACTGCCAGTACAGCTGTGAAGATACCGAGGAAGGGCCACGGTGTGTGTGTCCATCCTCTGGCCTCCGCCTGGGCCCAAATGGAAGAGTGTGCCTAGGTAAAACAGAAAGCATCACCTCCATTCCTCTCCACCCCCCTCCCATTGCCCCTCTATTCCCCTCCATCCTTTCTCCACTGAACTCCACTTCCATTCATTGTGTTGACTAGAACTGTGTTGACTAGAATTCAAAGTACCGATCTCTGTCTATGAAATATCCTCAGTCATTTGTGCTCTCTGAACACTTTGGGATATAAAGGAAAGCCAGTCTTCTAGTAGTCTATACTGCTGACTGCCAGAATGAACAGGGCATAAAGGTTCTTTTTATTTACCATTTATTTACCATGTATTGCCATTGCATATCTGACTTCAATTACCATGTGACTGACAGTACGCCATCCAGTCAATCATATGAACCATTGGGATTTATTTGTTTCAAGTCCTGGCTATCATTTTCCTGGAAAACATGTGTTTACTTTTTTGTTCTCAGTATTAATTTAGTGAAAATAGTATATGTTTCCCATGACCTTTAGGCGGTGCTTTAAATGCTTTTTCACATTCTCTTTAAAACCTGCTGTAAGGGATGGGGCTCGAGCATAGTCAGAGAGTCCAGCTTTTTGCTTGTCCAGCGTTTGCAAACCATTGGGCTCAATCCTCATCACTGTATAAACTAGGTGTGGTAGAATGTACCTGTAACCATGGTACTCAGCAGATGAGGGCAGGGAGAGCAGAGGTCATCAGGGAGATCAAAGGTCACCAAGGAGATCAGAGGTCATCCTCAGCAAGTTCAAAGCTGATCTGGATTATCTTAGACTCTGTCTCAAAAAAAATGTCTTTATCCAAACTATTCAGCACACAGTAGGGTCAAGCAGACTTCTGTGAGTTCAAGGCCAACTTGGTCTACATAGTGAGTTCCAAGTCAGTCAGAAATACGCAGTGACACCCTGTCTCAAGAAAGTAAAATTATAATTTCATTGCTATTTCTGGCTAGACAAAAATGGGCAGATTAAATCAGACTCAAACACATAAACCGTAGCTGTAAATTTAGTAAAAGCTTCGGCCTAAAGTTTTAACTTCCTTGCTTTCTCTTGTTTTATTGCACATCTTAATTTGTGAGTCCACAGAAATGGAGCACATAGCTGCTTCAGTAAATGATCCCAGGAAACACTCGTTGAGACTTAGGAAGCATCTCAGGGAAAGACAGGTACCAGCACTGAGTGAATTCAGTGAGCAGGTTCAATGAGCTCTGGGGACCTCTGGGACACCAACTGTATGTGTTACTTTTCTCATTGATTTGACCCAAATACTTGACAAGAAGGAACTTAAGGGAGGAAGGGTTTATTTTGACTCATAATTTGAGAGGATGTGGAGGATACCATAGTGGAGGATGCATTGCAGCAGGAGTGGAAGGCAAGGCAGATGGCCATGTTGCATCCACATTCAGAAAGCAAAAGAACTACCTAGAAGTGAGAGTTCAAGTCCCGCCCCCAGTCATTCCCTTCTTCCAGTAAGGCTCCTCCTAAAAGATCCATAGTCTTTCAAAATATCCCCAGAGACCAAGTGTTCAAATGCCTATAGAGAACATTTCACATTCAAACCACAACTCTGAGGAAAGCTGCCTCTTGGTTTTCTCAGGCCAAGAATTTTGGGTCACCTCTCCACCAACCCCTGCTATTCTCTCATGAAATGCTGCTCTAGGGTGAGACTCCCTAGTCCTCACAGTAAGACCCAGAGACAAGTCTAGCAGGCAGCCAAAGGCAGCAATGGTACCTTTGAGGGCTGAGTGGCACAGTGCCTTGGTGGCTGAAACACCATTTTATTCATTTTTGCATTTTGGTTACTTTTGTGAGTTTGAATTAACTTCGTTCAATCATCTAAACGTATGAATTTCTAACAATCATATTGCACCAAATACATACAACATTTAGACTGGGTGAATACATAGTCTCAATAAGGGAAAATCAATGAGACCAGAATCTTGAACAAAAAAAGTTCATCTTCTTTAATTTGAAATATAAGCATTATGTAGCAAGCTCTTCAGTGTAATATAAATATTTTTCAGTCAGGATACTGGGTGTTCATTTATCCTAAATGGATGTAGTTTGATGAATTTTGTATATAAAGTAAGCTCAGCCGTATAGTCCACGGAAGTACTTTTTAAAAATATGTATGTATATTAAACTCCGTCTTCTTTTTTTGTTTTTTGTTTTGCTTTACTTTGTTGTTGTTGTTTGGTTTGGTTTTCAAGACAGGGTTTCTCTGTGTAACAGCCCTGGCTAGCTGTCCTAGAACTCTCTCTGTAAGCCAGGCTGACCCTGAAGTCACAGATATCGTCCTGGTTCTGCCTCCTGAGTACTAGGGTTAACTTTGTTCAATTTAATAGTTACTTGGTATTTTAAGAGTGCTGCAGGACAGCTAAGTCAGTGAAGTACTCACCAGACATACATGTGTCTCCAATGTATCCCCAGATTGACCCCTAGCATTCAGTCGTGGGGTGGGGGAGGGAATAGGGGCCTGTGAAATGAAAACAATAAGCAAGCATCAACTTGCATGCTTAACCCAAGGTCCAATATACTTGATATCTGGAAGTTAGTTAGAGCAACACTGAGTGTTAGTAAATTGCTCAGTCTAGCTGTCAGCCCCCACCACGTGACAACACTCACTGGGAAGAAGTGTAACACGCCTATATAATTGGTTTATATTTCACTGTTACACAATTATACTTGACCCACAACTTAAACAACAGTACATTCTTCCACAACTACATTTTTTGGTGATTTGAGTCAGTCTTACCCGAGCATAGCAGGAGCTGTTTAATGCTTTTACAAAATGCAAATCTTTTTTTCTTTTTCTTTTTTCTTTTTTTTTTTTTTTTTTTTTTTTTTTTTTTTTTTTTTTTTTTTTTTTGAGACAGGGTTTCTCTGTATAGCCCTGGCTGTCCTGGAACTCACTCTGTAGATTAGGCTGGCCTCGAACTCAGAAATCTGCCTGCCTCTGCCTCCCAAGCGCTGGGATTAAAGGTGTGCGCCACCACTGCCCGGTACAAAATGCAAATCTTAAATGTTCATGTCTTTGGAGTTGCTCAGAGTGTGGCTGACTTCACTTTGAAAAATTGTATGTTATACAATATAATTAGTTACTTGGGAAAATAGTCACTCATCACACACATAAAGCATAGGTACCACATACTAGGTACACACTTGGCCCTAGAAGAGCTGGAGCCTGACACATGAGCAGATATAAGGAATGGGGATGTAATTCAGTTGATAGAGTGCACGCCTAACAAGCAAGCAGCCCTGTGTTCCATCTCTAGCACCACATAAAAAAGGCATGGTAGCCTTACACAACCTATAATCCCAGCACTAGGAAGATGGAGGCAAGAGAATGAGGAGTTAAAGGTCATCCTTGGCTACATAGTGAGTCTGAGGCCAACCTATGATATGAGAGAGAGAGAGAGAGAGAGAGAGAGAGAGAGAGAGAGAGAGAGAG
>JANHMN010000005.1:99383022-99424707 GCA_030674055.1 Rhabdomys pumilio | reverse complement strand
GTGTGTGTGTGTGTGTGTGTGTGTGTGTGTGTGTGTGTGTGTGTGTGCGCGCGTGTGTGCGCGTGTGTGCGCGCGCGCACACGCGCGCACGCGCACACGGGAGGGGGAGAGATGTTTTTTAAAAACCAAAAAAATTTAAAAACATCAGTTTGATTTCCTCGTAGAACAGCAACATACCTGAATCATAGCTCTCAAAGAATTTGAGTCAGTCTAGAGAAAAGCAACTGGTAACCTTAAAGCAGGAATAAGTCCATCACAAAAATGGTAGAAAACAGAAGGTATACCTGGGTGTGGCTTTTAAGTCCTGACTCTGCTGCTAGCTAGCTAAGATGACCTTAAGCAAATTCTTTTACACTAGCATTTCCCTATTACCAAAATCTAACTCTGGCTTTCCCTTGGCTTTCTGGTCCTTATCATCTCCATTGAAAGTATTCAGGTAAGATACACAGACTGTAGTACAGAAGACAGCAAGTGTTTATCTCAGAATAACAAGAAGAACTATTGGGGACATAACTGGGGCTGTGAGCAAAAGGATAGCGGAAGAGGAAAATGCTCTCACAGGGTCAGAATGAATAATGTGCAATGGGACCAAGTAGGTTGGCCAGTATGTCAAGGTAAGGGATGTGATTTTTTAAAAGTCTCTGGGACAGTAAGAAAATGCCATAATGAAAATCCATTATTGTGTATGTCCACTTAAAAAGGAATAATCAAGCCTCTGGAATAGACTGTTTCTCTGAGGTGTGTTTTCCTCGCCAGCTGACTGAGAGGCCTGTTTTGAATTAACTTTTTTTTTCTTTTTGAGAAAAGGTTTCTCTGTATCCCTGGCTATCCTAGAACTCTGTAGATGAGACTAGCCTCAAACTTAGTGAACTGCCCGCCTCTGCCTCGCAGAGTGCTCAGACTGAAGGCACTCAGACAATAGGCGCCAGCACCTCCAGCTGAATTAACTCTTGAAAAGGGACCAGAATGTTTATCTTTGTTTTTTATCAGAAAGCCTCCCAGTAGGTGAGAAGCCTGGAATCTTTCTGATGATTTAGAAAGCCGTGGTTCCACCCAGAACCAGTCAGACCCCATTCTTGTAGCCAAAAATCATGTAACAGAGTAGATCCAAAAGAATTAAAGAAACAAAAAAATAAAGATATTAAAAAACACAAAAAATAAAAATAAAAAAGCTGTGCTTTGCTAGAGGAGAAATACCATAGGCTTCTGTGGACGGGCCTCAAAACCCCTGCTATGTCCACCTTCCTTCCTTTTATATGCTATTTTAAATCTGAACAATTTTATATGCTATTTTAAATCTGAACAAGGGGAGTAACTTTATTAAAAGTCTCTCTCTTTTCACATGACGTTCCAAATTTTAAACACAGGCAGTTCTGATACTCCCCCCCCCCCTGCTTCTCTTATCCATTGCTGTTCTTCACTTGTTCTTCACCTCAACAATGTGTGGCCAGGGACACAGGAACTAGAGCCAGACGTGGCCCGGCCGTGAAGAGTATCTGGCCTGCCTGATAATGTTTACATTTATTTTCTTTCTTCTTTAACAATTTCATACACGTATCTAATTATTTTGGTCATTTTGACACACACCCCCCATTAGCCTCTCATCCCACACCCGCTGGACCTTTTTCTAAAGTCTTCCTGCTAGTTTCATGTCTTTGTGTTTATGATTCTGTGTTTTTCTTGGGGTTGTGGAGGACAGTAACCTACAGAGTTTAATCAATTTGAGTTGTTTACATGATCGTGAGATGGGGGAAGGTTATCTATTGAATCTGGGCAGTTTCCTAATATCTACACCATTGACAAAAGTGACTCCCCTCCACCAGTAACCATCAACTGCCACCAGCTCCTCCAAGAAGGTGGGGCCTCATAAGCCCTTTCTCCATCCATAATGGAATGTTGATAGGCTCCATCTTGTGCAGGTTACCATAGCTGCTGTAAGTTCTTATGTGGTGCAATGCTCAGGTCACATTCAGAAGACAGTTCTCCCCAGCACAGTTCCTCATCCTCTGGCACTCATATTTTTCTACCCTGTCTTCAATGACATTCCCTGAGACTTGAAGGGGGTTGTTCTAGAGGTCTTCCTTGAGGCAGATTCTGGAAGCATTGACTTCCTGAACCTGAATACTTCCAAAATGGTCTATTGTTCATAAATGACCTCCACTAAAGGGGAATTCTCCTGTGTTACGTTTTGGCTCAGTGATCCCTGAACATTCTGTGAAGGAAATACTCACAGCACCTGGGACCATCAAAGACCGAATCAAGAAGTTACTGGCTCACAAGCGCACCATGAAGAAAAAGGTGAAGCTTAAAATCACCACCCCAAGACCCACCAGTACACGTGCTCCTAAGGTCAACTTGCCTTACAGCTCTGAGGAGGGCGTTTCCAGGGGCAGAAACTCTGATGGAGAACAAAAAGGGGAAGAAGAGAGAAAGAGAGAGGGGCTTGAAGAAGAGAAAAGAAAGAAAGCCCTGAGGAATGAGGTCGAACAGGAGCGACCCCTCCGAGGGGACGTGTTCTGTAAGTATTACTTTTGTTGTTCTTGCATTTTATAAAAAGTGAATGTGATTCCTCATGGCAAATCAACAAAGAAGACTAAACAGTTCCTACCTTAAGGAAGATGACTTAGGGGCTGGAGAGATGGCTCAGTGGTTAAGATCACTGACTGCTCTCCCAGAGGTCCTGAGTTCAATTCCCAGCATCCACACGGTGGCTCTGATGCTCTCTTCTGGTGTGTGTAAAGATAGTGACAGTGTATTCACATATACAAAATAAATAAATCTCTAAAAGGAAGGAAGGAAGGAAGGAAGGAAGGAAGGAAGGAAGGAAGGAAGGAAGGAAGGAAGGAATCTTAGCTCCTTTCTATATACCGTTAGTATGAAACATACAGACTTTTTTCTTAAGGAAAAATAAACATTTTAATACAACCACTTTTTAAATCACAAATAAAACTATTACACAGTGAATTTAAGAATGCCACTTAAAGAGTTGTGCGGTCCCAAACCCTATATATCGCAGAGAGATTCTCTCCAGTTATCACAACCATTCTGAAGCTGTGGCGCTGCCCTCTGGGCTTCACGTTTTCATTACCCATTACATTTTTATGAACTTACCTACCACAAAAAAAGGAGGGAGAGAAAAACCATGCCACAGTTGAAACTTGGAAAAAATAGCATTATATCCTCTTTTGTGACTCATGTGTCCTCTTCCCTATATCCTGTCCTTCCTCACCACATGTCCTTTTACCTGTATTCTGTTTTTCTTTCTTATCACCTGTCCTTTAGCCTGTACTCTGTCCTTTGTCATCACCTAAGAATACCATCTCTTGCTCTTCTTTCTAAATGCTGTACTATCCTCACACTCAGACTGCTGACAGAAACCCATTAGGGGCTAGGATTAGCATATGAAGAGTACGTGGTGAGATGGTTTTAAAGTAAGAAAAAAGAAAAAGGACTTGGCACTCAGATCCTCAGAAGCAAGTTGCTTCTGTAAGGTCTAGAGAATATCTTCCAGAGGTGCTAAATGGGATCTGCCAGTCTGGGAAACCAGAGGCTAAGTCCTGTCATGATGCTTCCTATTTGGCACAGCCCCTCCCTGACAATACCCAGCAAGCATGGTTGTGTGGCTGCCAGACTTTCTGTGCAAGACATTGGTCAAATCAGAGACCGTCATCAACAGGTCTCTCAAGCACTCCCTTTTTACATCTTTTTTAAAGAGATTTTATTGTTTTGTTTTGTTTTTTTCCTTTGAGACACAGTAGTCCTGGCTGACCTGGAATTCACTATGTAACCTAGGTTGGACTAGAACGCAGAAATCTGACTACTTGTGCTTCTCAAGTACTGGGATTAAAGAAGCGTTTTTAAAAGTTGTCATGATACTGGGTGGTGGTGGCTGTCCTGGAACTTACTCTGTAGACCAGGCTATCCTCGAACTCAGAACTCTACATGGCTCTGCCTCCCAAGTCCTAGAATTCAAGGCCTGTGCCCCCACCACTAGGCTACCACCAGTCTCCTTTCTACTTTCATGTCTTTTTATTCTTGTAACTTGTTGTGCATGGGAATTCCTTCCCTGGGGAGACATAATAAACAACTTCCCTATAAGGCCCCAGCAATAGCACCAAGGATGATTTTACCTGAGTCTAGCTTGGGTAATCAATGAGTTTATTAGATTTGCTTACTGCACATGAGTGATGAATTGTTTATAGGAGTGTGAGGGATCCCAAAGCAGCCACACCACCATTAAGTCTCACCTCTGCATGGATGACAACTTTCCTACAGTGCATAGATGGAGTCCCTCTTCAGTTAACCATCCACGACCTGTATGCTCTATCACCTCCGAAGACCATGAGACGTGCAGTTAGGGCATAATTATATACATATGTCTAGGAGGTGCAGAAGGGAGCGGCCAGAAACTCAGGTGAGGGTCCAATGACCTAGCCCACCCAATTCTTCTATGGGGGAATATCAACAGTCACCAGATGAGTGATTAAGGGATTCTTTCCAGTCTCCCTCTCTCAGTGACTATGAACTGCCACTCAGGGAGTGATGAGGCCTTATGAGTCCCTCTCATCTTCCCTTGTTCTTTATGGAAGGCACTTTTCAAGAACTTACTCTATGAAATGAGAATATCAGAGTTGTATGTTGATGATTATAATAAGCTGAAAATAGCTAGACCTGTTGACATACACCTTTGATCCCAGCACATAGGAGGCAGAGGTAGGCATATCTGTCTACATTTGAGGCCACCCTGGTCCGCATAGCAAGTTCCAGGCCAGTGAGGGCTACATAGCTGAGACTTTATGTCAAAAGATTGTTTAAGCCCAAATAGGAAATGACAGAAGCAAAACATTACAGTAGAGCTTAAGTTTTCTGCATGAGCCAGGTGGCTGCTAGATCCCTCTTTGCAAAAGATGGTGTATAGAGCCCACCATAGGTCTGAGGCCTTCCAAGATAGTTTGTGTGTTAACCCCAAGTCCTCATCCTGAGATCCTATTTCCTTCTTTCTGGGTGCTCCGATTTATTTATTTATTTATTTATTTATTTATTTATTTATTTATTTATTTTAGGTTTTTCAAGACAGGGTTTCTCTGTGTAGCCCTGGCTGTCCTGGAACTCACTCTATAGACCAGGCTGGCCTCAAACTCAGAAATCTGCCTGCCTCTGCCTCCCAAGTGCTGGGATTAAAGGCGTGCACCACCACTGCCTGGCGGGTGCTCTGTTTTATATTGTATTCTTGCCTGTATGACTTGGAGATCATATTGACAAATACCAGAGGGAGTTAACCAAGAGATAAACAGATACAGGCTCATCCAGGTCAGAAACAGTATAGCAGTCATATAATAGCCCTTACTAATGAAAACATCAAGGAAATGGGTTTCCAATACCTGGTGAGAAGGGGGTGTATCCAGAGTGCATATACTGAGCTGACATCAAAAAACACTATTCTGGGTGAGGAAACTGAGTAGGAAATGGGAGGAAGATGCTACTCTAATGTGTTCTGCCCTTAGACTGCATGGCAAACCTATGTTCCGACACTAAGTTGATTCCCTTGGTGCATGTGGGGGTTTGGGGTTTTTCTTCCTAACTGATCGAGGTTCTTTATCAGCCCCTAAGGTAATCAAAGCAGAGGATGTGGATCTGGTCTACACGCAAAGAAAAGAGCTACATTCCAAACTGGAGCACAAAGGTAATGATAGAAACATTTTAGAAAGAAATAAAACAGTCCTCATCTCAAAGAGAATAAATGGAGTGACTATGTCCTAGGAAGACAGATTTCAGGCACCTCAAATATCATGCTCCAATGTAGAAGCAGTTTCCGAGAGTTTTATGGCAAAGAACAAAGAGCATCATAAATCAAATCATTTTTCAAATGCATTGATGAAAATACCAGGTTAATAGTTTCCAGAGGAGTGGGACAGCCTCTGCTTTAGGCCCCAGATGCTATTTGATGGCACTTTTAACTTTGGGGCTTGTGGAAGCTAAGAGTCTGCTAAGTTAAATACACCCTAGAAAGATTTACCCAATAGTCACAAAGATTTTAGGTCAGACACGGAGGTAGGCAATGAATGGCTATTAATAAAATTAACTCGAAATAATTTGGCTCTCAATCTGCAGCATTCCAACCCCTTCTGCAATCACTGAAGTTCAAGTAGCTTTTGTAGAATGTTCTGTGTAGGTTCGGCTCCTTTCTGGGAAACTCTCCGTCCCAGTAACTACTGCTTTTTTTTTTCTAAGCATTTTATAATTTAAAAGAGTAGTGAGCTCGTGGGAAACTGAAATGAGATCACACTTCAGGAAGACCTTTCTTAGGAGATGAGACCCCGAAGCGGGAATGAGATGGTTCAGTTCAGGAGAGAAACAGCACCATGGCCATCAGGAGTCCTAACAGGAACTTGAAGGAAGAGAGACAGCCTTCTCTTTAAACCTGGAGAACAAAAGAGATTTCTGACTCTTATAGGTTGGGGCATCAGGGGGTTAGGCTTTATACCATGTGATCTAGTTTGGGCTGGCCTACATGCCAGCATGGAGACAGGCACTAGATAGTACTGTATAAACTCACCTTGTAGATATGAGGGGGACGGACTTCAAGAAGCAGAGTGTACTTTCTTATCAATCCCTGGAGAGAGAGAAACGCCGCTGGAGAGTCTGTGCTCGCTCACTCTCTCCTGTATCATCTTTCATTTGTTGAAATTACTGCTTCAGTCAAAAGCAACCAAGAGAAAACTCACTATGTCATGACACACAGAACTAGTGCTGTGTTCCTTTTCCTGGGGAGACATGAATAAACAATAGAGTAAATAAACATGTATTTACTCTAGATGTGGCACTAATAACAGGCCAAAGTAACCATTCTATGCAAGTTGGTGGAACAATGGGTTTATGGGGCTTACTTTAAGGAAGTATGAACAAATGAAAAATAGCTTTCTCACTGAGAGGTCTCAGTTCCTGAGTGATGATGTCAAAAAAAAAGCTATATAATGGAGTCCTGCCTGTTTTTTAGGGCCTGTCTTAGTGCCTCCCAAGGGAGGGGCTCAAGAGGGAGTAGATGTCTGGAATCCTAGGTGAGAGTTCTATGACCTTCTTCCACTACTAAGGACTGTTAATGACTGTTACCACTACCGCAGACCTGGCCATCACTGTATTGCTCTGTTTATTTTGTTACCATGACTACAGGGCCAAATGCCCTGCAGGTTACCTCAGCATCGCTGCCTCTGTGATAAAAGACACTTCTATCAGGCTAAGAGGCAATTCCTTTACTCCTAACCACCAGTGTTTAAATTTTAAAACACTTGTATTAGCATGTATTAATTGTACACAATAATCAGTGTCACTATGACATTTTTATACATGCTTATATTTTGGTCATTTTCATTCCTATTACCCTTCCATATGCCTCTCCCACTCTCACTGGTCCCATTCCTCTTCCCAACTAGACTTCCCATTTAACTTGTCACATCCATGATCATGGGCCTGTCCCTTTAAGAAACTGATCACTTTAAGGTGCTGGTCAGGCACTGTAGGAGGCCAGATCTCTCAGCCACATCCCCCTTCTGAGACAGAATGAAGAGGCTGTTCTGTGCCTATTGGCCCCTAGTGTATATAGTGTTACCCAGGACCTGACTCTTTTCACTCTTTTTTTTTTTTTTTTGTCTCTGTGAGCCCTGTCCATCCTGGAACAGGTTCTGTAGACTAAGCTGGCTTCAAACTTAGAGATCTGCATGCCTTTGCCTCCCAGGTGCTAGATTAAAAGTATGTGCCACCATCACCTGGCTGCCATGTTCTTTGTCACAAAGGCCATATTGAATTAAAAGATTCATGGTATGAAACTTCCCACCAGTTCAAAAAAAACTTATAAAAGCTAGAATATGCCCATCCTTTGTGCAGGAGTTACTCTAAAGTCCTTTTCTCTTCTAGACATCTCACCCTCACATTCGCAGGGCAGCTGTATCTCTTTACCTTAGGCTATCTTTCTTTTTCTTTTCTTTTTTTTTTTTTTGAGACAGGGTTTCTCTGTGTAGTCCTGGCTGTCCTGGAACTCACTCTGTAGACCAGGCTGGCCTCGAACTCAGAAATCCGCCTGCCTCTGCCTCCCAAGTGCTGGGATTAAAGGCGTGCACCACCACCACCTGGCGCTAGGCTATCTTTCTTAATGAAGCTCCTCCCCAAGTTTTAAAAGAAAGCTGCTTTCTCTTTAAGATCCCCATCATATTGTCTCTAATATGATATTCTGTCCTCCTTTAATGCTGTCCAATCTCAAAGTCAAATTCAACCTGTGTAAATTGGACAGTCATAGGTCTCAGTCTGATTTAGGATTCAGGCTGAGTTCCAGCACTCAGTATCTGTGGATCCTGGATAAGGATCCTCACTTAGGAGTTTTAGATTTATTGAAGGTCCAATGACAGATATTTTTGAAAACCAAATTAAATGACATGATGTTCATGGAGAAAAAAATTGGGCAAATTGAGATGAGTCAAAACAAACAAACAAAACCAATGTATGATCCTGCAAGATGGCTCAGAAGGTAAAAAGTGGCTGCCATCAAGCTGGATGACCTGATTTTGATGCCCAGGAACCACTCAGGGGAAGAACAGAGCTGACTTCTACAGACTGTCCTATGATCTCCCCATGCATAGCTAAAATGTAATTTTAAAAATTTTTAAGAAGCTGGGGCAGGGATTGGCGTACACCTTTAATCTCAGCACTCGGGAGGCAGAGGCAAGTAGATCTCTGCGAGTTCGAGGCTAGTCTAGTCTACAGAGTTAGTTCCAGGACAGCTAAGGCTACACAGAATAACACTGTCTCAAAAAAACACAAACAAAAATAAAACAAAACACTAAGAAAAGGACGGGCTACCACGATCGTACACACCTTTAATCCCAGCATTTTAGAGATGGTGGCAAGTGGTACTCTGTAAATTGGCAAGCATTCTGATCTATGTGGTGGTGAGTTTCAGCCAGTTGGGAATATACAGAGAAGCCGTGGAGTAAAAGGAGGACTGCTTATCCTCTTTCTGTTCATTGATCCTTTGGCAAGAGCAGCTGAATCCCTCACATCGAAGTGAGAGGCCAGCCTTAGTTTTAGATCAGAAGCCCTGCAGCTTTTGACCTTTTTCACAGTGCTTTCTTGACCTTATCTTACTTCATGAGTCAGCACACTCTTCTGTGGAAAGGGCCAGAGAGCAAACAGGTGAGGCCTTGGGAGCCATCTGGTCTCTAGCTCAAGGGTCCCTTTGTCCTTGTAGCTTAAGGGAATAAGATACCATATAAGTAAGTGGAAAGGTATGCTACCATACAACTTTACAAAAATAGACAGTAGGCCAAGAGGCTAGCTTACAGACCTCTGCTATACGTAAAGGTAACCTGAGACACTGGTTCAAGTCCTGCACTGTCTGAGTCCACACATATTCCTCTGATCTGAACTACACAGCCATTCTGCTGTAACAAATAACAACAACAACAACAAAGTGAAACATGTTTGAAACCATCAGTAGGTCAGCCTATTTGATCCAATATGTCCCTGGCACATTTCTAACAAGAGTGTTGGTTGGAATTATGAAATGTCTTCTAGATTTTTACTAATGGAGGTGCCTAGGTGACAACGTGAGGCCAAAGCCATTGAAACAGTGAATTATTATGTACACCCAAGAGAAGGGGGACACACTGAGCAAGAGGAGGACCTAGTGGAAAACTAGGCTAAAAGTCTTTAAGGTTTCAGTCGGAGTAAAGTCAAGGGAGATGGGGCAGGAGAGAGCATATAAAATTGGATCATTTGAATAGTTCCAGAAGGCCTTAAGGCAGGGGTTCTCAACCTTTCACAGGGCTATGTACATATCAGATATCCTGCGTATCAGCTATGTACATTACAATTCATAACAGTAGCAAGTTTATAGTTATAAAGTAGCAACAAAAATGATGTTATGGTTGATGGGGCCAGGGGTCCCTGTGCCATGAGGAACTAACTGTATTAAAGGGTTGCAGCATTAAGAAGGTTGAGAACCTGGCTGGGAGGTGGTGGCGCACGCCTTTAATCCCAGCACTTGGGAGGCAGAGGCAGGCGGATTTCTGAGTTCGAGGCCAGCCTGGTCTACCAAGTGAGTTCCAGGACAGCCAGGGCTACACAGAGAAACCCTGTCTCGAAAAAAAAAAACAAAAAAAAAAAAAACAAAAAAAAAAGAAGGTTGAGAGCAACTACCTTAGGGGCACAGGGGCTATCTATAACTATCTGGTTTGGAGGTGGTGTAGGGCAGGGGAAATACTAGTTTGATATGTACGTGTTGGTCTGTTTTCTCTCACTATTATGGAATACCTCAGCCTTGGAGAGAGGTGTGATTTAGATGTCCTATGTATGGCTGAGCATCCCATAGACACTTGTTTTCCAAGCTTTGTTTTCCGTCTCTGGCTTAACTTTTGTAAACAGCCGGTTTCATTCCCTGTATTGCTTCACTAGTGAGGGGCACTGTGCTCTTAACCACAGAGCCATGTTTCTAGCCCCTTCAGTTTTATGCTCCAAGATTACAATAGAATTTGTTGAGAATGCCTTTATAAGTCTAACTCAAAAGTCGACTACGTAGAGAGATGATTCGGTGAGTTAAGCACAAGTGCTGTTCTTGCAGAGGACCCGGCTTCTGTTCCCACATGGTGGCTCACAATCATCTCTAACTCCAGTTCCAGGAGATATAGTGCCCTCTCCTTACCTCCATGGGCACCAGGCACACACATGGTGCACAAATGTACCTGCAGGCAAAACACACATACAAATAAAATTTTTAAAGTCTAAAAATAGTCTATCTGGTTTAATCTACCCCTACAATAATTCCAGCTAATGTGATCTATATTCTACTTGCCAATCCACGATGTCTTTCAGTGCTCCAAATTAGCTACTTTTGTAATGCTCTTCATGGTTCTGAATGTGTGTTTTTTTTTAAAAGCAGATTTAAACATCTCAGTTGACTGCAGCTTTGATCTTGGGGTCTGTGATTGGAAACAGGATAGAGAAGATGATTTTGACTGGAATCCTGCTGATCGAGACAATGGTATTTAAATTTCAGCTTGTTACTGATGCTAATTCCTGTCCCTGCTTAGATCCTGGTTTTTTTCCATCTTTGGGAACCTTTGACCTTCCAGGGTGACCTCTGATAGATGAGTAACTTGGTGTAGCATTGACTTCTTCCTCATCCTTCTCTTTCCCACACAACCCAGGAAATGTGTCCGAGTGTGCCTCTTTCACAACCCAGGAAATGTGTCCGAGTGTGCCTCTTTTATATTTACCCTCTTCCTTCTGAGAGAGGGAGGTGGGAAGGAGAGGATGGTGTGAGGTGAGGGGGTCTCCAAGATCTCCCTTTTTGCTAGCTTGCCAACCACAGTCCTCTGCAGTTTTCATTTTTTCATTTTGATAGAAAACAAGTCTTTTAAAGATTATAAGACCTCTGTCTACCCAGGAGTTACAGTAGAGTCATCTCTACAGTGAGTATCAAAACCACTAGAAGTGTCAAGTTAATGACCTAAACTCAAGACTTGGCTTTTCTTTCTGTTATCTAAGGAATTCATTCTGACCATCTGGTCTTGGATTGTTCTCAACATTAGCTCTGAGCCATAAACGTCCTGGCTTTTGTAGTGGCTGCTTCAGTGCTGTTGATGGGCCCTGGCTCCCCCTTGGGTGGAGTACTTGGCTTGCAGACAGTACTTGGAACACATATTGAATCCTGCTCTCCTGAAGGCCAGACATGTTACTGGAACAACTGCTATACATCTCCAGACTCCAGTTCCTCTCTAGGAGAACTGTATTTCTTTTGGGATGTACAAGCTTAGCCTTGAGTCAAAACATCCTTCCTTAGGACAAAGTCCTTCCCAAGATATTTCCTTGCAAACTTGCACCTGCAGTCAGAAAGCTTTGATCTCCTCTACCAAGAACCCCTATTAGAGCTAGCAATTAGGGTGGAAGAAATATATCCCACATAGCAGTTGATCTGGTGGGCCCATCACTAAAGATTCAAGGGCAGTGGACCAAGTTTAACGAGAGGTAATACATCTTTGGAGAAACTGTCTTGAAAACTAACACAAGTTTCTACTTTTTTCCATCATGGGATTGTAGATATTGGGGCTGAGTTATAGCACTCAGGGACTCCAGATTGACAGCTCACCTGGTCAGCATTACCTTACATTGAACTTTCCACCAATGAGAAGTCTTCTATTTGCAAACATCCGATATGCAAATGACCCCTAGGTTCTCAGCTTCTGAGGCACTCACAGCATGACTTCTTCCAACAGCTCCACCAGGTCTCAACATGGTCTTATCTTCCCCTACAAAGCTAAATGTAGATGAGAAACATTAATATTGTTGGAAGGATAAACCCTCAAGGAAAGCTAAAAGTAGGCCCTTAGCTGGGATTGAAGAGGTCACAGAAGAGAGGTTTGCTGGATAAAGTACAGAAAGCCTTCATTTGAGATAAATAGACTTCTTAGTATGAATTAAACATGTAGTTTATTTGACATTCAAACTTCACCAGGCATCCTGGAGCTTTGCTTGATGAATGGTCATGTTCATCCTCCTTTCTCTTTTTTTATTCATTCCTGGACCCCAGCCCAAGGAATGGTGCTGCCCCCATTCTGAGTGGATTTCCCCACCCAATTGAAACTTAGATAATCCCACAGACATTCCAAGGGCTAATCTACTCTAGGCAATCTCTTACAGGCATGCCCAGAGGCTTGTCTCATAGGCGATTCTAAACTGACAATCAATATTAACCATAACAGGTATGATGGTTACAAACTTTGGTGATGCTGTTATAAAAACAATATACCATCCCACTGAGAAATAACCCCTCAAACTTAGAGATTAATAAGGGATAAGGCTCTTTAATAATAGCACATGTCTAGCTCTGGCTAATGCCCAAAGACTAGCTGGCCTTGAATAGAATATTTTGCTAATTTATATACACCTTAGGCTTAGCATTCCACATGTGCTGTCATCCTTAAATCTCTTTCAGGTCCTAGCCTCAGATTACACTTTAGACAATGTAAATGAAGTAATGGAGACAAGAGTGTGCAAGTCTGTCTGGCCACTTAGGCACATGGGAAATTTACACAGCAAAGATACTGCATATTGCCAAAATGATTTTAAGTATATCAGTGTTGTTCTTTTTCAAATGATTGTTACTGAGAATCATCTTGCCCACCTAGCAGAATTATGCTTTTTCTGGGGAAGAGGACCCACCAGTGTCTGGATCCAGTGAAGACTAAGGCAGCATCAGCCAGGATCACAAAAGTGTCTCCAGGAATTGTACCAGAAGAATACTACACGCTATCCCCAGTGTTTTCCTCTCAGCTTCTATGGGAATACTTTCTTGTCAACCTTCTTCAGACCATGCTGTATAAGAACTCTTTTATTAGGGCTGGAGAAATATCTCAGTGGTTGAGAGCAATGGCTGATTTCCAGCACCTAAATGTCATCTAAAAACCATCTGTAATTCTAGTATGCCCATGTACAATCAATCAATGTGTGTGTGTGTGTGTGTGTGTGTGTGTGTGTAGAGAAAGCATTTATACATATAAAATAATAATTTTAAAGAGTTGCTCAAGTTTACCAAAGTCACAGTGAAAAGAACAGAGATAGACACAAAGTCCACTTCTTCAGGTTACAAGATACTTAGGTTTGCAAGCATAGAAAGAAATATGCGCAGTGGAGGCGCACGCCTTTAATCCCAGCACTTGGGAGGCAGAGGCAGGTGGATTTGAGTTCCAGGTCAGACTACAGAGTGAGTTCCAGGACAGCCAGGGCTACACAGAGAAACCCTGTCTCAAAAAAAAAAAAAAAAAAAAACAACAACAACAACAAAAAAACAAAATACAAAAAAAAGAAAGAAATATGACTCTGGTCATCTTACATCAGAAATCAAGAATGATATGCTAATACGTGGTGGTTGAGCCTCAAGATATCATTAGGACAAGATGGGTCAGAGGTATTTTGATGAGACATTTCTGTCTGGATCCACCCAAGTAGATGGCCATCATACCTGTGATGGCTAATATTGATTATCAACTTAATAAGATCTGGAATCACCTGACATGCCTGTGAAAGATTGTCTAAGTGGATTAGCCTTGGGAATGTCAATGTCAGATTATCTAGCTTTACATTGATATGAGGAAATCCACTCAGAATGAGGTCAGCACCATTCTTTGGGCTGGGGTCCAGGACTGGATAAAACGAAGAAAGAGAGCTGAGCATGAGCATTCCCCATTGCTTTCTGATAGTGAATACAATGCAACTGGCAGCCTCGAGCTCCTGCTGCCAGGCCTTTCTCCATCACTACGGGCCATACACATCCTTGAACCCGTGAGCCAAACTATATCTCCCTTTAAGTTGTTTTTACTAGGGTGTTTTGTCTCAGCAACAGCACAAGTCAATCCTACAAAATACATATTGTTGAGTCAGTGGAAAATGCATCCTACGAGTCAACTAATCAAGGTGGAAATGTTCTAGAACTCATTAGCTGCTAATCACCTTCAGTGCTTAGTGACTGTTCCGTTATATTCCTATTTTCTTATGGATGTAGAAAATTCCTCAGCTTTCTGTCCCTTAGATCTCTTCTCTATATAGGAAAAGATGTCAACACTCCAATCCACATGGCACTTCCTATGGGAGACTGTTGTTGATTTTTCTAGCTACTTTATGTATTGTATATAGTCAGATCCTTTATCACTGACTTTTGTTCTCCTAAAGATGTTGGTTACTATATGGCAGTCCCTGCACTGGCAGGGCACAAGAAGAATATTGGCCGATTGAAACTTCTGCTTCCCAACTTGACACCCCAAAGCCACTTCTGTTTGCTCTTTGATTACCGGCTGGCTGGGGACAAAGTAGGAAAACTTCGAGTGTTTGTGAAAAACAGCAACAATGCCCTGGCATGGGAAGAGACTAAAAATGAGGATGGAAGGTGGAAGACAGGAAAAATCCAGATGTACCAAGGGATCGATACTACCGAAAGTGTAAGTGGGGAAGGAATTCCATATCTACATTTTGCTTTTTCAGTGAGTCAACAAACTATTCACTGATGTCTATAGGTCTCAGGAGTACAAAGACAGCAAGACTTGCCTGATCAGCATGACTAATGAGGATTGTCTGGTTCTACAGAAATGGCCTGTTGGTGTGTCTGGCTCCTCTTACTAACTTCCATGAAAACCAGGCTATGCCTTCTTTAATACGTTTGCAAAAAAAAAAAAAAAAAGTTTCTCATCCATTCTATGTGTGGAACTTAGTTCAATAAATGGTAGTCAGACTATGATTATTTTAAGGTTGTTTTAACCGAATTGAAGGGGTAGCTGTTTTTAGGAATTTTCAAGACCACTCTGGGGTAGGGTGGAGTGACCCTTCAGACTTCAGAAGGTCACATAGAAGTGGTAAGAACGGTTACATTTACAGTTGCTGTCTGTATACATTAAAATCAACAAGGAGAAAATGGGATATAAGCATAAAGACCCGGAAGGACAAGACACAAGACAGAAGCTTACAGTTTTCCTTCCCCAGTAGACCCCCAAGCAGATCTTAATTTTCCCAACAACCACATGGCAAGACTCACAAAGTACTGAACACCAGGGAAGTTTACCCAGACCTTGGTATCCAAAGGGGTGTGTGTTTGTGTCTGTGTGTGTGTGTGTGTGTGTGTGTGTGTGTGTGTGTGTGATATGTGTGTACGCGTCTGTTTGTTAATGTGAAGGCCATAGTATAGCCACCTTTGGTATTGTTCCTCAGGCCTGTCCACTTATTTCTTCAGACAGGCTTTCAACTTGCCAAGTATGGCAGAGCAGCTGACAAGCAAGCTTGGGGGATCCACCTGCCTCTGTTTCCTCAGCACTGGCATTACAAGTACACATCGCTATGCAGGGCTTTAAGAACATGCATTCTGGGGATTGAACTCAGGTCCATCTGCTTCCAAGGCACTTTATCACTGAGCTATCTCTCCAAGCCCTCACAGCTATTCATATGGGGCCATCTGATTGCCGCAAGGCTGCCCTTAGTTAAAAAGTCTCCAGCATTCCCAGAGGCTATACTGATATCGTGCAACCCAAGGCTCCTATCGTAAATAACATTCTGAACATAAACCATCTGTCTTAGCTAAAGGTTACAGGTAAACAAAACCACTCTTGACTAAGTAGTTTCAAGGGCTTGGAGGCTGACTCTCAGAAAGAACAAACAGGATAAAATGATGAAGAGTTTACTGAGTTTGGAGCACCTTGACAAGAACTGTTTCTTGAAAGAAAAAGGTCAATAATCACACAATAAAAGAACAAAGAGGGGACCTGAGTTATTCAGTTGATAGAGGGATTGGCTCATGTACACAAAACCCTGGGTTCAGTCCCCAGCACTGCATAAACCATGCATGGTGGAGCATGCCTGTAATTACAGTACTCAGAGATAGATACAGGAGGATAGGCAAGGCAAGAGCATCCTTGGATGTATAATGGACATCTGCTCTCATATGCACACACACGCTCACGTACACACACACAGGCACACACACACAAACACACACAGACGCATACACACAGACAAGCGTGCACAAGTGCTCTTAAAAGAAATAAATTTTAAAAGTAAACAATAAAAGATCTTGCATCATTTTTTACGTCACTTCTTTACATGGCAATTCCAAATGTCACCAACTCAGAATTACAGAACTATTGAGAACCTTTCAGAGTTTGCTGCAAGCCTGTCTTCACTGAACAGAATCCCCACTGTAACACTTGGTATATAATCAAGACATTGCTATGTAGTCGATATGAACGGCAATTTCTATACAGTAGAGAGACGAGTTTAGTCCTTGCTAACAGCTGTTCAACAGTTTCCTAACATTATTGTTTTGAAGTAACCTTCTATTCTCTCTCTGTCATTAGGTCATTTTTGAAGCAGAGCGTGGCAAAGGCAAAGCTGGAGAAATTGCAGTGGATGGCGTCTTACTGGTGTCAGGCTTGTGTCCAGATGACTTTTTATCTGCAGAGGGTTGAATGTCACTGTCCTCCTTTATAGCTTCATATGTGGCATTTTAAATGTCATTTCTCTGGGGTATGTTTTTATATCATATCCTAGGAGTCTTCCATTTTATAAATACAAGCTGCAGTGTATAATGTTCCAACAGAAATATTATCATAAGATGCCTTCTTTGTATCAAGTGTACTAAGACTTGCCTTATATATAGTACCACTGTGCCTTCTCATTTGTTTCTGAATTTTCCACATTATATTACAGAATGTGGAAATGCCAGTCAGTCCATCTCCCCCTGCCCAGTGTGTCTGCTCTTTCTACATAAGTTGGTGAACTTTCCTATGTAACACTTCTAGAATAACAGCAACAAAAATGATAAGTATGGATAAATGGTTAACTGTTAGCCCAGTGGTTAAGTGTTCATTTCTCCAGAGGAGCCAGGATCAATTTCCAGCATCCACATGGTAGCTTGCAACCATCTGTAACTCCAGTTCCAGAGAATCCAATGCCCTTCTGGCTTCTAGGGACACTTAATGTATGTGGTACACATGCATATATATACTCCATACACACACACACACACACAAATGAAATAAATCATTTTTTAATTGTTTAACTTTTAAGGTACTTCTTGGAAACAATGACATTAAACATAGATTTGCACCTATGTGGCTCAGCCTGCTCTTTCATAGTCGAGCTTGCATATTTAACTTTCTTATAATCATATCTAATAAAGCGCCTTGTGTCATAGTAAAAGGGTACTTTACTGATTCAGTTTACTTACGTGTATAATTCTGGAAAATGAAATATTTTATTCTTTTCACTGTTGAAATACTTTGTAATCTTAAAAATTCTTAAAATTTGACTAAAATGGGCTTGGGTGGTTTCATGTGTTGGGATGCTTGCTTGGCATGCATGAAATCCTGGGTCATGAACCTCATAAATTGGGAATGATGGTGCCTGCATGTAATCCCAGCAGATTTGAGGTTTAAGGTCATCCTTGTGTACACAGTATGTTTGAGTCTAACCTGAGCTACATTAGACTTTGTCCAACTAGAGAGGGAGAGGAGGAGCATCAAATCTCTTCCAGAAGGAAGATAACAATGTATATTCACCAAGGATGTTCACTATACACATATCCCTGGAAGAATAGTACAGGCAAATCTTGTCAATGCTTTTGTGCACAAGGCACTCATACAGATTCACCAACCACCATCAGACTCATGGCTTTCTGAAACCTAGATGAGTGTGACAGCTAGAAAGGCCATCTAGGAACATTGGCTTCTTACCAGCCCATAGTACTGCGAAAGACACTTTCACCTTGATACGGGGCTCACAGTCTCCGAGTGAAGATGAATCATCCTTCCTGGAACTCATTTTTTTTCCAGGACTGCTGTTTAAATTCTGTTGCAGTCCGACTGTAAGATAGGACTTAGGTGATTAAATGTCTTCAAAATAAGTACACATGGAGTGAAGGCATCTCGCATTTTGAGGGAGAACTGTCAGTTCAGCAACATATTATAATTTGTCAACCTGCTTTAAGAACGGGTTTTATTTTGGTTGGTTGGTTTTGATTTTTGTTGTTTTTGTCAAATGGTCCTACATTTTGGAATACTTAAAGGGTCTGGAGGGAAATTTACAAGCTGACTTGAATCATAATTACTTAGGATCATTTTATAATTCTACCCCAAGACAGACAGTGAATAGGGAAAAATATTTCTGTTTTAAAAACTGGCTTTTATTGAACCTTCATGAATTCCTCTCAATTCATTGGTTGAAGGTTGAAGACTGTTTGTTTGTGGCCATTCTAGGGATTGAACCTGGGGCCTTGTATCTGCTTGGTAAGTGCTCTGCCACTGAGCTACCTTCTGAGAACCACTATAAAGGTTTCATAAGAAATTAAGCCCTTTGACAAACCTGAGGCTCTCTCAAGCTTAGACTATATAATATCTAAAAAGTACCAGCAGAGGCTGGAGATGTGGCTTAGCTGGTAGAGTTCTGCCTAGCATGCATAAAATTCTTGGTTCAACCACTAGCAATGCATAAAATAAGACATAGCTGCACAGACCTATGCAGGAGCCATTAAATTATACTGTGCAATATTTTTCATATAGTGAACATGCCCATTCAGAAGCAGAAACCGCAGACAAATGCACATATATAGAGATACAAGCATACATACATCCCGCACACCTCTCTCTCTCTCTCTCTCTCTCTCTCTCTCTCTTTTTTTTTTTTTTTTTTTTTGGTTTTTCGAGACAGGGTTTCTCTGTGTAGTCCCGGCTATCCTGGAACTCACTCTGTAGACCAGGCTGGACTCAAACTCAGAAATCCGCCTGCCTCTGCCTCCCAAGTGCTGGGATTAAAGGCGTGCGCCAACACCAAACGGCCGCACACCTCTCAAAACACCAGAATTATTGATTTTCTGTAACCTCAGTGTTTGGGAAATAGAGACAGGAAGATCAAAAAGTTCAAGGGCGAGGGTGGGTGGGAGCATATCCTCATAGAAGCAGGAGGATGGGGGGATGGGATAGGCGGTTCTTGGGTGGGGGGGGATGGGGTAAGGGGATAACATCTGAAATGTAAATAAAATATCCAATGAAAAAAAATTTATTTTAAAAAGTTGAAGGGTACATAGCATGTTTGAAGCCAATAGTCAAGTGGCAAAGGCAGGTGGATCTCTGGGTACAAGGCCAGCCAGGTATAACACATAACATATTCTAGGCTAGCCATGGCTACGTAGTGAGACCCTGCCTCAAAAAAATAGTAATAAAGTAAAAATAAATAAAAACGAAGCACAACAGCATCCAGAACATACGCACTCTATGCTATAAGTTGTCAAAGGGTCAAAACCAAAAAAAGTCAATGGAAGAGGATCAGGGTGTGTTTACCCTTGTGAGAAGGTGCTAGAAGGGAAAGCCAGAAGAAACCTGTAGAAAATCAATAATTCTGGTGCTTTGAGAAGTGTGCAGGATGTATTTCTATATATGTACATGTGTCTGTGGTTTCTGCTTCTCAATGGGCATGTTCACTATATGAAAAATATTGCACAGTATACTTTAATGGTTCCTGCATTAATTTTTCTATGTACGGAATACCTCAATAGAAATTGCTTTGAAAGACTGAAAGAATTCTTTCTCCAACCCCACCTCACCTCTGTCAAAGCTGAATGTTGTTTATGTGAAATTTTGCTACATGATTTGAAATATCTGGAGTATTTCACCAATCCACACTTCAACACCAGGCAAGTTGTGACTATAGTTACACATAGACTCATATAATCCAGCAACCAATAGTTTACATTGGGAATGTCTCCCAGCCCCTCTCCATCCACCCCCAGCAGTATATCCTGGACATCAGCTGGCTTCTGGTTGTGAATGCCAATGAGGGACTGAGGCAGAGGGAAATAGTCCCACTGACTGGAATCTGGAACTCTTTATTAGTCTTCCTGAGTAGTGTTAAAAGTCCTTATTGTACCCTGTTACTCCTTCTAAAAGTCGTTTTCCTAGGCTGACTATGATGGCACACTCCTTTAAACTCAGGAGACTGAGGCAGGAGGATCAGAAGTTCAAAGTTCGTCTCAGCTACATAACAAATTCAAGGCCAGCCTGAGCTACATAAAACTCCCTCAAAATACCAAAATGGGGCCTAGGAATGGTGGCACATGCCTTTAATCCCAGCAAAGGCATGTAGAGCTCTGTAAATTCAAAGCCATCCTGGTCTAGTGAATTCCAAGACAATTCAGGCTACACAGAGAGACTGTCTGAAAATAAACCAAGTCAAGGGAGGGTGTAAAATGAGAGATGGGGTGGGGAGAGAAAAGAAAGAGGAAAAAAAGTCTTTCCTCCAGGACATCCAGGGTTACACAAACCGTGAAGAAACCTTGTCTCAGGGTAGGAAGGTGTGGGGGGAGAGGGGTCTCTTCAAAAATGAGCCTCAACTACAGCCACTCAGCTCTCCTGCTGAGCACAGAAAACTGCATCCCAAAGTATTTGAACTCTCTCAGAAACCCTGGTGAATCCCCTAGAGGCAACATCTGTCTTAGAGAGTGATTTACCAAGCAGATACAACCCTCAGGCATCTGCTGCTCCTTCCCAGGTCTCCTTCCTGATCTTTTAAGAACCTATGTTTCTCTCCTTCCAGTTCAGCCATGCTTGTGACATTTAATGCATCCAGCCTCACAGACAGATGATGGGAAGAGTATTCTTATATCACAAAGCACAGAGAAGGAACCAGGTGTTTCAAGTATAACCTTTCATGAGTAATATTTCATACAAATAGCACAAAATTAATCCAAAGGGAAATTTACTGAGGTAATGTCAGTCTCTACCTGTCCTGTAATCACAAAGCCACACTTAAAAAAAAAAAAGCTCTATCAGTATGGGCTGGTAACAAGCAACAGAAACAGACTCCAGTCACTTATAGCAAGGACAGTAGTGTCCATGTAGACAGGCGCAGTCGAAGTGAGCTGTGAGCTGCATGATCTTTATTTATTAGTCTTTATTAGTCTTGGCCTGTGTGATCTCCCACAATAACATAGCTTCCACAGTACTCTACTCCAAAGTCAAATGAGCTAGGGACGGCTGGTGCTCAATCATGGAGTCCTTAACTGGCATACAAGAAGCTCTTTGTTCAAGCCCCGGCACCAGATAAATAGAACATGGCAGTGCACGCCTGTAATCACAGCACTTGGGGAATGGAGAAAAGAGAATACGAAATTCAAGATCATCTTGACTATATATGGAGTTAAAGGCCAGCCTGGGCTACATGAGATCCAGTTTCAGAAAGAAAAGGAAAAGTCACAGAGGGTGCTGAAGTCAGGGAGTTCCCCTGCCTAGGGCAAACAGTCACCTAATTGGGCATTTGGGAACTGAGTAAAGCTGGCTCTGCTCTGTCAAAGACCACCACATAGATTACCATCCTGTAAAAACTGGAATTGAGGGCTTACCCATTCCAGCCAGTATACCAGACACTTCACAGCAAGAGATGACCCCTTCCATTCTCTTCAGCAACCAGAAACCAGGTGGCCTTTGAGCCTGCTTTCAAGGGAAGAGCAACTTCCACAAATACTATCACAAAAGCCAAACAGTGTGACTACTGTACCTTGTGAGGAAAACGAGGGAGATATGAGACGTGCCTTCCTCAGACACCGAAAATCAGAACAGTAACACTTCTGGCCAAATGTGTCCCCACAAAAGACTGTACAGAACACAACCATTCTTTAAAATGTTTTCTGGCTCCAGGCATGCAGAGTGAAGGCTACAGGTGAAGCATGCAGTTATGTCTGTAAGAAAGCGCCATGAAGCAACGCTTTTTTTTTTTTTAAGATGATGACAGATAAGCAAGCACAGCCCCTTGCCCTGTGGGTAAACGCTTATGACTCGCTGTTCGAACGAACTGTTACAAAACAACCTCCCTTTAAAAGGAGAGCCCAAAGACCAAAGTAGAGCGAGCCATTTCACGAAGCAGACCACATGTTGGGATCGCTGACCGCCGCCTGTCTGGAGTCCTGGAAACCAGCCACAATGACTGAATCAAATCCCAGATGCTAGGCCTCAGCTCAGATTTCGGCAACGGGACAAACAACGGAACAGACAAGAGGAGGTATTTAAGTGAAATAGCATCTCCTTGTCTCATTTCTTCTTGTACGTTTTCCTATACTTTTCTAATGAAGCCGAATTTTGATTAATTTTCTTGACAATTTCGGGGACTTTGAATAATGTCTACCAAAAAATCGTAAAAAAAAAATGCGCGTTTGAATTTCATCTCGTGATTGTGATTGAAGCCAGACTTCTGGGTCTTTTGTTATTCCTCTGCTTATTTTGTTTCCATCAATCTATGGAATCTTAAGTATATGGTTTTCCCAAATAAGGTCGCACACACAGGTTCCGGGGTTAGGAAGTAGACACAGCTATGCTTGCCAGGCAGCAATCGCATTCAACCACGCGTACTAATCAAATCAGAATATTTCCCCTATTCCCCCTCCTCAATGCCGGCACTGCTACTGGAGAGAACAAAAGAAAAGTAGGGGAGGGCCTAGATAAGATAAGACAGTGAAGAAACTGACTTATCCGTCGTCTTTTTTTTTTTTTTTTTTTGGTTTTTCGAGACAGGGTTTCTCTGTGTAGTCTTGGCTGTCCTGGAACTCACTCTGTAGACCAGGTTAGCCTCAAACTCAGAAATCCACCTGCCTCTGCCTCCCAAGTGCTGGGATTAAAGGCGTGCGCCACCACTGCCCGGCGACTTATCCGTCTTTTAACGTTGCTGGCAGATGAAAGGTCCTATCTTTAAACTAAATGAGTGATTGAGTGATGAGTACTAATGTTAGATTGGACTAGACATGCTTTTAAAATGTATATATTACGTGTGTGTGTGCTCCTATGTGTGTAGTGGTGGTACGCGTCTGTAATCTCAGCACGTAGGAAGTAGAGGAAGAAGGGTCAGAAATTCAAGGGCACCCCCAGCTACATGTGAACTTAAAGGCCAACCTGGGCTACATAAAATCTCATTTCAGAGAGAAAAATCAAAAAGCGGGCTGGGATCAGGAAGTGGCCCTGCCTGGGGGGTAAACAGGTACTTCAACTAGCCCTTTACAAGGTAAGCTTAAAACTGGTTCTGAGCCTGGCAGCTGTGGCGCACGCCTTTAATCCCAGCACTTGGATTTCTGATTTCCTGGCCAGCATGGTCTACAGAGTGAGTTCCTGGACAGCCAGGACCACACAAAAAAAGACAAACAAACAAACAAAAAAAGTTGGTTCTGATTTCATTGGCTTAAGGTTTAGCCTGACCTCCAGGAATTCTCAAAGTTTAACTGTTACTTTTCTGTTGCTGTGGAAAAAAAAAAAAAAAAAACACCGTGACCACAGTAATTTATTTGGGCTTTGGATTATAGTAGGGGTAGGTGGCTATACTTACCTGGAAGGCATGGCGGCAGGAACAAGAAGTTGAGAGATCACATCTAGACCACTCGTGGAAAGTACAGTGCCAACTGGAAGCAGAATGGGGCTATAAAGTCTCAAAACCCTCCCTCAGAGGAAGAGGAAGTGACGTACTTCCTCTGGCAAGGTTCACATCCTGTGAGTTCCGACCTCCCCAAACAGCATCCACCAACTGGGGACCAAGTAGTGAAATACAAGAGCCCACGAGGGACATTTCTCATGCAACCCACAACACCAGGTGATCCTAAAATGGGGTTGAGGACCACTCACCTAAGTAGATCATCCTAAAAAATCTCTAAAATTACAGGAGTTGATAATCTAAATGTCAGCGAGGATATGAGAACTCCCATACTATGCTGATAGAAGTGTCAGTTATAACAAGCATTTTGGAAAATATTTGGCAGTGTTGCCTAAAACAAATGCTTGCCCTGTTTCCAAATAATTCCACTCCTGAATATGAACTCAATAACAGAGCATATATTCACCAAAAGAAATGGATGAAAATATCCATAGTAGGGTTTTTTGTTTTTTTTGAGACCGTATTTCTCTGTGTAGCCCTGGCTGCCCTGGAACTCTGTAGACCAGGCTGGCCTTGAACTCAGAGATCTGCCTGCCTCTGCCTCAAGTGCTGGGATTAAAGGCCTACACACGCCACCACTGCCCAGCAGCAGTTTATTTCATGATTGTCCAAAACCAAAAACAAGGCTCATGCCTTTAATCCCAGCACTTGGGAGGCAGACAGATCTCTGTGAGTTGAAGGCCAGTCATCAATACATAGTGAGTTTCAGAACAGTCAGGGCTATAAAGAGAGACCCTGAGTCAAAAGCAAAAACAAAAACAACTCAAATGACCACCAATATTAAAATACATTATGTTAACTGTATACAAATCAAGACTGCACAAAATGAAAGCCTGACAGAGGCAAATTCATTCCATAGAGATAAAATTGAGTGAACCAAACTTATATAAACCAGCACTATGAGTCTGTGGTGTGTGTACGCTTGTGTGTTGGAGGAGGTCAGAAAAGCAAGTCAAATCCCCTGTAACTGTAATTATAGACAGTTGGGAACCACCATGTGGATGCTGAGAACTAAACTTGGGTTCTATGAAAGAACAAGCGGTCTTCATCACTAAACCCATCTCCCCAGCCCCTCCATCTTACTTTTAGAACCAAAGTTTCTCCCTGATCCTGGAGCTCACTGATTCAGCTAGGCTGTCTCAATGCATCCAGCACAGATGTTACAGATGTATATAACACTATGTCTAGCTATTCTGTAGATCCTGGGGATTAGAACTAAGGTCTTCACACTTGTACCAGAAGCACTTTACCTATTGGCTCATCTTCCAGCCCAGTAAGTCTGCTTTTCATAAAGTTCAGGCAGATAATACTAAGCTCTGGAGATGGAAGTCAGAACTTACCATGTGGTAGTAGGATGGACAAACAGGAAGCACTTGAGAGCAAATCTTCCTCCAGAAGACATTTTTTTTCACCAAGATATAACTTTAAGCAATACCACCTTAGTGCGTTCACTTGTCAACAAAAGACAACTAACTAAAATCTCAACTCTATGATAATTAAATGTCAAAGGCTATACTAAACCAGGACTGTTGGTGCACACCTAAAACCACAGCACTCAGCAGCTTGAGGCAGGGGATTCACTGTGTCTTCAAGGCCAGCCTAGGTTACAGAGGAAGATCTTGTCTCCAAAAATAAGGGCTTGCAACAATTAATCTGGTAAAGGTGCTTACCAGCAACCCTGACCATCCGAGTTGGATCCCTGAAACCCACATAGTAAAAAGAGAACTGACTGTCACAAGTTGTCCTCTGACCTACACACACACACACACACACACACACACACACACACACTAATAAATAAATGTGGCTTTTATACCTTAAATTATATATATATTTTAAAATGCAGCCAAAGATCCAGTTGTCCTGAGCTTGGAGAAAAGCTCCACCTCCCCACTCCCAGTTGAGAACCACTATTTTTCAGTCCCTGGCCCACCAACCAGTCATGGTCTTATCTGTGCAGACAATAACTTTTCTGGGGAGGGTCCTTTTCCTGGAATACTCATTGCTTCTGTGTCCTTTTACCTGTGTATGTCTGAGATATCGATTGCAGAAGTTAAACATAGCCTTTGTGCTTCTACAATCTTTGTGTTTTTATAATGTTTCCTGTTGTTCTGTAACTCTTGAAACTTGAAGGGAACAACTCTCTTTAAAAAAAAAAAAATCCCATCCGTTATGTTCTCCAAGTTTTACGAACATCCCCAGCTAAGCCCAAAGTCTGGTCCTTATGTTTTAACAGGAAATGAATGTCAGTCAGCACCTTATAACCCCAGAAGAGATGCAATTGCTCTGACTTCATTCCATGGACAACATCTGCAGCTTTTTCCTAAGAAAGCCTCTGGAGGGGCCCTCGGAAGGATTTTTGCCTCTGTTTCTTGGGAATTTACAGGAAAGGGCTGTCTATCTGAGCTCAGGAAATCCACGATTCCACTCAGAGGACTAATTAGGATTGAAAAGTAGTTTCTACTGTGCTAAATGAAATTGGTCTAAAAGCATCTCAGAGTACCCGAACAGCGGAAAGGTGCTTTTTTAAAACAAAGACCCCAGGGCTGGAGAGATGGCTCACTGCTTCGGAGCACTTGCTGCTCTTGCACAGGATCCAGTTTCAATTCCCAGCCGTCTGTAACTCCAGCTTCAGAGCATCTATCTGATGCTCTCTCTGGGTACCAGGTACTCACGTGATATACAGATAAACAGTCAGGCAAAACACTGATACACATCAAATAGGAAAGTAAACAAATCTTCCAATAAGAGCATCAAAGACCCAAAGCCTATGTTTAACTGATCATAGAACTGAATACTTTGATAGTCAACTTAAAATTGCCCCAAACAATAAAATTCTCCGCAGTTTTCTTGGTGTCTATTTCCAGTTCTGTTATGGAGTCATTCCAAATGAGCTGGAGCAGGACTGTTGCACAGAACTTTCTGCAGTAATGGACAAGTTGTCTACCTGTGCCATAAAATGTAGTACCCATTAGTCACAGTGGCTGAGAACTTGGCATTGAGGTAGTGTAACTGAGGAACTGACTTTTAAAACTTATCTAAACATAAATGGAGGTAGATGCCAATTGCTGTGGCCAAGGTGGGTCTACACGGTAACTACAGCTTGCCTCTAAGGTGATATACAGTGTTTTAGAGAGTTTTGGATTTTTTTTCCTTCACACCCTCTTGTGTCTGGGTCATATCTGTTTTGTTTTGGTTTTTTTTTTTCAGAATTTTGACTAATGTTTTTGGTTTTTTTTTTTCTCCTCTGTACAGCAGGGTCATAAAAACAACAACAAAAAACAAAAACAAAAAAACAACCGGGTTTTAATGTCCCTAAAGGCTCTACTGGCAGCTTTTGAAATAACTTCTAATATTTAGACTAATTCATTCAGGGAAGTTTTTAATAGTTTTGGTAGGACTGGTTAGGTTGGGGTTTTAATGCACTGCTGGGGATTGAACCTAGGACATGCTCTAAAACCAGTCTAGAGCTCGGCTCCTCCTTCATTCCAGTACAGTTATTTGCTTTTATAAACTTTTTTGTTTATTTATTTTATGTATGAGTATTTTACCTGCATGTATGTATGTATGTATGTATGTGTACCATGTACATGCCTAGTGACAACAGAGAGTAGAAGGAGACATCAATCCTCAGACACCAATCAATCCCTGAGTTTCACACAGTTGTGAGCCGCCATGTGGGTGTTCACAGTCAAGCCCAAATCTTCTGAAAGAGCAACAAGTGCTCTTAACCACTGAGCCATCTCTCCAATCCCTTGCTACAATCATTGTGAAAAATATTATATATTTCAAGAATTGTACACTACAAATCCCTCCAGGGATTTAGTCCCACTAGGTTACTGCTTAAGGACAATGATGTTTCAAAGGCCTTCGTGTATTCCCCACCATGACCCCCCACACCCCCAGTGGTCAGGACTGGACTCAAGGGCTAGCACACCCTAAGCGAGCACTCTCCACCCAGCTGAGTGCTTTTTATTTGCATGTTCCCAAAGGTGGCCAGAGTAACTCAGAAAATGAACCTAAAAATAACAGAGGATCAAAAAAAAAAAAAAAAAAAAAAGAGAGGAATACCATTAAGGCGTATGATATTAAATAGGAGACTACTGACTATCAGTTTACTTGGATTTCCTGTACAGTGAACTGCAGCTGAAAGACCCCCGAGGGGACCCTACCTCAAGTCTGGACCTGCGCTCACCCACGGACACATGAGAGACCTCCTTGATGCATTTGCATAAGGTAGTTTAATAACAAGGGCCCTTGGGTTGAAACCCATCCCACACAGGAAACAAGGGATTTCGACCCTGAACCCCAGAGGCGGGAGCTATTTATGGGTAGGGGTAGGGAAAGGCGGGAAAGTTTAGCGGCGCGGTTACACACGATTGGTTATTTCAAATATCAGCAACTTGCAGAGGCGGCAGGATGGCTAGTTAGGACTTGTCTGGGCATGCCTTTTTACTTTTCTTTGTGGCCAGGAATGTGTCTTCCTGCTTTGGGCCTACCCCACCCACAGGTGGATTTTCTTCCCTGAGGCTTGAGGAATGTATGGGGCAGTGAAGGCCCGAAATCCTACATTCAGTTCCGCCTTCCTGGAACTAATGAGCCTGTATATATTTTATAAAATGGTCTTTATAATTTTTCACTCTACACAGCCTAATCTCAGATGTGAAAAAAAAAACTGCAATTCTAATAGGCAAGCATAATAGCTAAGTCTCAGACAATTGCAGTATTCCAAGTGAGCAGAATGTATACCAAGAGTCCCATTGGGAGCAGCATCGAGCCAAGCCATAGCTCCACGATTGTGCTTCCTTCTCCCACGCCCAGTATCGCCCTGTGAATGCTCTGGATTTTTCTTCTCTGTTTCTGGGCAGCACTGCCTAATTCATGAATATCAGTCTTTGCTCAAATGAATTCGACTAAAATTAAGCTATCAAAAATGATTGGTTTTTATAACCAGCAAAAGAGTGACAAAGTTTCTTTGTAGGCCAAACTCAAGCCAGGATCCTGAAATGTAAGGAAAGGTCTTCTAGACCTTACCTGTGCACATCTTTATAAGCAACCCAGCTCTAGCAAAGTCCTGATACTTCTTCAATTTACTCAGAGCTTCTGATCCTCGCTATCCAATCACAGTCAGAATCTGTTCCTGTTCTTCATTCTGCACCACCCACTTCCGCCTACAACCCCATACTGTGAGATCTTCAGCAAAAATCCTATTGGGTTATATCCTTGTTTGGTTTCTGTTGCTGGGAAACACAATGGCCAAATACAACTCAGGGAAGAAAGGATTTATTTCATCTTATAGGTTACAGTCCATAGTTGAAGGAAGTCAGGGCAGGAACTTGAAACAGGAACCATGGAGGAATGCTGCTTACTGGTTTGCTCCCAAGTACACATCAGCTACCTTTTGTATATAGCCTAGGCCTAAGTACTAAAGGATAGTACTGCCTTCCCACAGTGGGCTGAGCTCTCCTAAATCAATTAGAAATAGAGAAAAATGTCACCCAGATGTGTCCAATTCTTTAGTTGAGGCTCCTTCTTCTCAGGTGTGTCAAGTTGACAATAAAGACCTTAAAGGTTTGTAAAACAATTTCAGAAAACTTCAACATCAAATGGGGCTACTTTCAGAGAGTGATAAACCATAGCAAAAACAAGGCTCCTAGACTGGGCCTAGTGATACACGCCCATAATATCAGCACTTGGAGAGCAAGAAGATTATCCTAGTTTGAGGGCAGCCTGGGCTACATAGTTAGTTGTAGGCCAGGCTAGACTACAGTGTGAGAATCTTGTGTTTAAACCAAACCAAACCAAACCAAGATTGCTTTGTGATTATAGCCTAATACTAACTGTCCAAAATTTAAAAATAATCAGACATCCCTTATCCTGATCACCTCCCTCTACTGAGGTAAAGTCTCTTACATTCATGATAGAATCACCCTGCCGTATCCTTGCTGTGATCATCATATCCAGTATACAACACTGGAGAGTTTGCTTCTTTAAATCTATTCTCAATTGTTTTGGCATTAGAGGCCAAAGGAGACTGCCACATATTCTAGTTCAATTATCATTGTGGTTTTAATCCTTGAAGGCAAGCAATGTTCACAGGTACGTTCAGGTTGCTCAGGACTAATTAATGAATGTTTACTACTTTCTTTCATTCTTGTGATGCATATTACATGCTTGTTGGACTAATTACTGTTAAGCATGTCAGTAATTATGGCTTGTCTTCTTGCCACCTGGTTAATTAGTTGAGATAGTCTTACTATGTAACCCTAGCTGGCCCGGAACTTATGGACTGTCTTCCATCTCTGCCTCTGGAGCACTAGTATTACATGCCACCAGGTTCAGCGATTTTTATATTCATTAAAAAAAAAAAACCAACCATTTATTATTCCAGGCCATCACGGTCAGCCATTTATATTTTATTTGATTGTTCTGATGGAGGGTTTTACATTTATTTATTTTTATTTATTTAGGAAGCCAAGTATCACGTCCAGCCTTTTTAAAGGCTCGAACTCGGGATCCTCCTGTCTCTGTTCTTTAGGCTTCAGCATTTGCCTACTGGGGCAAATTTTACCCCATGGCCGGCCCATTTTTATTTTGTTCCATCTGTCTTACTGTTTTGACTGAAAATATAAAGAGTAAGCACACCAACAAACTTTGCCACTGAAAAGCTACAGCCAGGTTAGTTTCACTTTGGGCCTTAGCTCCTCCCTCGGCGGGGGGTGGGGGGACGCCTAGACGACTCCGGGCCTCACGCGCTTGGGGGTCGCTCTGCGCAGGCGCTACTTCCAGAGCACGTCAACGTCAAATCCCACGCCCACGTTTGCTCGCCCGAACTTTAGGACTGGTGCAGGCTACGTCATCCGCCCCGAGAAACGGAAGTTCTCGCAGGAGGCGGTGGAGCAGAGCTCTGTAGGGCGGTGCCTGCGCTTCCGGCGGGCGGTTCTGCAGCCTTTTGGGCGGTGACCGAGCCTCTTGGAAGGCGGCGTTCCGCCATTTCCGTTAGCTCGTCCCCCGCTGAAGGGCTAACTCCCGTTTCCAGTGGAAGTCCATCCTGGCTCGCAGGGACGCTCTGGCTCTCCCTGTGCCCGGGCGGCTCTAAGGTTCAATTCTTCCCTCCCCTTTAGCTGGTGTCCTTTGGGCGGGCCAGTAAGCGCGCCGCCATTGCTGTACATAGGCCTTAGGGCCGTCCCCCGGGGGGTGGATTTATTCTGGCTTTGTTTAGTATTCAACCCCACCCACCGGAGTCTCTCTGGGCGGGCGGGTTCCTCTCGCCGTCCCTTCCCCCCGGGATCCTAACGTGGCCATAGCTGCATAAAAACAGCAACGCCCCTGCCGGCGTTCTGTGTCCTCCCCCAACCCCTCCCCTCCCCCCACCGCGCCGCGTCCTATCCCTTGTGACCTAGGGCCTTGAAGCCTGACTGTTAAGTATACCCTGGAGCTAGAAAATTTCACTTTTTCTTTCCTCGATGTTGAGAGATATTTAAAGACTTTAGCGGATGGGTTATTGCTAGTCTGTTCCCTAAGCTTCTGGAAAATTTCGCAGTTAACTTTCCTGTCCCCTTTTAAGTTTAGGCGATTTTAGTGCAGATCTGTGTATGCCCTTCCCATAATTCCATATTTCCAGGCGTCTGCGTGCATTCAGACAACACATTGTAGGGCCTATTGCTGTCACTGTAAAAAGTTTTATATGTGTACACAATTATATGTATACATATATATACACAGAGTATATATATATATGTGTGTGTATATATATATACACACATACGTATGCACACACACTGGTATATGGTAAACTGTATACAAATTATATTAGCATATGTGAATCACAACTGCCGAGAAATGTGTCTGATCAGAATTGGAGTATGTTACAAATGTAAAGCACAACAGATATTTTTGCGAATTAGCACGAAAAGGAATTGAAATACCTGTTTATCAGATTTTGAAAGGATAGTATCGAGGTGCAGCTTAGGTGTAGCTCAGTAGTAGAGCACATACTCTAATGTGCATAAGGCCCTGGGTGTGATCCCTACCACCTCATTTTTAAAGAAAAAAATATTTTGGCTGAGTAAAATTATAACTAATTCCATCAATTTTTAACACACTCTTAACACATTTAAAAAATATTTGTGTAGCTTGAAATCTTTATGTGAGATAGCATTGTTTTACAAAAGGCACTTACAAGCAATACCCTGTGGCCAAACACAGACAGCCCACTTTCTCATGTGAAACAAGGTCTCTGGTAACCTTGGCTGGCCTCTATCTGACCACACTGGCTTTATGAGGTGCTTGTGTGGGGAGTGGGGGAGTGGGGTTGAAGGAGGTGCAAACTCAGTGCCCTGTGCATCCTCGAACTGAGCCTCATCTTCAGACTCCTTCCCCCAAAACACACACACACACACACACACACACACACACACACACACACACACACAGACAGACACTTTTTTTTGAGACAGGGTTTCTCTGTGTAGCCTTGGCTGTCCCGGAACTCACTCTGTAGACCAGGCTAGCCTAGAACTCAGAAATCAGCCTGCCTCTGCCTCCCAAGTGCTGGGACTAAAGGCGTGCGCCACCACTGCCTGGCCACACACACTTCAAAAAGTAATTTGTGCGAATCAACTTAGATGTCTTTCTTAATTACTGTCCCTCTCTTTTGTTTTTGAGACAGGGTCTGTCACTGAACCTGAAGCTCACCAGTTCAGCTAGACTGCCTGACCAGTGAACTCCAAAGATTGACCTGTTTCTCTCTCTTTCCGTTGCTGAAATTTCAGGTGTGCACCATAAGCCTAGCTTTTTGTGTGGCTGCTAGGGATCCAGACTCAGGTCCTGAGCAATTTACCAACTGAGCCATCTCCCCAGTCCCAGTCCCAGCCCACCTGCCTTATTATGTTTTACTGTATATAGATGTGTGGTATTTACATGTGAATGCCAGTTCCATAGGAAGCCAAAAGCATCAGATTTTCCTAAAGCTGGGTTATATAAGCACTTGTGAGCCATCCAATGTAGGTACTGGAAACTCTGCAATAGCTTAACCATCACTCCAGCCCCATTCAGTATTTGCTAGTTATTGTTCCCACTGCAAAAGTAGCAGAGTTGAATAGTCCCTGCACCAGAAGTCTAAAGAATTTCCTATCTGTCCTTTTACAGAAAGTATTTGCTGGCCTCCTGTCCTGGAACAACAGCTGGTATAGTAGATATTAAATCTTTTTTAATGTTTTTTAAGACAAATTACTTTAAAGCTCATGTTGTCTAGAATTGACAACCATCTTGTCTTAGCCTCCTGAATGTTAGAATATGTGTGTTAGTATATCTGGCAAAATTAATTTTTAATTTATAGTTAATATATTTATGGTGTGTGAATGCACATGTAGAAGTCAGGACAACTTGTCAATTGTCTTACTCTGTTATGTCCTAGGGATTGATCTCATGGTGTCAGTCTTGATGCCAACAACCTTTACCCACTGAGCCATTTTGCCAGCCCCTTGCAATTTTTTTTTAACTTTCTATTGTAGATTTGCATAATTGTCAGTCACTTTATAAAGACTCAGTGATTCATTAAAACTATCTCATTTGATTCACATATTAATCCAGGATAGCAGAGTCACCCATGTTGATGATGATGATGAGTAGAGACACAGGATGATCAGTAAACTTAGCCAACTTGTCTAGTACCCCTCGCTCCTAGGACTATAGATTCTTGAGCATCTGTATTCAAAAGACTGCTCAGACCTACCAGATTAGCCCACAGTAGACACCATGGGGGTTTTTGATCTCAGATTTTTAAAATTTTTGTTAGCATACACAGAATACTAAGGATTTTTGTTTGTTTGGTTGTTTTTTTTTTGGTTTTGGTTTTTTGAGACAAGGTTTCTCTCTATAGCCCTGGCTATCCTGGAACTCAATCTGTAGACCAGGCTGCCCTTAAATTCACAGAGATCCACCTGCCTCTGCTTCTCGAGTGCTGGAATTAAAAGTGTGGGCCACTGGTTCACCATGGGGTCATCCCTACCCAACTCAGAATAGTAGGTTTTGTTATGGCATTTTCTTTGTAGAAATCATTATGCTTTATTCTAATTTATCTCCCTTACCCACTGTCCTCTCCATGGTTCCTTACCCCTCTGATGGATGGGTGCCTTTCCTTGCCCCAGATAATGCCCCCTTCTGCTTTCCTGTCACATGTAATCCATTACCCTCTCCCTCCCTCTTCTCATTATCATCATTCTATTTTTATGGTAGAGGAGTTCCAAATCACTAAAAAATAAAACTAGAATTAAGGTAGACTTTGTTTTCCAGGATTTTCTGGGATACAGTGAGTACAAGCAAGTTGCTGTAGAGAGACAAGAAAAGGAACTCACGAGCTGAAAGAAAAGAAAGCATCTTGGACATTTTGTAACAGAAGAGAATATCTCGGAAGGTGCTTGTCAGGTGTGTTCAAGGGAACAACATAAATATTACTCTTGTGTGGGAAACATAGACAAAGATGTTTTAAAATATGGAAAACAGGAAAACACTGTAGTTATTTGATGTTTTTTCCCAGAGTTTCTCAGTTGTTAGATGAAATTCATATCCCAGGCTTATTGTGTAACCTGAGCATAAAGCACCATACACTTGCTCAGTAAGTGGTATTGCCTCCCACTTTTAAGAGAGAAGTATTACAGACTCTCAGGAATTGTATACATCACAACATTTACTACATTACAGTCACAGTTGTAATGTAGAGGTTCTCATTGAATTGTATACAGCAGTATTTTTAATAGTTTCTTATGTAATAGGACTTATCTAACAAAGTTTGAAGTTAGGGAGGTTCTGTGTATTTAGTCCAAGAGCAGGACTGCAGCTCTTTTTGATAGTACTGGCAACCTACTGGGTGGGTGGGTGGAGGAATCAGTGTCAGGGTGTAGCTTAAATCAGAATTGGCTGAACTAATGTCCAAGTCCTACCCTCAAAGACTCCAGTTCACTCTAGCTGGGATAAGGCCCTAGCATTGCTTGATTTAGCTTTTGTTGATTTCCCTGGATGATTCTATACATCCATGGGTAAGAACCACATGTGGTGATAGCATGAAGCCAGGTTTAGGAAGCTGTTGGAGCAAAGGCACAGCTATGAAATGGAACCATGCCTGTCTGTGGTTGAGAATGGTCAAGTCAGAGAGCCAACATCACATCCACTCACAGGCTCCATCCTGTGGGTGAAGGGAACTGTCTGGAAGGACTTTAAGCAGGAGAAAACACATACACATGAGTTAATGAAGCCAAATTCTGCAAGGAAAACCATCTGTAACTCTAGTTTCGGGAGTAGCTGATACTTTCTTCTGGCTTCCACAGGTACTGGGCATGTATATGGTGCACACACATACATACAATACATACAAGCAGGTAAAACATCCATATACATAAAATTACAGGAAAGAAAAGAATTTTCCTCAAATTTAAAAAAGACCATATAGTAGGAGAAATAAAAAAAAAATACATATATGTGGTATGTGACACATGAACTTATATAAAGGGAATACTGGTATTATTTTTTACAACTTTCCTGTAAATCTAAAAGTATTTCCAAATAAAGAATAAGTGAGTGGAGCATCTGGGTGTAACCAACATTTTTTTCCAACAGCTCAAATGTCAGCACATTGAATCTTGTAGAATTCAGAGTTCACTAGACCTGCTTCCCAATCTGTAATGCCTCTTTCTTTACATTGGTTCAGACATTATCATCCTTCTTTTGTTTTGTTTCCTTTTTTATATTCAAAAAGTACCACTACAAATATTATAAAGGTATTAAGTATCTTAGTCTCATAGCTGATTATGAGGACAAAATAGCCTAATATTTGCTCAGCATTTTCTTATGAATGCTTATGTGAGCATGATTTTATACCCAAGATGATCATCAAATTCTGCCCAAGATGAGGCAATATCTCATGCATTCCAGACTAGCCTCAACTTTTCTGTGTATCTAAAGATGGTATTAAACCCATGTTTCTTCTGTCCCTGTCCCCCAAGTGCTGGGATTACAGACAGGCATGCACCACCATGCTAGGTTTCTGAAAAAATCTTAATCTAGAAAGGTACTGATTTGTGCAGTTGGAGGTGGGAAAGTTATAGCTGATATTCTAGAATATTCTGCTTACACTTTGCAGAGCCATTTTCCTTCTGTTATTGAGAATAAAAGTGTTGAAAGTTGAGTAGTTCACATCACTGCAGTATCTAATTTGCCACACCCATTTATATTACTCCTTCAGAAAATATCACATGGACAACTGGCAGAAGTTCTAGTTTACTATCAGGAGCTGCAGCTAGTAAAGGCTGGCTTAAAAGATTGAACTATCTTCTTTTTTTTTTCTTTACAGCTGTGAAAATGTCTGACAAGAACCAGATCATTGCCAGGGCTTCCTTGATTGAGCAACTGGTATCTAAAAGGTATTTTGAGGATATTGGTAAACAGCTTACTGAGCTAGAAATGATTTATGTGTCTAAGGAACATCTGCAGGAGACAGATGTAGTCAGAGCTGTTTACAGAGTCCTCAAAAACTGCCCATCAGTGGCTTTAAAAAGGAAGGCGAAGTGTCTGTTGGCAAAATGGAGAGGTTTCTATAAGACTACACACTTCAAAACAAGGGAAAGCCTTAAAGTACTCCATACAAAAGTTAATAAAGAAGAAAGTGTAGCAGTTTCTCAGGATGTAAGCCAGGATGAAACATCAGGCTCTAGCCATAATGAGATATTGGGTCTCTGCAGTTCTCTCTCTAGGCTGTCACCCCAAGATGCTACAAAGCCTGCTGCAGCAGTTGGGTCTGAAAGTAACACTGCTCAAATGGAAATTAATGAAGGCTATTTGGAGGGTGATGACTCTAGATCCCCTAGCAAGAACTCTGATGTGTTACAAGATCCCTTAGTGTCCATGAGATCTAAGTGTGTAGAACTTCTTTACACAGCATTAGCTAGTTCTTGCACAGATCACACAAAAGTTTACGTGTGGCAGAACTTAGCAAGAGAAATTGAAGAGCACATTTTTACCCTTCATTCAAACAATATAAAAAAATATAAAACTAGTATTCGAAGCAAAGTTGCCAATTTGAACAACCCCAGAAATTCTCATTTACAACAAAACTTGCTCTCTGAAGCCATGTCTGCAGCGGAATTTGCTGAAATGACTGTCCTGGACATGGCAAACCAGGAACTGAAGCAGTTGAGAGCTTCCTACACAGAATCCAGTATTCAGGAACATCAGCTTCCCCAAACACTTGATGGCACACAGACAAATAAAATTAAGTGTAGGCGCTGTGATAAATACAACTGCAAGGTTACTGTAATTGCCAGAGGAACACTTTTTCTTCCAAGTTGGGTTCAGAATTCAAACCCAGATGAACAAATGACCTATGTCATTTGTAATGAATGTGGGGAGCAGTGGTACCATAACAACTGGGTGTGCTTTTGATGTGTAAATAGTCTTTTCAAGAGCGTGTGTTAATCTTTTGTCCCCACCCCTAACTTTTTTTTTTTTTTTACAAAATCCTAATCTTATCTTTGCCTTCAGAATTTTGGTTTGTGAAAGATGTCAGTATGTAGCCAAAGCTGGCCCAGTCTTATGAGTGCTTGCATTACAGGAGCAAACACCACCACCACACCTGGTTTTCTATATTGTTCTTACTACAGACTAAGGAAAGAGAGTTGTTTGCCAAAGTGTAGGCTATAGAAGGCTATCACATTGTACTTTGTGGCCACTTAGTACTTTACTTAGAGTGGCACTGTAACTCCACGAAGCTTGAGAGCATGTTAGAGATGAAGTCTCTTGCCTGATGCTCCTTGAGTCCTGATATGCATTTTGACAGAGTCCCCAGGTGATCCTTGGGATACTTTGAGAATCACTGACATAGCAGCAGGCTTGTGGTTCTCAGGAGTGATTATATATTCAAATTTTCTGGAGAGCATTTAAATGTACTGGTGCCAAGGGCCGAGCCCAGTACAATTCAGTGTGAACATATGGCACTGGACCCAGTAATCAACATTGCTTTGGTCACAACTTGGTTTATTTTAAGTTGCAGTTAAGAGTTAGAAACTACCTGTAAGTAGTCTCTCCTTTGAGCCTTTCCATAGTTCTGAAGAAATTAATGTTATTCTGGAGACTTTACAGTAAGGAAAGAGGCCCACTTGCCCAGGTTACACACCTGTAGTAGTCTGCCTCACACTGATGTCAGATATTCCAGCTTACTTCTGAAGAAGCAGGTGTGATGATGGCACATGCCTGTAATCCAAATGCTAGGGAGAATGAGGCAGGATTTATGTGAGTTCAGGGCCAGTTTGACTTGCAAAGTCCCTGTCTCAAAACTGTGAAAAGAACATCGTGTTTCTAGCCTGTAATCCTAGCATTGGGAGTGCTAAGGCAGAATCTCATGATTGAGGGCAGCCTGGGTTTTATAGAGAAACATTGCCAAATCAAAAAAGATTCAGTCTGTGAATGACTTAATACTGACTTTGTAAGAAGTATACTCTTGGAAACGGGTGCTAAGCAAATAGTATATGGGAACTCTAAGCTTAGGTGACGAGAGTTTTATTCTTTCATCCTTAATTTTCTCATTTTTCAAGTCTCTTTTGACTGGTGAAAAGTTGCACTGTAAGTTAGAGTTTGGCTCAGAGCCTGCTTCCTTAGTTGAATGACCTATGTATTTTTTGAGCACTTCATAAAGTATGATCTATAGTTTCTTGATGTTAGGAATCTGTATGCCTTCAAAGTGCCTGTGTGTTGGGTTTGAAATTCAAATTATGCTCGTGTAAAAATGGCACTGGTTGTTAGAGGAAGTTCACTCCTTCAATCTCAACATTTATTTACATACTAACTGAAGAGGAAATTACTTCTCTTAGGACTTTGCAAACAGTGTTTTGTATGTCTATACACAACCCTTTTTTATGTTATTATGACTTATTTTTTTCTTAAAAGTGATACAATGTCATTCGGGGATTTGATTTTTTTTTTACCATGTAAAACAATTTTATACATAACACAAAACCTTGCATATATATATGTACTCCTTTTACAGTTGACCAGATGATTAGATACACATTTTCTCTTTTGTTGTTTGGCAATACTTGAAGAGTTTCTATTTTTGTAAGATTAACTTCACACTGTAGCCTAAGCTGAGCTCAAACTCACACTGGCTGGCCTCAACCTCCAGGGTGCTATGACTGGCAATGTAAGCCTCCATTCATTGATTTTTTTATCATATCAAAGAGTTTATATCTTAGTTCTGTATAAACTCACATTTTCACTAGGTATTATCCTCTAACTCCGAAGTATTCCTTCGATGGGATCTGTAGGCTTTTCTTTATATCTATTTTTACCTCCATATGACAGTTCCTCGATGGGTGCATAAAACTAGCAAACATTTCTGTTTTAGATTTTTTTTGAAGAAATCAACTTGAAGCTGTCAAGTCTCAATTATATTTTGTTGTATTTTCCCCATATAGCATTCCAGGGCTATTCACCATGATGCAATGTCTTAGTCCTTTAAAGAGTAACATACAAAGTCATCAAAAACTTAAAAGTTTCACAAAATGTGGTTTCATGTGACTTGGAATGATCTTTAAACCTAGACAGTGGTTGTGCAAGAGCACACACAGCATATAAAAACCTTGTTTAATTTGTTCAAGTCAGTTTGGTGTTTGGATTTTCTATGTATCTATGTATGGTTCTTTATACTGAGATTTTGTAAACTATGTTTACTAAAAATAAAAGCATTTGAAATGGAAAAATCTCTTATTCTCCAAGATTCTTTTTTTAAATGTATGAAGTCTTCCTCATTTCCTATAAGCTCTGTCAGTTAGTTTTGCAACAAGAGATAGGGAAATGGTGATGTGGGTTTTATTTTTTTGGTCAGTGAGACAGTTACATTTTCTAAATATAGACAATTGTTTTACATTGTCTTATCCTCTAAAAAGAGAGAGAAGAGTATTCTCTCTGTCTTTCCCTCTCTCTCTTTTATCCCCTAAAAGAGAGAAGAGTTCCTTCCTTCCTTCCTTCCTTCCTTCCTTCCTTCCTTCCTTCCTTCCTTCCTTCCTTTCTTTTTGTTGTTGTTGTGTTGTTATTGTTGTTGTTGCAAGGTTTCTCTGTGTAGTCCTGGCTTCCTGGAACTCACTCTGTAAACTAGGCAGGCTACCCTCAAACTCAAGAGATCTACCTGGCTCTTGCTCAGCCAAAAGAGTTTCTTTACAATTGCTGGTGGGGTAGATTCTAATTTAAAAGTGCCCTTATAGGAGCAAAGAGCAATTCTGAAAACTCCAAGATGGGAAGGTTGCCTGATTAGAAGGAACAACTGATGTGAATGAGACACAATGTAAAAGACTCCACAGAGTTCCTGAGGTCCATTGTAGGTCATGATAACAATAAAGACTTGGAGGCTTTGTGTTTAAAAAAATGATTGAAGCTAGGCAATTTGTAGTCATGGTGTTTGAGTGCCTTTTAGGAAGACCATTGTAGCTGCTTTGTTGAGTGAAGAGAGAAAAAAGGATGGATGTAGGAAAACCAGATAAGTGACCATTAACAATGGTCAAATGAAAGTATAGAAAGAATATACTTTTAGCTGCAGCCTGATAGTTAATGGACCCCTTTGCAATTTTGCAAGTGGCTTTTTCATAGAATATGCCCAATCCAAAATTTCTTCCCTGTGGCCAATAATCAAATAACAGTGCAGAATGGCAGCGCTAAACGCATAGAGCCTGTACCCCAGTCTCTATCCATGGTAACTGCACAGGGTGGAAAATCCATTTTAATACCTGAATGTGGGAAGGTTTTCTCCTTTGTTCATAGGACTTTTTAAAATGAAGGATTGAGGACAATTGTGGCTCTGTCTCTTCCCTGGTTATTTCCTGAGATGAGAGGCTTCTTTCATTCCCTGATACCATTTCTAAGTGCCAGGCAGGAAGCTTGTGGCTGGCAGTACTCCATTGCCTTTGCTAGGGCCGGGCCTTCCTCTTTTAGGCCAGATTGCTTTTTGTTGTTGTTTTGGTTTTTGTTTTTTTATAACACTCGGTAAATGCAAAATATTTTGCCAAAATATTTTTATCTCTTTCAAAGGTAATTATTGTAAACACCTAGATTGTAAAAAGTAACTTCTTAGTTTCAGAAGAGTGCCACAGTCAGATGTGTGAACCAGTGACAACCTCATGGAATCCTATTTATATTTAAAGTAAGGTTGCTAGAGATGTTATTACATTCTGTCACAAATTTTCTGTTGGAAGGATTGCACATTTCACTTTACCAGGTGCTAACTTTTCTGACACACAAGATCCTTCTTGAATACTTTTTGTGACATCATATGATATTTAGAAAAGAGGGTGATTTTAAAATAAAAATACTTGCCGGGCAATGGTGGTGCACGCCTTTAATCCCAGCACTTGGGAGGCAGAGGCAGGCACATTTCTGAGTTCGAGGCCAGCCTGGTCTACAGAGTGAGTTCCAGGATAGCCAGGGCTACACAGAGAAACCCTGTCTTGAAAAACCAAAAATAAATAAATAAATAAATAAATAAATATAAAAATACTTAAAAATAAAGATATGAACATATACACGCAAGGTAGCTGAGGCTGGCCTCAAAGTTCTGATATCAGTCTTTTGTGGATGTATATTCTTGCTTTCTTTAAAATTCAAACTGGGCGTGTGTGTGTGTGTGTGTGTGTGTGTGTGTGTGTGTGTGTGTGTGTG
>JANHMN010000005.1:99356596-99383012 GCA_030674055.1 Rhabdomys pumilio | reverse complement strand
TGTGTGTGTGTGTGTGTGTGTGTGTGTGTGTGTGTGTGTGTGTGTGTTTTTGGCCCACGCCTTTAATGCCAGCCCTTGGGAGGCAGATGCAAGTGGATTTCTGAGTTCGAGGCCAGCCTGGTCTCTGTAAGTGAGTTCCAGGAAAAAAAATTTCAAAATGAGCTGAGCTAGGCAATGTTGGCACACGCCTTTAATCCCAGTACTTAGAACAGAGGCGGGCAGATCTCTTGAGTTGGAGGCCAGCTTGGACAACAGAGCAAGTTCTAGGACAAGCCAGGGCTACACAGAGAAACCCGATCTTGGGAAAAAAAAACTGGAAATGAAACATGACTATGAAACTCAGTTCCAGGTAGTTACCAGTTGTTGATGTCATCATTATCATCACTACCATCATCATCATTTCAGATAGCATCTGGTGTAGATCAGGCTGGGTTTGAACTCACCACTCACTAGATGACCTTGAGCTTCTAATCCTCCTGTTTTCACCTCCCCAGTGCTAGGATTATAGGCATGTACCATCATGCTTGATTTTATGGGGTACTGGAGATTGAACCCAGGGTTTTGTGCATTCTGGACAAATGCTCTACTGACTGAGTCACATCCCTAGCCATACTCATATATGACACATTTCTAAACATCTAAACTGGGCATAGAAACGTTACAGAGCAAGAAGCCAATTAAAATACTATTCGTTTAGAAACCTGTTTTTCGGAATATAATCACTTCTGAAATGATATAAACATAGTTGCAGCTGCTTAAAAGATGCCAAATAACATCATAATTCACCAAACTTACCCTTGTAGATTGAAAAAGAATTTGAGGAATTTCCAAGAGTACCTATGAGGCCCTGAGTCATCTGACGACTCCACCTACGTGTGCTTCTCCTTAACCTAGTGGTTTTCAAGCTTCCTAATGCTGCGACCCTTTAATATAGTTCCTCATTTTCTGGTGACCCCCAACTACAAAATTATTTTTGTTGCTACTTCACAACTGTAATTTTGTTACTGATATGAATCATAAAGTGTGCTTTCTGATGGTCTTAGGCCACCCTTGTGAAAGGGTCGTTCTATCTACCGTGGGTTCACAGGTTGAGAACCACTCCCTTAAATACTAGAAGACTCAAAGCTACAAAAAGTTTCTATTTTCCTTCCTTGGCCACAAAATGAGCACAACATGGCACTTAGCCAATCTGCATTGCACATAACTTATCTGACAGCTCAACTCATGCGTAGTTCAGTGTAAGAAAGCTGGAGTGTCTGTCACCAATGTCTAACAGCAAAGGGCCCCACAATTTAAGTAGACTCTGGCTTAGTGTTTATGAGGTTAGTGGATTGTGGTCTTTTCTTAGCTTTAGTGTCTTTCAGGTTTCTATATAATAAATAGAATTCTATATATAAATAGAAGGTTTCTATTTCTACAGTTTTATTTCCATTCAGTAGATGACTTTTTGCTTAGAGAGTTGTGAAATCTCCCTGAACGCGCCCCATCTCGTCTGATCTCGCAAGCTAAGCAGGGTCAGGCCTGGTTAGTACTTGGATGGGAGAGTTGTGAAATCTCACAAACAGTTGAGCAGAAAGTTTCTATATAAATTTACTGAACATGTTTTAAAATGGGTAGACAAAGGACACAGGACTTTTCAGAAGTAATGAAACTGCTATAGTATAGTGTACATGCATGTGCCTTTAATCCCAGCACTCAGGAGGCAAAGGCAGGTGGATCTCTGTGCATTCCAGGCCAGCCTGGTCTATATAGTGAGTTGCTGGATAGACAGGGCTACATAGAGACCCTGTCTCAAAACAGCAACAACAAAAACAGAATAAATGCCCTAAAGTTGTTGGTCAGTGGGTAGTGAATTGTAAACAAGAGAAAGAACTCTAGTTTCACATATTGCCTGGTGGGTGAATACAGATAGCAACTGTGTACTGTATATCTTAAAAAGGTCACAGTAGGTGGTCACATATATACCTTTAATTCCAGCAGAGGCAGATGGATCTCTGTGAGTTCAAGAATAGCCTGGTCTACAAAGCAAGTTCCAGGATAGCCAAGGTTGTTACACAAAGAAACCCTGTCTTGAGGGGGGGAAAAACCTGAAAACAAACACAAAAAGGATGGGATTCTGTTGGTCGTGTGCTTATTAGCATACAGGAGGCCTTGGGTTCAACCCTCAGTACCACATCAACCTGGCATGGTGCCACCCACCTGTAATCCCTTCATTTAGAAGGTAAAAGAAAAGGGATCAGAAGTTCAAGGTCATCCAAAGCCATGCACCAAATTCAAGCTACAAGTTCTTTCTCAAAGAAACAAAGAAACAGAAAGTTATAGCTGAGGATGCGTCTGAGTGAAAGAGCTATTATCATGGGTGACGTTCTAGGTTCAATCCTCAATATCAGAAAAAGATACTTTCAACAACTATCAAGTTGCTGCATTGATAGGTTAAGTGCAAGTGAAATGGTTCAGCAGGTCAAAGTGCTTGATGTCAAGCCCCTTGACATGAGTTCGATCCCTGAAGCCCGTAGAAAGAAAGAACTGATACAGCAAGCTGTCCTCTGACCTCTGCTGTGGAGCACATGCGTGCACACAACAAATACAGTAATAAACTTTTTAAAACTTTCAGTTACAAGACAGGATTTAGAATGCTTTTGCTTACAAAAAGTGATGTTTACGAAAACACGCCCCTTTAGGCTGAGTACATCATGTAATACATGTATGGAAACATCACATGGTACACCGTTAATTTATACAACTTTGTGGTTTTAAGCATTGGTGATTTGCACATTCATGAGTCAATCGCCAGCACTAAAGATAAATAAATTTAATTAGTTTAAAAACTGGGCTGGAGAGATGGCTTAGTGGCTAAGAGCACTGACTGCTCTTCCAGAGGTCCTGAGTTCAATTCCCCGCAACCACATGGTGGCTCACAACCATCTGTAATGGGGTGTTTTGCCCTCTCCTGGTGTGTCTTGACGATGTAAGAATGATGATGTACTAATATAAATAAATAAATCTTTTTTTAAAAATTAACTCAAAGACAGAAAAAACAAAATAGATTGTGGTTATGGACAAACACTTGTATGAATAGGGTTAGTTACTGTTGTTGACTTGTAGACTTTAAATTAGTAAACTGTATTTCAGTAAATGTGTTAACAAAAACATCCGATTAACTGAGAGAGGGAACTGGAGGGAATTGGAAATTGGGTATCTCTGAGCCTTTAATGCCCCAATTATCCATATATAGAGTGGAGAAATAATTGCAGTCTTCCTCCAAGGAGGCATTGAGGGGCCACCACAGCCAGCCAGCCAGACCCCTTCCAGATAAACAGCAAGTTTCCGAGTACCTCTGAAGCTGCCAGAGCAGTTCCCTGGGCCCTGGCATTTAGTTTCTGCACAGATGACTTACTTGCTTGCCCGGAGTTTCACAGGCCTAGCACAGGATTCAATACCCCCGCCACCTCATTTGAGACAGGGTATCCCTATTACATAGCTCTAGCTGTCCTGGAACTCACTATGTAGACCAGGCTGGCCTTAAACTCATAGAGATCCACTTGCCTCTCCCCTCTTTCCAAATGCTGGGGTTAAAGGCATGCACCACCATGACAGGCATCTTTCCTGCTTTTCAAGCTACAGATTAAGCCCATCAGTGATAAACACTTAGAAAATCCTTTAGAATCAACCCAATCCATTAGCATGCTATGTTCCTGGTTAGAGCTATATTTTGTGAAGAACCTTGACACCTAACACTGCAGATGTGCAGCCAGGCACAATGAGGTCTGGGAACCCTGGAGTCACCTGAAAAGAAGTACAGAGAGACCCAGGCTCCATTCCAGACCTACTGAGTGCTCAGACATGCCTTTGTGTACTCGCTTGGTGAGAGACTGCCTGTTCACAGCAACAGACAAGGAAGTTGTCCACCCTTCTCAATGAGGGTTCTTAGCTGACAACATACTTTCCACATGTGTAAGTCACCAACAGCCCTTACTCTCCACAATCTTATATTCAAGGGATAATTCTTAGCCTTGAAACAAATCAGCAGCATTTGATATTTTGCATGTGGGTATATGAGTGGTGTGTGTGTGTGTGTGTGTGTGTGTGTGTGTGTGTGTGTGTTGGTACAGGATCTCTGATTCAGCAGCCCAAGCTAACATGGAACTTCCTGTGCAGCCTCAAACTCACATGAATACCCCTGCCTCAGCCTCCTGAGTGGAGAGATATCACTTCCTTTTGTGGAACAGGTTTTCTCATGGCTGGAGCAAGTTGCACTTGGCCTGTTCTTCCCTTCCAGGAGTCACTCTACCTCAGCCAATACGTCTTTGCTTGCCTGACTTTTTAACAGTGGAATAGCCCACATTTCATGCCTCCGATCTCTTCTGTGTTTAACCATCCTTGATGATCTTATCTAATTCCATGGCTTCTAGAACTTAGGACTTAACCTCCCTTTCCCAGGCCTACGTCCCCGCTCTGAATCCCAGGCCAATAACTCTAAAAGCCTACTTGACAGCTCTACACTGGTATCTACTAAGCATCTTACTACGTTTAAAATCAAGCTTCTAGTCTTCTCTCCTGGTTTCTATTACTTGAACTGAAAACACCAGAAAGGAATTCACATTGCCTTCTTGCTTTCTTTCATGTCAGTTTGCTATCAGTAAGCAAATTCTATTTATTGGTTATACTCCAACTATATATCACAAAGCCTAAGAGTTGTCTTAGCCTGAAGCCAGGCACAGTGATGCATGCCTTTAATTTCAGCAGGTGGATTTCTCTGAGTTCTAGGCCAGCTTGGTATACAGCATGAGTTCTAGGCCAGTCAAAGCTACACAATGAAACCCTGTCTTAAAACAAAACAAGCAAACAAACAACAACAACAAAACCACTTGCTGCTCTTCTACAAGGTCCAATTTGGTTGGTTGACTCACAATCATCTATACCTCTAGCTCCAGGGCATCAGATGCCTGTAAACCTCCAAGGGCATGCTCTCTCATGTGCACATAGTCACACACACACACAGAGGCCACTACATAGAATTTAAAATAATACAAATAAATCTTGAATTTTTGTTTTGTTTTGTTTTTAAGGAGCTGGATGTAGTGGTACATGCCAAGAATCGAAGCACTTTGGAGCTGGAGGGGCAGGAGGTCATCCTTGGTTACATAGTGAGTTTGAGGTTAGGCTAGGTGTCTTAATTAGGGTTTTACTGGTGTGAACAGACACCATGACCAAGGCAAGTCTTTTTTTTTGTTTTGTTTTGTTTTTTTTGTTTTTGTTTTTGTTTTTTGAGACAGGGTTTCTCTGTGTAGCCCTGGCTGTCCTGGAACTCACTGTGTAGACCAGGCTGGCCTCGAACTCAGAAATTCGCCTAAGGCAAGTCTTATAAATGACAACATTTAATTAGGGCTGGCTTACAGGTTCAGAGGTTCAGTCCATTATCATCAAGGCAGGAACATAGCAGCATGAGACAGGCATGGGGCAGGAGGAGCTGAGAGTTCTACATCTTCATCTGAAGGCTGCTAGCAGAATATTGACTTCCAGCCCTTCAAGCCTATGCCCACAGTGACATACCCACTCCAACAAGACCACGCCTCCAAATAGTGCCACTCCCTAGACCAAGTATGTTTAAACTGTGACACTAGGCTATATGAGATGGTGTCTCAAACAAACAAAGACACAAATATATGTTTGGATTTTTATCTCTCTCTCTCTCTCTCTCTCTCTCTCTCTCTCTCTCTCTCTCTGTGTGTGTGTGTGTGTGTGTGAGAAGAATAGTAAAGCTCACTGATACAGTACATATTTAATATCTACCAAGCCCTTGATTTTCAACACCAAAAGTATCTAGACTCTGACTTCCCCACCACCATCCTCATATAGGTAATTGTCACCTAGATAACTAGTCATCATATACAAGTGGCCTGTTAAGAGACTGTCAGACACATACTGTGTTGTCTCCTAAGTATGTTTCGAACATAACTGTTGTGGGGTATCCACCAGAAAAGGCTGCTTGGACTGGGTTTAAGCCAATAGACTGTCTTCATTAGCAAGCTGGCAACTACACTGGATGTTCCAGATTCTAGCTGAAGCCCGAGCCTTTCTCAGGGCAAGCTTTCAAGCACAAACCCCATGTCCTGGGTTGACACACTTGAGTTAGCAAGAACAGCCTGAAGTAGAACGGCAGAAGCCAAAAAAAAAAAAAAAAAAAAAAGGTTAGTACATTTTGAAACTTTACCAGAACTAGGTCTTTCTTTTCATTTTTGGCAGGTGGTGCTATGTATATGCTATTTTACAGCCTGAATGGTACTTCCATCATGGAGTCAGATATGCTAAGGTCTGGGACCATGTTATAACAACAGCCAAAATGATCATGTGACATATGTAAATGAGATCATGTCACTCCTCTGCTCAAATTCTGTACTGGCTTCTGGCTCCAAGAGAAAGTCAAATTCTTACACTGGCCTTCAAAGCTTCACTCATCTGTCCCTGGCCCATTACCCTCTCTTAGCTCCTTGCTAATTCTATTGGCATTAGCATCCGAATAAACCTTGCAAAGGTCTAGAACCAGTCAAACTGGCTTCCTTGCTTTTCTTTGACTGTGCCAGGCACAATCCTACCACTAGATGTTGCTTTGGCTAGGAATGCTCTTACCCCACCCTCACCCCCACCTCCACCCGAGAGCCCTAATGAATTCACTTCTTTCTCACAATGCCTGATTTAATTGTCACCTTTCGCCTTCCCTGGCCATGTCCTATGTCATATACTACCCTTTCAGATTTGTTTCAAAGAGGTTATTCACCATTTAAATATAATGCCTTCATCATTTTTATTGGATATTTTATTTATTTATTTATTTATTTATTTATTTATTTATTTATTTATTTTTGGTTTTTCGAGACAGGGTTTCTCTGTGTAGCCCTGGCTGTCCTGGAACTCACTCTGTAGACCAGGCTAGCCTAGAACTCAGAAATCAGCCTGCCTCTGCCTCCCAAGTGCTGGGACTAAAGGCGTGCGCCACCACTGCCCGGCGGATATTTTATTTATTTACATTTCAAATGTAAATAAATAAATCCAGGTTTCCCTTCTAGAAGCCCCCTATCCCATCCTCCCTCCCCCCTGCTTCCATGAGGGTGCTCACCCCACCCACCCACTAACTCCTGCCTCCCCGCCCTGGCATTCCCCTACACTGGGGCATTGAGCTTTCCCAGGACCAAGGACTTCTCCTCCCATTGATGTCTGACAAGGCCATCCTCTGCTACATACACAACTGGAGCCCAGGGATCCTCCATGTGTACTCTTTGGTTGGTGGTTTAGTTCCTGGGGGCTTTGAGGTGGGGGGAGGGGAGTTCTGGTTGGTTGATATTGTTGTTCTTCCTATGGGGTTGCAAACCCCTTCAGCTCCTTCAGTCCTTTCCCTAACTCCTCCATTGGGGACCCCATGCTCAGTTCAATGGTTGGCTGCGAGCATCTGCTTCTGTATTCTCCAGGCTCTAACAGAGCCTTCACCATTTATCCTGATGATTCCCTGTCTCTTTCACTAAATTGGAATTTGTCTCTTTGGCTCCCCAGTCTATTCCCAGATTCTTGACAAGTTCCTCATTTACAGAAAACCATGTAGAAGTAGGAGTTGAACATACCCGAGAAAACATGAAATAACAGGAGCATATTAGTACATACATGAGTGTCTGCAAAGGACTAAGAACACATTAGAGGGAGTCATTGTACAGGTAAAACAATTTGAAAGAATGGAGAATTGGAAAACAGAGGACACTCTGCTTTCTTCTCCACATAGAGGTTTTAAGTACACATGTATGGGTCATATATGTCCAAAGCAATATCAAACTAATTTGCAACTGTTTTCTAATCTTTTCCCCTTCTTTTTTTAAAAAAGACTTATTTATTTATTTTATTTATATAAGTACACTGGAGCTGTCTTCAGACACACCAGAAGAGGGCATCAGATCTCATTACTGATGGTTGTGAGCCACCATGTGGTTGCTGGAAATTGAACTGAGGACCTCTGGAAAAGCAATTGGTGCTCTTAACCACCGAGCCATCTCTCCAGCCCAGTCTTTCTCCTTCTAATATAGTTAGTTACCTTCTAAGTATTCAATAGCATTGTTGCAAAAATAAATGAAGAACAGCAAAAACTAAAATTCCAGCGCCAGGCACGGTTGTACAGGCCTGGGATACCAACTTTTAGCGGACGTTCAGAAGTTAACGGTCAGTCTCATTTACATAGCAAATTCAAGGCCTGCCTGGTATACTGAGACCCTGTCTCAGGAGGCAGGTGGATCTCTGTGAATTTGAGGCCAGTCTGGTCTATAGAGTGAGTTCCAGGACAGTCAGGGTTGCACAGAGAAACCCTGTCTCAATAAACAAATAATAAAAAAAAAAAACGACCAAAAAATCCATTTGTTCCTTGTTTTGCTTGCCAAAAGCCCCTACAAAATATTTAATGAGGAATGTTGTTGAAAGAAGTTATAAGACTAAAATTGGTGATTTTTTTTTGAGTGTGTGGGAAGGCCTTGTGACTTAGTTACCTGTTAGTATTCATAACAGACTTGACTTGGTTATAAGTCAACAAATTTAGAAGCAGTTCTTTGAAACATATTTCTCCCTAAATCACATATATAAACACTAGTTTTCCTTTTTTTTTTTTTTTTTTTTTTTTTTTAGTTTTCTGAGCCAGCGTCTTCTGTTGCCCAGATCAGTCTTTAATCCACTATGTAGCCAAGATGACCTTGAACTTCTGATTCTCTTGAGTGCTGGGATGACAGGCTTGTAATGTTGTGCCTGCTCCGTGTGGTGCTGAGGATGGAACCCAGGGTCCATGTGCACGCCACTAAAGCACTCTAGCACCCGAGCCACTTGTAAGAAATGAGTCCAAAGTAAAACCCCTGACCCTTAAAACTTCTACTCAGAGGTGACATTTATCATTTCCACCCACATGTCACCAAAGCAAGTCACACAGTAGTATAATCTCCTAAACCAAGGGGCTCTACAAATCACAAGGTAAAGCATTACCCGAGTGCTGGGTTGTTGTGGAAATGTTCCGCTGGGACAGTCATCAAAGGTTTGAGCAATAATACAATCTAACACCGATTGTGATTCACCTTCACATCATTCACTCCCTAACAAAATGAAATTAATGTGCCTCAGATAAATTATTTTCCTGGAGATCAGATTTGAACCCCCAACAGCAGAAACATTCAATCCTGTTCATTAAAGTTACATAGAGTGAACATCAGGTGTGTAAGTGCATACATACCTTGGCCCAACACTTGGGAGGCAGAAGCAGTTAGATTTCTATGAGTTTGAGACCAGCCTGGTTGAAACAATGAGTTCCAGGCCATCCAGAGCTATGCATTAAGATCGTATCTGAAAAACAAAATACAGAAACAAAACCCCCAAAAGGTTCATATGAAGGGCTTCTAAAATGTGGTGTGGGCTAGGTAGAATCCAAAGGCATATAAATTTATATTAAAATTCTACTGTAGAGCCGGGCATAGTGGTGGACTCCTTTAATCCCAGCACCGGGGTTTGCAGGGTACAGGCAGGTAGATCTGTGAGTTCAAAGACAGTGTGGTCTATGTAGCAAGTTCCAGCATAGCCAGGGCAACGAAATGAGACCCTGTCTCGAGAAAAAAAAAATTGTTAACTATCTGCCATGCTCAGAGTTAAACCTCAGAGCACTGAAGTATACAAACCTAAGACCTGCTCAGGCATCTTGATAGGTAATTTTAAAAAAAATTCAAGCCTACAAATAATGTAAAGTGCTGATAAAATAAATGATAAGATGAAGTGCAGGCAATGGGCTAAATGTGAAATCCCCTGATTTTGTGAACTTGTGTGAGAAACATAGAGTACATTTTGCCATATATGAAAATAACTTTACTTCCATTTTCTTAAAAATAAGACTATCTTGCTTTTAAAATGTCAACTTCTGCATGTGGCTAGTCAAAATTCATAAAGGTTTATTATTTGGTTTTGGCTTTTTATTTTTAGACAGGGCCTCATTATATAACCCTGGCTGGCCTGGAACTCGCTATGTAGACCAGACTGGCCTCAACTGTGTGTCCAACTGTGTGTGAGTCCCTACCACATCCTTCCAAAAGTCATTTTGACACAAAAATTTGAAAGGGTGTAATTGTAACAAGCAAAAGTTAAAGTATGCAAATTGCAAACTCACCTAAGGTGCACTTGAACATAAAGGATGATGTATCTTATGACTCCATTTGTGTGTGTGTGTGTGTGAAATGTTTAGGTTAGGCAAATTAGAGCCAATGTAAATAATCAAGATTTATAGTATGCTAACTAGTGGTGGCATAAGCCTTTAGTCTCTGCTATCAGACTTCTTGGAAAATTAGAAGATTCCATAGTCTTTTCTGGTAACTGATAAACAACTCTATGCACACACTAAAACCCACTGAATTATAATTTTAAAAATTGTCCGTGAACATTAAAAAAAAATCCATAACTTGGCTAGTGGCATTTCTAGGGCTGGGGAAGTAGCTCGGGTGCTAGAGTGCTTTAGTGGCGTGCACATGGACCCTGGGTTCCATCCTCAGCACCACACAGAGCAGGCACAACATTACAAGCCTGTCATCCCAGCACTCAGGAGTCGGTGGCAGGAGGATCAGAAGTTCAAGGTCATCTTAGCTACATAGTAGAATAAAGTCTAATCTGAGCAACACAAGATGCTGGCTCAGAAAACTAAAAAGAACAAAGGAAAACTAGTGTTTATATATGTGATTTAGGGAGAAATATGTTTCAAAGAACTGCTTCTAAATTTGTTGACTTATAGCCAAATAAAGTCTGTCATGAAAAGGGTCCCCAAAGTAGGCAGACCAGTCAGATGCATGCCCCACTTCACTGTAGTGGTCCCACAAGAACAGGAAGCTACACAACCATAACAAACACGCAGAGGAGCTAGGTCAGACCTACACAAACTCCTTGATTGTTAGTTCTGTCTCTGTGAGGCCCTATTAGCTGTGGTTAATAGATTCTGTGGGCTATTTTCTTGTGGTGACCTTGAACTCTCTGGCTCCTACAATCCTTCCTACCCATCTTCCACAGGATTTCCTGGGCTCTGCCTAATGTTTCACTGTAGATCTCTGCATCCGTTCTCATCAATTGCGGGATGAAGCCTCTCTGATGATGATTATTATGCAACTGTCAATGACTATCGCAGGGTCTAATTAGGAGTCGTCTTGTTTGGTTCTCTCCAAGGTCTCTGGACTCTCCAGACTGTTTCCTGGGGCCTCCAGGCAGTAGGTCTTATGATTTTATAATCACATCATTGAAACTGCTGTCTTTACAAATATTTACATTTTCTGGGTTTGTTAGTTGTCCATGTGGAATGGAGTTTTCCTAACCACTCTACAACTAGCCATCTTGTTAAACTATTTTTAATTTTTTATAGATTTATTTATTTTATGTGTATGGGTGTTTTGCCTCCATGTATGTCTGTGTATCACATATGTGTCTGGTACCCTTTGGGGTCAGAAGAGGATTTAAGGTTCCCTGGAATTGGAGTTAAGGATGCTTTTCAATCACCATATGTATGGGTGTGCTTCAAGTTAAACCCAGGTCTTTTGAAAGAGCAGCAAATGCTTTCGTCTGCCAAGCTATTTCTCCAGTCCCTTGTTAAACTCATTTAATAGTACATCTCCCATAGACTCTTATACTCCTCTAACCATATCGCCTGTGTTTGATATGCTTTTGATTTGGTCTTTACAATTCACATAGTTTCTTTTTACTGCGGTGTACTAGGACCCCATGAAATGTTGAGGAAAGTGATGCTAGCAGACATTTTGATCTTTTATGGTTTAAAAGGCATGCTTAATTGATTTTTATCAAAAATAATGTCTGATGGTATTTCAAGTATATATTTTTTTTTGTGAGGTTCAGGGATTTCCTTTCTAATCCTGTTTTTTTTTTAAAAACAAGATTATATATACATATATATATATAATCTATACATATATATATATAATCTATACATATATATATGTATATATAATCTATACATGTATTTGTGGGTGACAGTATATATATATATATATATATATATATATATATATATATATACTGTCGCTGTTTCCAGACACAGCAGAAGAGTGTGAGCCACCATGTGGTTGCTGGGAATTGAACTTAGGACCTCAGGAAGAGCAGTCAGTGCTCTTAACTGCTAAGCCATCTCTCCAGCCCCAACTTTCTAATCCTGTTTTGCTTAGGGTTTACTTATCATGAATAAGTATTAAATTTTATCGAATGCATATTTCTGTTGATTGGTATAGTATACGCTGTGTGTGCGAGTGCATGCGTGCGTTCGTGTGTGTGTGTGTGTGTGTGTGTGTGTGTGTGTGTGTGTGTGTTTTGCTGGGGACTGAACCCAGAGCTTCAACCATGCTAAGCATGCACTTTTGCTCTGAGCTATACCCCAGACACAAAAATCCACCTGCCTCTACCTCCTGAGTGCTGGGATTAAGGATATGAGCCACCACTACCCATCTCCAATGTCCTTTTGTCATTAACTGTAACCACAACATTTAGGCAGCAATCTTCTTTTTTTCTAAGATTAAGTTCAGTTTATGACTAATACTTTGAATACATCAACAGTGGGTTAAAGATATTAATTTCATTTATGAATTTCAGCACTTGGTTCATTCTGCCAGTTGGGAAAGGTAGTAGTAGGTATTGAACTGAGTAAGAGCTTTGTGCTTGCTGGGCTGAACTATAACACCAGCCTTTATTCCTGCCCTTTAAAAAAGAGATTTATTAAGTGTATGAGTATGTTCACAGGGGCCCAAGGAAGCCAGAGATGTTTTTTTGGATTCCCTTGAGCTGGAATTCCTGACAGTTTTGAGTCACCAGATATTGATACTGAGAATTGAACTCGGTTCTTTAGGAAAGCAGCAAATGCTCTTAACATCTAAACCATCAATCACTCCAGCCCAATTCTGCCATCGTCATTGAACTCACTTAGTCCTTAAGCTATGTTTAGAGTATGACAGACAAAGTGCATTCCTATTTAACACACACACACACACACACACACACACACACACACACACACACACACTGTGAACAATTTTTGTCCTCCAGAAAGAAGAATGGTGTTGGGCACATGCCCCACCTCCAATTTCCTATGTGTCCCTTTATTGTGCTATTCTCAGCTAAACAACTAGCATAAAGGGTGCTTTGTTGAATAAATAAGTATTAACGTGGATTGACTCTTCAGTTCCTGTGAATCTTAAAATCACCCATAGGAAGGAGAGTAAAACTATGTCTATACTGCAGGTCCTGGAAGGGTTTGGACTGGTGTGGTGCTTACTCAAATATTTGGGAGGTGCAAGTTGTGTTGACCCTCTAGTTATCTGCTCCCTGTTTGATAGTGGGTAAGCTGACAGAGAATGCATGTAGGTGACTTTTGACTCTCTAGTTGCCAACCAATATCAAGTATTGTATAGAATTGGGGGAAATCCATGCAAAACATGGTTGAGGATCAGAATTTTCATGTAATCATATCAGTTCCAGACTGGAAATCCTAAAATTTGCTCATTGATGAAATGTAGATTAGGAATAATACTTAGGAGGAATTGCAACAGAAACTTGAAGCCAAAGGAATTGGAAACTGCATTCAAAGCAAGGTTTATGGAAATCAAGGAGTAAGTGTCCATAAGATGTCAGACCATGCATTCTAGAGAGAGAAAGTGGCACCCGTGTGCTAGTAATGTAATTTTTACATGTGACCATGCATTCATTTATTTACTTGAGAACCCAGGAGCTCTCCAAATTCAGCCATCCAGTCTTCCATCTTTCTTCCAAGGCCTAATGAGGAAACCCCTATCATGGGCCTGCCAGTGAGGCAATGGGAATTTCCTGACCTCACAGAAGTCCTTGTGACAGCATTGCCACACCTTTCAGGCCTGGAGACGTCACAGAGGGCCCCCGGTCTGGGCCCCGTGGCTTCCGAAGGCTTTAAGGGGAGCCGGCCAGCTGCTTTAGATACTTGGTCCTGGCCAAAGCAGAGGCTGCGCTGCTCCAGTGCTGGGAAGCAGAGGTGGGCCCGCCCCTAGGGTGTGGGTTGGGTGATTCTTGCTGGTGCAAGGCAAGTTTCAAAGCCCTCCCACCAGACCGGTTGGGTGGGTCCATGAGGAGGCTCCTGCTAAGAAGTATGACCTGAGGTGGTGTCAGGAGAATGGCTCTCATGAATAGAAAATGCATCTGTGACCTTTGCTCCTGCGGCAGACATCACTGCCCGCATCTCCCTACCAAGATTTATGAGAAGACAGAGAAACCATGCTTTTTCTCCGAATACACCGAGAAGTACCCTACCTATCATTCTTACATGCCCCGAGAGTCCTTCAAACCCAAGGTGGAGTACCAGAAAGTAACTATACCAATGGAAGGCCTGTCCACAACAAAGAGAGACTTTGGGGCTTACAACATAGTTCCGGTGAAACACCATCTTCCCGAGAAGGTCACTCCAATCCAAGAAGAAATGGATTTTCTCACAACGTATAATCAACACTACAACTACTGCCCTTCCAGTCGAGTGAACCCCATCAAACCTCGAGACAACAGACATCAATGTAATGACAAAATGGAGTGGGTGCCTACGTACAAAGCTGATTATTTACCTTGGAATCAACCAAAAAGATCTTCGATTTGTCCACCACAACAATCATACCGTCCTGCATCCTGTAGGTTTGATCATAGAACCACACATCAGGACGATTATCCCATAAAAAATCCTGTGGATACTGTGAGTTACAAACCTCCACCTAGGCCCAAGGTCTGCAACCTCCCTGTGGAGAATATGACAAGCTACAGATCGAGCTATGTGGCCCATCCTGTGGAGAAACGGTGTGTGTATGAGGGGGAGAAGTATAAACCATGTGAAATTCCTTTTGATGGCCTTACCACCCACAAAGATTCCTACAAGGGTTTGATGGGGGAACCTGCCAAGAGCTGGAAACCTGCACCAAATCACCCGGGGCTAGGTATACCTTTTTCATCCAACACTGAATTTCGAGAAAAATTTCAAGCTTGGCCAACACCCAAGATTGTCCAAAAAGAGCCCATTCCCTACATCCCTCCTGAAGGGAAGATGGATCTTCTGACAACTTCGCAAGCCGACTACAAGAGCCCCAATGGTGCTCCCGCTAAGTCCTGCAGGCCAGTCATCCATTTGAAGAAGTGCGACCAATTTGAAGGCTCCACCACCAACAGAGAGGATTACAAACATTGGGCCAATATCCGCAGAGAGCCAGTCAAACCTGCTCCCCAGCTGAAATTTCCTGAAGAACCTATGGATTACATGACCACCAATCGTGCTCACTTTGTGCCTCATGCACCAGTCAATACCAAAAGCTACAAGCCAACCTGGTCTGGCCCTTGTGTAAACATTCCTTTAGAAGGTCAGACCACCTACTCCACTAGTTTCACTCCTAAGGAAATTCAAAGGTGCCCAGCTTCATACTCTGAACCCCCTGGCTACATCTTTGAAGAGGTGGATTCTGTAGGGCACAGGATATACAGGCCAGCTTCCCAAGCAGCTTCTCAAGAGAGCAACCATCTTGGCTTTGGTGATGCGTAAAGAATTGACAGTCCCAGCTTGTCACTGAAAAATGGTTGTTTAGAAATTGAAATTGCACAGCACGCGAAAAGCAAACAATTGAGGACTATTAATTGAATAAAGAGGATTCCCCAGAATGAAAACAACTAAACCAAACACCAAACTTCATCGTCAATTTTAGGACATTTGTATGGAATAATAATCACCTAAAGAAAATGACATGGAGCCACCAGCAGATCGACTGCTTTTAACCCTTCCTCGACTGTACTTCTCCAACCCCATCAACGTTCCTTGCTTTGTGCTCATGAAATCAAAGCTGGTCTCAAGAAAATATTTCTCTAATCTAGGTTCATTTTATTAACATGATCATTTGCCAAGCTTGAAGTGTCAATAATAAAATTTATATTGGGGAAAAAGTAAAATGGTGTGATCATTCATTTTTTTGTTCCTTAATTTCCCTTTAAGAAGTTTTGTAGTTAGCTGGCCAGTGGTGGTGCACGCTTTTAATCCCAGCACTTGGGAGGCAGTGAGAGGCAGGTGGATTTGTGAGTTCAGTGCCAGCCTGGTCTACAGAGTGAGTTCCAGGACAGCCAGGGCTACACAGAGAAATTCTGTCTTAAAAAACCAAATACAAATCTTTTGTAGTGTTGTGGATTAAAACCAGATCCTTATACACGCTAAACCAGTCCTTGACCACTGCACTGCACCCCTAACCCCCTTAATTCTTTTTATGCTAAACAGATTTCTGTTACTTATATATTGAAATTATCCAATGTAAAATTTATCTGAGTATCCAAAACTGTTTTAATGTAAGAAATATATTCACCTTAGTTTCTAGGCAAACTGCACACTTACTGCATTGGTTTGCAGTACAGAAAAATGTATGGATGTTTCCATATACCTGTATTGAAAAAAAACCCAAGCCATAAAATATGCACAAAAGTAACCCTAAGCCTATTAGCCCATTAGATTTGGTTTAAGTAATTTAGCAAAAATAGATAATATATAGAGATAATGTGAAGTGAAAAAAAGATTACTAAATTGTATATGGTAAAAATTTTTAAATTTAATTCATATAATCTTTCTCTGTCTCTGTGTCTCTATGTCAGTCTTTGTCTCTGTCTTTGTTTCTCTGTCTCTGTCTGTCTGTCTGTCTGTCTGTCTGTCTGTCTGTCTCTCTCTCTCTCTCTCTCTTTGCGCTATAGGTTCTTGTGTGCATATTCTGGCTTCCAGTTTTGAGTTTTTATGGGATTCCTGAGTATGCAAACAAGTTGGTCTCTGCATCTATAACTGTTTCTTATGCCCTTTCTTGGGCTATTTCCTTTTGATTGTTTTATCCTATTCTAGTGTATTACTTTTTTGTTTTATCTTATATTTTATTTTATTTTCCATTTAGAAACATTTGTTTCCTATTGAGAGACAGAAAGGGGATGCATATAATGGAGGAATGTGGGGAGGAACTTGGTGTAGATGGAGGGAAACAGAATCAGGATACATTATGTGAGAAAAACATGTTTTCAATAAAAAATCTGATTTTGATGAGAATTGTTTTGGATTGCATTGTTTTTTCTGAGACAGGGTTTTTTTTTTGTGTGTGTGTGTGTAATAGCCCTGGCTGTCCTGGAACTCACTTTGTAGATCCGGCTGGCCTTGAACTCACAGAGATAGTGATACTTATATCAACTCACTATGTTCCATGATGATCTTGAGCTCCTGTTTCTACTTCTGGAATGCTAGGTTTCATGTGTGGTAGACAAGCACTCTAACTTGAACTACGTTCCCATCTCATGTCTTCATGTGCAACAGATTTGTTTACTGTTAAACCTTTATGCAGACTTCCTTTGGGGAATAGTCTGGACATATAAAAATAGATTTCTTTTTATACGAAAAAAAATCATTGAAATTCAAACTGGAACTCAACATTTATTGTGTGCCTTATTTTCTTAATTATTCTAAAATCATACTTGTGAGAAACTTTGCTAACTGTAGTCTGGCACCCGATGAAAGGTTATTATCTGAAAATGACTTCACAAAGAGGCAGACATGTAAATTGTTGTGGATCATAAAAATTAATGTCTTCTCAGGAAAATAAACATAATCTATATATTTATGGGGAGCTAAGACTCTTTCTTCCAAGGACTTTTATTTTTGCCGTCTATGCACTCAATTCCCGTTATAAAGCAAAGAAATACAAACACCTCTGATGCTACGTTTTGCCATTATTGTTTTATAATTTAGAGGTTAGGAGGCAGTATTTTAACAAGGAAAATCATAACAAAACAATTAAAATACTTTTATTACTCTACAGTTTGCAAACGTATTTTTTTTCATCTACCTGTGTTTTGCTTATTTGCATTTTTTTAATGGTGCAATAATGTTATGTCATAGTACTTATATGATCTCTTTCTACTTTAAACTTTAAGAATAACTTATTTCGTGACCATGGTTAGAAGGAATGCACGCGGGAAGACCAGAGCAGCAGCTAGCACAAAGGAAAACCGCGATTTTGCAAAGCAGTCTGTGAGGAGAGCTGACTCCAGACTTCCTGGCTGTGTCTTCCTTGGGCCTAATTCCTTCGATCCAAACTAGGGTCTTTGCCTTAAGGTTCGCGGCCTCAGGCCCCGCCCACAGCCTAGACCCCGCCTACAGCTTCTGGCCCCGCCCTACAGACTCAGGCCCCGCCCCCGATCCGGGCCCTGCTTTACTACTCCAGGCCCTGCCCCACTGACTCAGGCCCCGCCCCGTCGCCCCACTGTCAAGGCCCCGCCCCTCCGCCTTGGCCCCGCCCCGGCCGGCCGCCATATTGGTTCTTCTGTCCAAGTCGCTCCCTCTTGGAAGCGCTGTAGACGTTCCGGAGTCTCGGGCCCTCTTTCTGCCCTGGTTGCACCCGGCGTGTTGGCGAACAGCTCCCAGGACGTCCTGTGTGTGTCTGCAAGGTGAGTGGGAGTCATCATTTCATTTGAGGCCCGGCCAGAGCTGGCCAGAGCTGGTTAAGAGCGCGCGCAGCCGGAGCTGAGCAGCCGGAGGGGCTGAGGGCCGCCGGGGCGAGGGGCGAGCTAAATTGGCGCGGGTCTGTAGACTGCTGGGCAACAGGGGCAGTTTGTCCCCTAGTCTTCTGATGACTGACGTAGGAAGAAAGACAGGTTTTCACATTCAAGCACGGGAAGAGGAGCACACACCCAACCACTCAGGACACACACACACACACACACGCACACACACAGCGAGAACGAGCGAGACACTGACCAGAGAGGAAGAGATATTGAGATATTCCTCCTTAAACCTCTCAGGAAAGAGATAGACCCCAAACATCTGGGAATAGAATGGTGGAACGATGCTCACAGGGACAATACAAATACTTGGGTATACACATATACACCAGTCTTTCCCCTAACCACACGGAGGCACCCACACACTCGAGACCAAACCTTGCGCCTGAGTGACTGAGTAATGCCGGAGAAGGCAAGCTTGTGTTATTTGTGTTTGGCAATCTCTGACATTACTACCCTTTGACCCACTCAGGTGTGGGAGCTTGGAAGATAAAGCCAGGGCAAAGACCATGTTGGCGGTTGGGAACCTTGTCAGTTATCAGATCTGGGCTGAGGTTTCAGAATCGCGTTCCTTTCTTCCTTCCATCTTAGTGAAAAGACCAGACGAGACTTTTAAGTACTGACCAAATAGTTGATGAACGTATTATGGTTCTGTTTTGTTTTGTTTTCTAAGTGATGACACATCCCGTGATCATACTTCTTTTGAGGAATAACTTTTCTGCAAGTTTCCAAATTGGCACGTGACCAGTCTTTTCACAGCGTCCTCATAAAATCAACAGACTGAATTTGGTTTTTGTTTTGTTTTGTTGGTACGAGTTTCGTCTTTTTCTTTGCTAGCACCACTGCAATGGAAAATCCCTACACAGCCTGAAATCTCAACTAGAATTGAAGGAAACCCAGGGCTTTCAACCAAGGACTGTTTCCCTTTTTCTTTTTTTTTCTTTTTCTTCCATTGCTGGAGACCAAGCCTAGGGCTTTGTGCTTGCTAAGAAAGATCTGTACCCCTGTGCAAAATTCCCACCTCCTCCGTCAGCTAAGGGACTTAAGTACCTTGCTTTTACTTTGTCTTTTATAGTCTTACATTGAAGTTAACCACTTCTTGCAAAATGCTCCAAGTAACTTAACATATATGAGTGTTGTATCTAAGTGGCAGTGTCTTCTTGCTTTTGGGGTTCTTCAAATGCATTGTAGTGTATCCCTGTACTGGAACATTGATGGTTTGGAGGCTTACTTATTTAGAACATTGGGGGAATTTAAGGATATTTATGTTTTATTTTCTGGTTAAAGTAGACAAGCAAAAACCAGACCACCCATTGTTGGAGAGTAGGAGAAGACATTGGTGGTCGTCTCTCTTTTCCAGCCTGATCCTTTTACATTTTACCAGTCCAACTACTTCCATTTCATACTATATTACTCTGGGGGGTTGAAGTTTTTTTTTAGAACATTTTTTTTTTTTCACCCCCCCTTTTGTTTTTTTTTTTTTTTTTTTTTGCCATTTGTTGCGAAGTTGTCCTCTGGCTCATACAAGCTGGTTCTGTTTGAGTCGGTACTCTCTGCACCCTTTCATTTTCCTGGTGTTTCCAAAGCATTGGTTTTGTTACAGATGAGAACGGCTGGTACCCTGGAGGAGATTTCGTTTCCAAGGTCACCTAGGGAGTGAGGGAGCAGTGTTGAAATTCAGACATGTTTGTGGGCTTTTTGGAGTAGTAGTTTTGCACTGGGAGGCAATTTTCTCCTCTCAGGGGATATTTGAAAAAATTTGGAGAAAAAGCATATTTGGTTCATATTCCAGGTCACACTGGGCTTCTACAATTCTTTAAGCACAATGTCATTTTATTGTTTAAGATAGCATTTTTATTATTTTAAAAGCTTGCTGGGGGAAATTCTCTGAGGTTTATGAATATCTGGTAATAGAATCTCTCTCTTTTTTTTTTTTTTTTTAAAGCTGACCTCAGTATTGGTGTTAGGAAGAGGCTGGCGTTGAATTCCTGATTCTACTGCCTCAGCCTTCTAAATTCTGGGATTACAGGAATGGGCTACCACACAGTTTCAGAACCATTTTGTTTAAGACAAAAATGACAAAAAAAAACCTTTTGAGATACTACTAGGCACCTCTGCAGGTGACTTAGGGTTTTTTTTTTCATCCTTCTGTCATCCACAGGTATTTTTTTGTGGGGCACTGGTACATAGGTGCTGCCCAGAAGGAAGAGTAGTGGCAAAGCGTTTACCTTTCTGAAGCTGGTAGTTGAGTCAACATGACAAGAGCAGGTTCTTACATGGTCCTAGAACAGAATTTATTGTTTGGACTGCTTGGCAGTAGAGGTCAGGTGTCATTAAGGAAAGAACACATCCACACACAGCACAAAAGTACATGTGTCATGGCATTTTTTTTTTTTTTGGATATACTTAGATGGAGTGAAGAACAGTTGCTGGACTCGTTAAAGCTTTGTAGTACAGTTGAATTAGGCATGTGTGCCTTTTTATTTATTCTTATATCTATTTCTTTATTTCAGGTTTTTCAACACAGGGTTTCTCTGTGTGGCCCTGGCAGTTCTGGAAACCACTCTGTAGACCAGGCTGACCTCAAACTCACTGAGATCTTCCTGCCTCTGCTCTGCCTCCTGAGTGCTGAGATTAAAGGCGTATGCCACCACTGCCTGGTCCAAATTTTTTTAAATATAATATATTAATATAATAGGGCCTCATTGTGGTTTCAGCTGGATGTAGACCAGGAGGCTGGCCTGCAACTCAGTCCAACTCAGCCCTTTTGCCAGTGTTCTTAACTGCTGAGCCATTTCTCCAGCCTATATAATTTTCCTTTTGGTGTTTTTCAGCCTGTTTTTTACCATGCTTGTCTGAGACCACGTGTCAGTTATTACCTTTGGCATGGGGGATGGGTGTGTATGTATCAAAAAGTGTTGAATCTCTTGAGGATTTCCTGGGAAAACGTTCACATAGTAGGTTTCTTTGTGGATGTGAGTGTATGTGTATGGTATATATGCACATGTGTATTTGGAGGCCAAAGAAGGATGTGGAGTGTCCAGTTGTATATTCCACCTATATTGCCTTGAGACAGTTTCTCACTGAACCTGGAGCTAGGCTGGTGGTCACTAAGCTGTAGCAATCCTCCTATCTCTGTCCTTCACTACATTGCTGGAGTGACCGGTGTTCATGGGACTATATCTAGCTTTTTCTGTCAGTTCTGGGGACTCAAACTCGGTCTTTTGCTTGTAAAGCAAGCTTTCTTATCCATGGAGCCATCTCCCTGACTCTGTTTCTTTGGATTTTGACCCTGCCATTGCACAATGTTTTTCTTTGCTAATGAATATAGATTTCTCTACCTCTTACCAGATGCTCTGTTCTATAATGTGTGTGGTGGTGGGGACACTGGAATGCTGAATTTCATATCATACCAGATTGCTAGCACATGCAGTTCAACAAAAGGTATACTTTTTTTGTGACCCCCCCCCTCCAAAGGTCAAGAGGACTTGGTGCCAGGGAGTCTTGCTCAGTCCTTACTTGTCTTGCTGCTCTAGTATAGTTAATTCACCACATTTATTTCTTTGTAGAAATATACACCACTTAATGTGTGCAAGAGTATATGTATCAGGTAGAGACAGCAAATCATTAACTGCCACGTAATTCTGCCCTGGGCAGTTTGTTGGTTAAGCAGTAGGAGGAAATAAGCCAATTAGAAGTGGTGCCCAGTGAGGCTAAGTTGAAAGCTATGTAGATAATAAAAGCTAGTTAGTATAAGAAAATAGGGTTTGTGACTACCAGGCCATCCACAGATGCCATTTATTAAAGGGTTGATGGGAGAGGAGGAGCTGAAGTCAGAAAATGCCTCAGGGAGTTTGGTGGGAAATCTGGAAGCAAATGAAAGGTCAGGGTACCTGAGGCAGGACACCTGGAGCCAACTACGTATCTATGTAGGTAGGTGTGGTTGGGTGTCAGGCAGGCCTGTGGCAATCCCGAACCTGGTTTGCTTCAGGGTGCCTGGGCTGGTTAGATAACTTGGAGGAAAAATCTGTTTCCCAATGTGACTCTTGGTACTGTACATACTGTGATGTGCTCTGGGTATTTCCACATTCTGGATTTTTCCATTACATTTTGTTAATTTTTGACCCCGATGATTTGAAGCTGTAGAATGTCAGATGTGTTGGAAACACATACAGGACATGGGGATGTATAGTCAGTGGTTGTTAAGTAAGATCTACTATGTGAGGTAGAGGGAGTGTGTTTCAGAAAAGGTGTAGCAGGCAGGCCTGGCTTCATACTCCATGGACACAGATTTCACTTTTGTCTGAGGCGGAAGGCATTATGTTTGCCAGTGTGTTGACAGGGGCTGGAGACAGTATGGAAGCACTCCATGCATTCATTCCAAGACCAATTGTTGTTGTTGTTTTTTCCTAAATCTAAGGGTGAAGGGTAGCAAAACAGTATATAAGGTCTCTGAGCTATTTTAATCCAGGTTTTGGTGATTTGGATTAGGTGTCAGGTACAGAGGTTAAGATAGCTTCTAGGAGGCTGTGTCTCAGAAGCAGCTGTGTTAGCCGAGTTAGCAAAATGTGAAACATCTCACTGAGCAGAACTCTAAAAGATGGGAGTGTTGAATGATTCTAACAGGTCCAAAAAGGCGAGGCATGGCAGTACATGCCTCTAACCCCAGCATTTGGTAGGCAGACAGGGATCAGGACTTGTTGGCGATATAGGAAATTCTAGGCCAGCCTGGGCAACATGAGACCCTGTCTCCAAAACAAAATAAAATAAAAACATGTAGAAGTTTCTGGGAGTGCCATCTTTAGCTTACAGGGTTGCTGTATTCGTGGTTGTTTGATCTGGTAAACTTACCTGGAATACATACTTGGTAGAGGAGAAAGTCAAACTGTGGGGGGGGGGCACACATTGGTGAAAGCAGGCTATTCTGGAATGAACTCTAATTGTCTTTTGTTTTGTTTTTTTTTTTTTTTTTTGGTTTTTCGAGACAGGGTTTCTCTGTGTAGTCCTGGCTGTCCTGGAACTCACTCGGTAGACCAGGCTGGCCTCGAACTCAGAAATCCGCCTGCCTCTGCCTCCCAAGTGCTGGGATTAAAGGCGTGCGCCACCACCGCCCAGCAACTCTAATTGTCTTAAATACAATTTGAAAAAGTAGTTGTTTTGGAGCAGCAGACAGCTGCCATCCTTAAAATCTGCATTTAATTTTTCCTCTGTGATCTTGGGCAAACTCAACTTTACTAGAAGGAATTCGTGCAATTCAGTGTTGAAATTGTGAACTCCCTTGAGCATGGTACCATACAGATGCCAGCATCTCTGTTTCCTTTAAGCAATTTAAGTAGCCTGCCCTACTCCTGTGAAGCCACATAGTTTCTGAACCATAGGATTTGAAGTTGGTGTTTTCTATTAGAGTTTATGCAGTTAAGGGCTTAGTGGTAGGGAAACAAGGCATTAAAGTTGGTTTTAGTTCTCCATCATTCTTTTTGGTAAGTCTGTAAACTTTTTTCCCTGGGCTTGCTGATTGGGGATTGCTGATACTTGGTTGCAGAGCTGAGAGCAGGGGCTGCACAGGCTGTCCCTCCATCCCTTCCTCTTTTCTCCCTGTTTCTTACTGTATGCACTTGTTCAGGAAGTGAGTGTGCTGTGGTGGCAGGAGGGCATCTGTTCATTCCCAGAGTGTTTCAACTTTTAGCCTTTATCTGTCTTGGTGGTTGGGAAAGTGCTGGAGAGCTAGGCAGGGCTTTTTCAGTTCTGTGGCCAAGTTTCCTTGTTAGTCATTTTTTTCTTGACTTTCACAGTGCCACAACTATAATGGTAGCTTTATAGTTTCTAAATTATTTTTGTTGTTTTTGAGACAGGATTTCTCTATATGTAACAGAGCTCTGGCAGTTCTGGGACTTGCTTTGTAGACCAGGATGGCCTTGAACTCATATCCCAGAGATTGCTAGGGACAGAGGTGTGTTCCACAATTACTGGTAAGTTTTGGTGCTGCCTTGCATCTAAAATTGTTTTTCTTGGTGTCTTTTTTGGCTTTGCACTTTTTTTTTTGAGATTTTTTCTGTTAATTGGTGGGAGTGAGGCTACCACTTTTGACCTACCCTGTTTAGTTAGGCCATGGAATGATTTTTTATCTTTGTTAACTTTCATCTGTTGAGCTCTGAAGCATGGGGGATAGTGTCTGAAGCCGGTGGTTTTAAGGGGCCATTCCTTAGGTATTGTAATGGTTAGTGTTGTCAAGTTGACAGAATGTAGAATCATTTAAGAAATGGGCCTCTGGACATTTCTGCTTAACTAAGGTGGGAGGAGACCCCCCACTCTGAGTAGCTCCTTTTATTTTTTATTTTTTTCTGGTTGGGATCCTGAATTGAATAAATGGAGAAAGGGAATCTTTTGCTCCTGATTGTGATGCACTATGACCAGCCTTTTCAGGTTTTTGTTGCCTTGACTTTCCTACTGTGGTGGTGGACTGTATCCTTTGTCTCCCTGTGTTAATTGTAAAGGCAAAATGTCTTTTCCCCTTAAGTTCCTTTGTCAGAGTATTTATCACAGCAACAGGAAAAAACCTAGGACAGATTCTTAATAGCTGTTATAGTAAGCAGCAGCTGATAAGGTAGAGCCCTAGCACTTGATATGTGATTCAAGAAGACAGTGGCAATGGGTTGGGAAGGAAATAGGCACAATTCTTTTATGATTGAATCAGGTATAAGACAAGAGAAAGATATTGGAAAGATAAATAACATTCTTTGACATACGGAATTTGAATATCATCATTATAAAGGGGTTGGAAATTCTTCTGTGGCCATGAGGTGTGAGAGGGTGAAGGTAGACTTTAAAGAATCTTTATAGCCAGTGAGAAAAGGTATGGACTTCAATCTCAGCAGATTACCTTCTTTGATAATTACCTTCTTTGAAAGGGAGCCACCCGGCTAAAGAAAGGTGAGGATGTGTAAGAGAAAGCAGAGCCTGCTGTCAGTAGTTTTATGGACTATTTTAGGGAACATTTTCAAGAGGGAGAGGGGTTATTGTCCTGTAATATAGGTCTCATTTTTGTAATAATGGGGAGTGGCCTGTCCTGACTAAGACTTGAAGGATCCCACCTTGCCTCTGGGCAAGGGTGGTACTAGAAAGATACTTTGGGAAGAGGGCCTCCATTTTCTTAGTTGTTTTTGATAATATGTGATTACCCTTCTGCAATTCTGTGGCATGTGCATCTTCAAGGAATTTGCTATTATCATGGCCACAGGTGGAGGGACTGGTCAGATCAAAGAAAGCCAAAACCTTCATTCTTTCTGAATGAAGAAACTTTAAGGCCCTGTATACCTGAAGGCTCTCATGTGAGCAGTGAGAAGCCATTGGATTGGCGAGTGCTCATTTTGATGACCTGCTGATGTTTCAGGGAATGGAGGTGTGTGACTCTAGAGACTTAGGTCTGGTGTGGAGGATGGAGAATTGGCAGTTAAGGGTAGAGTTAAGTTCAGGCTTTCCTGTAAGAAGAATGCAATCCAGCATCTCAGTAGGACTAAACTGGAGTGCTGCTTATGGACAGGTGTCACTTACATCCTGTAAACAGAACTTTGTGAAGAGCTACTCGAAGTGTCTGCTATTGGACTGGTGGCAACCTCTCTGTATGTAGGATGGAATCCCTCTCTCTCCTCTCCTCTCTCCTCTCTCTCTCCTCCCTCTCCCCTCTCCTCTCCTCTCTCCTCTCCTCTCTCCTCTCTCTCTCCTCTCTCCTCCCTCTCCTCCCCTCCCCCCCCCCGCCCCCCTCCCCCCACCCCTCCCCCCCCCCCCCCCCCCCCCCCCCCCC
>JANHMN010000005.1:99333504-99347104 GCA_030674055.1 Rhabdomys pumilio | reverse complement strand
TATATATATATATATATATATATATATATATATATATATATATATATTGTCTCAAGTTGACATTCAAGAAGAAAAATATGGGGTATTCTTAAAATACTGTGTACTACATCTTTGTGAATAGTGAATGTTTTTAACTAACATTTTTATTAGAAGGCATGGTAGACATGTGGACTACTAAAGCCTGAATGGAAATATTAGAAGCATAGCTTAAGGGGTTTAGTTAGAATTGGAAGTATTTGAGAGAGGTGAGATCTAGCTGCATTGGCTAGTGGGTTTAAGAGTTAGCCAGATACCAAAAAAAAAAAAAAAGAGGTGGGGATGGGGATGGAGGCAACCCACAAAAAGCTGGAAGTCTAATGGTAAACATCTTACTGGAGAATCAAGCAAGACACAACCACCTCAGTTTTGGTATCTAAGACCAAGCTGACACCATTGGCAGTGTGACAGAGATGGTAAGGTATCCATCCTAGCTCTACTGATATCTTCTTCAACTCATTGATTCTGTGGCAGTCAGTTACTTTTCTCAGCTCTATCTCACCAAGGCTTTTACTGCTGAAGGTATCTCAGTGGCTTTCTTCAATCCTAGTGTGTAGGCAGAAATCCTTCTGAAGGATTCTGTGGCTTCTGAAGGCCCTGACTACTTATGATTCCTTACCTCCAGTCCCTGCTTCCTAGTAAACTTAATTCTTCACCTGCCTCAGGGTCTCCCAGTTCATCAGGGTTCCTGCCAGAGGAACATCATCACCTGCCAGCATCGGGAGTCCTCGGCAGAGAGAGCCTTGGAATGTGTTGGTCCATTGCACCTTTATTTTCTCAGTCTCCTATGTTAACCTGCTTCCCTGAATCTACCTTGGAGCCAGATATTGGTTAAGGTTGCTTCCGAAGGACAGCATGTCACTAAAATTGAGACGTGGTTGGAACATACCACAACTGGAAACGGATGTTCAGGCTTTCATTAACACAGGGTAACACAACCTAGTTTCCCTCTTGTCCTGGCAGGTACTTTTTACCTTACCTGAAGCTTAGCAGTTAAAGTAGTTGGCTTGAGTTTGGGGGAACATGTATGTAAAGTCCTGATGGTGACTGGCATCATACACTGCTCTGTGAGATACTGTCAGGCAAGGCCTAGGCCCAACTAAGGGAGCCTCACATTTGGACATTGTACCCCTGACTTACTAGGGGAAATGGTGCTATGTTAATAGGGAAAGGGTGCCCTGTTAATATTTCAAGTGGTTTTTCAATTGAGTGTGAGTAATTGTACTCTGTTCTATGTTCCTCTCATTTTGTAGGACCTGCTACAGTTGTGACTTTATGTAGTGTTCCCCTTGGGGAAGAACTGTGTGATTTGCATTGTTAATGTGTGGCACACAGTAGGTGCTATCTAAATATGCATTGGAAAGCTGCTCTTGACTATTTTATGAAACTAGAGGCTTCTATGGAGATTCTGAGAGCGGTAGACATTTGATCATGATACTTTTAAAATACAACACACTTGGTTGGGGATGTGGTAGAGCCTTTCCTAGCATGCAGGAAGCCCTGGATTTGATTCCGAGCACCTTATAAAACTGGGCATGGTGCTGCATACCTATAATCTTGACATTCAGGAGGTAGAGACAAGAGGTTTCAGACTTTGAAGCTCATCTTTAGCTAACACTGAGTTTGATGCCACCCTGTGCTATATGAGGCACTGTCTTACAAAACTCAATAGTAACAAAAACCCAGAGCATACTCAGACATACTTTATGGTATATATTGGCAGATTAAGCCTAGTTCGGTTGAATTAACTTGTTCTTTTGCAGGTCTTGGAATAAAGGAGCAAATGAAAAGCTTACTGCTTTCACTACCTTATTTTCTTTATAAATGCAGTAACAACAGCAAACTCTCAAAAACCAAAAACAAACAAACAATCCAGCAGTTGTATTTGAAGTATCCTAGTAGCTGGGCTTTGGTGTGTTTTTCCATATTAATAGCTTAACTATTTTACTAGCTGTGAGATTTTGCATCATACATAACCTCTCTCAATCCTATTTGGCAGTAATAGGACAAGTTATGTCTTTTTTTTTGGGGGGGGGGTTTCGAGACAGGGTTTCTCTGTGTAGCCCTGGCTGTCCTGGAACTCACTGTAGACCAGGCTGGCCTGGAACTCAGAAATCCGCCTGCCTCTGCCTCCCAAGCGCTGGGATTAAAGGTGTGCGCCACCACAGCCCGGCGACAAGTTATGTCTTAAATAATTTTTTTTTTAATTACTGTGAAGGCACACCATGACTAAGACAACTTATAAAAGAAAGTACTTATTTGGGGGGTTGCTTACCATTTTAGAAAGTGAGTCTATGACCATCATGGTGAGGATCATGATAGCAGACAGGCAGGCATGGCACTGGAGCAGTAGCTGAGAGCTTATATCCGATTCATAAGCAGAGAAAGAGAGTGAGACTAACTGAAATGGCTGGGCTTTTGAAACCTCAAAACCCACCCTCAGTAATATACCTCCTCCCATAAGCCTACACCTCCCCAAACCTTACCAAACAGTTCTACCTCCTGGGACTAAGCATTCAAACGTGTGAGCCTGTGGGGGGCGCTCTCATTCAAGCCACCACAGATAAGGAACATGAGGGGTAAATGTCAGTCATAGGGCTCTATCATTGTTAGCTGCTGCTGTTTTATCCCTAGTCCTAAATGCAGCATTTAAAAAAAATCTGTTTAAATTGATTGAATGTGTAAGTTAAGGACTTCTATATGTAAGTTTCACAAAAATGCCCTTTCTTTAAAACAAGGTGATGGTGGGTGTTGCTGAAGAGATGGGTCATTGTATAAGAGCCCCTGCTGCTCTTCTAGAGGACCTGAGTTCAATTCCTAGCACCTGTGTCAGGTGTCTCACAACTGCCTCTAATTCTGCTGTGGGCCTGGTGGAATTGGTGGGATTTCCTTTTCTGGCTTCTGCCATCACTGCCCCCCCCCCCAGCAAAACAATTTTAAAAGATGGTGTGGGGGGGATGGATATAATTTGTTCTGTTTCTAGTGGTTTCTGAAATTTGAGTATTAAAAAAATGGCTATTAAAGAACCTGTCTGTAATATCACTCCTTTCAGACTTCATGTTCTCATTCCACAGAAAGTTCCTACACTCTTGTAATGAGCCTGGCACTGATGAAGCACCTGTGTGCAGACATCACAATAAATGTTCCAACAGCCCCTTGGATGTAGATACTGCTGTCCATCCTGTTCCCATGCAGTTTCAGGATATTAAGTTCATCCACCCTTGGGCTGGGCCCCTGGCTTAGTTGGTACTAGAAACATGCTTTTCCTGCTGACACTGCTTTCAGTCATGCATAGAAGACTTTGCAGGGAGAGCCTTAGACCTGAGCAACTGGGGACCCAAGGCAAAATAGTCTTTTATGCATGAATCAGTCAGCAGGGAGCACATGTTCCCAGGATCATTGGTGCCCCTCCCTCAGCTCCTCTAGTTTCCCTGTGTTATCCTTATTTCATTGCCTGGGGCATGGTTATTCTCAGCCATCCAAAATTTGGGCAAGCATAATTCCCAGTATAATTTTATAGCTGTTCCTGTATGTGAATGTTAGAAAAGTGGGTGGGCTGGTAAAAATCTTGACAAAGGAAAAATAATGATCAAAATACAGAATTTGATTTAGGACTGTTTTTAGGCTGAGATAGATTATAGATAGCACTTAGATATTTTTAAATTAAAAATAAAGATGTAGGGCTGGAGAGATGGCTCAGCAGTTAAGAGCCTAACTCCAGAGGTCCTGAGATCAATTCCCAGCAACCACATAGTGGCTCACAATCATCTGTAATGAGATCTGATGCCCTCTTCTGGTGTGTCTGAAGAGAGCAATGGTGTACTCATATACATAAAATGAATAAATAAATATTAAAACAAAAATAAAGATGTAGTTGCATGATTTTTTTTAACATTTAATTCTTTTTACACTTAAAATGATGAAAACAGGCACAGGCCTGCAATCCTAGATACTCTGGAGATTGAGGTAGGAGAAACTGAAAATTCAAGGCCTGGCCTGGACTACAGAGCAAGTTCAAGACTTGTTTGGGCAACTTAGTAAGTCCCTATCTCAAAATGAGAAGTAATAAAAGGGCTGGGGTTATAGAATTCATTGGTAGAGCTTGCATAGCATACACAAGGCATTAGGTTCAACCAGTAATATCATAGAAGGAAAAAAAATCATCAAAACAAATGCATATCACTAATGTGAGCGTTTTGATTTTCTTTGCAGATAATGATGTTTGAACTGAACTACTAAGGTAAGGTTTATGACCTGTCTATTATGATTTTTAAAATTCAGATGTTTTTATTTGTGGAATTTAGCTGTATTGAATGTTATAAAACTTGTTAAAGATTATTGCTTTTAGACAATCTTGCCAACTGTGGAATTCAGAGTTCATATATTTTTAGCTCAATTTTAAAAGTAACATGGTAGGATTTTTTTATTTCTTTAGCTTACGCTAAAGATATCTCAAAGGTTGAACTGACTTTAGAAAAGAATAGAGGGGCTCAGTGGTTAAGAGTGTTTGTACTTGAGCAGTTTGGTTCCCAGCACACCCATGTTATAAGCAGCTCAGAACTGCCTGTAACTCTAGCTCCAGGGACTATAATGCTTTCTTCAGGCCTCTGTGGGCATCCACACACATCACATACACACATCTACATAAAGAAAGAACTAGAACAGGAAACATTTTTATGTCTATAAGCATGCTGTGATTATGTTAATGAGTTGACTGAATGAAGCTTGCTTCTCTTATATGTTAACTGGGAACTAAGATAGTTTATATAATTATTTGTAACACCATGTGCATTTGTGTACAACTCTTAAGCTTAGAATCAAAAAAGTGGTCATGTGTGGTAATAATGTTAGCAAAAGCCCCTATGTTCCCAAGTAGCAATGTCTCGTCTGGGAGACCTCAGCCAGTAAATGTGCATGTCAAAAATATTACCTGGCTTGTAGAATTCATAAATGTCAAATTTCTTTCAAAACCTCACAAAGCAGAAAATTCCACATAATTAGGACAAAAAAAAGATTAAAATAGCATGATAAGATCATGTATCTCACAATTTCTAAAACAATTTGGTAGATATGTGGGGCATGATCTAGTTTATAACCTGATTTAACATCTTTAAAATTCAGTGATATATAATGAAGCCTTGTGTCTGTTCAGGTAACTATATTAGTTGATTTAAAATGATAAATTTGATAGGCTACAATTATATACATCTGTTTTCCTCTCAAACAGATCATGGAACTTTGGTGTTTCTGTCAGTTAAAAACTGACAAGAACAACAGGGGGTTAATAGGGGTTGATGGGAAGGCCTTACGCACACGCACAGGCACACGCACACGCACACGCACACACAGGCATGCACGCACAAATGACCGAAAGACAGCTGCACGTCCAAAATGCATCTGTGACAGCTTGTGAAAGTTAGAAAGCCTGATGCTCACTGCACAGTCTACAGGCAACTCAACAGGCTGAGGAGTGTCTGTCTATTCCTGGTGGCTCAGTGTATTTAAGTCTTTTCTAGGCAGCCCAAGACTCTTTTTGTTTCTTCTAAGGCAGTTCTCAACCTTCCTAATGTTGCAACCCCTTAATACAGTTTCTCATGTTGTGGTGACCCACAACCATACAGTTATTTAGTTGCTACTTTATAACTGTAATTTTGCTGTTATGAATCATGATGTAAATATCTGACATGCAGGTGGACTTAGTTGATCCCTGTGAAAGGGTAGTTCCACTGCAGAAGGGATTATGACCCTCAACTTGAGAACCACTGGTTTCTTCTTCCAGGCAGCTGGGATAGTCTGAGAGTCTTATTTGTCTCTTGGCTTGTAGGAGAGTAACTCTCAGCCACCTTTACTAATTATATACTCTTGGGGACAGAGGGGCCCAGTGAATCTGGTCAGCTTCAGGGACTTTCAGGAAGTCCCTAATCTATTTTGAGTTGTTTACTTCTTGTCTTAATGAGCTTCCTGGGGTGTTTCACCTCCCTGTAAATACTATACCTTAAAATTCCCTCCAAAATGGTAGGTTTAAATCTGGAAGAAAATTATTACACAGCATTTGTGGTAGGATGGCCAAGTCAAAGTTGAGTTTTGTTCTTCAAGCCTGGAGAATAAACCATTAAATAATTTTAATAGTTTTGGGTGAGTTTCAGCTGCTTCCCCTATGTTGAAATACAGTATACAGGGTCGCATTCTGAGAAATGTATCATTACCTGACTTCAATGCAGTATGAACATCTTCCAGGGTGCTTACATAAACCTAGGTGGGGTTGGTCAGTTACTTGCCAGGGCCTCTTGATAAAATTGTGAAACTGGGTAAGCATAAGATATGAGGCTTGCTTACTGGTTTCAACCTTGTGATTCCCTTGCCACTATCTCTTGAATGCTGGGATTATAGACATATGACCACACCCAGTTGTTTATCATCCTGTTTTCCTACTCATTTGATTTCTCACTATCTAAGCTGCTGTGGGTTTTCACCAGAACATGTAGGTAGAAATGCAGAATTCTTGTATGCTAAAGATACCTTCACATACATAACAAACAAATAATGTCAATTGCATTGGTTATAGAAATTCGTCCTAGTAGATAAAACAATTACTCTTCATTTCTTCACTGATTTTCCACTGTGGAAGTCAACAATATCCACTTTGATGATAGAGCTAATGAATATTTTTACTTAGAATTCTGTTGTCCTGTATAGCTAGAGGCTTTTTAAATATGGTCATTTAAATTAGCTGAAATTAAATTAATGGGGCCAGAAGTATAGTTCAGTGGAGGACATCTTAATGCTTTGTATACGCAAGGCCCAATCCCCAGCACCTAAATTAATTAATTCAATTTAGTTCCTCACTTAGCAAGTGAGTACCATGCTGGACATTTACATCACTGTGGAAAAATCGCTCATACACTGCTGGTGTAAAACTTTGTCCTTCATGAATTTTAATATATGTAAAATAGAAGCTTGGTTTTAAATATTGACATTTTAGATAATTTAAAAAAGTAGAAAGGTGAATAGGAGTTATAGAGCAAATAGGATTTACTTTAGATTGATAATTGGTTAAAGATGAGGTTAGGTTTTCTTCCTGGAAGTTTTATGTATGTTTGGAATTTTTTATAATGGAAATTAAAGTGTCAAGTATGTATAGTGTTCAATCACATCAGCATTCAGAAGTAGCTAGCCATTAGTCATAGGTGGCAGAAGTATCACCACTACACACTGGCTCCTATAGTGTAGGAAAGGTTTTTTTTTTTGTCTTTTTTTTGTTTGTTTGTTTTGTTTTTGTTTTTTTTTTTGTTTGGTTTTTTCTAGACAGGGTTTCTCTGTGTGGTCCTGGCTGTATTGGAACTCACTCTGTAGACCAGGCTGGCCTCGAACTCAGAAATCCTCCTGCCTCTGCCTCCCAAGTGCTGGGATTAAAGGCATGCGCCACCACCGCCCGGCAGGAAAGTTTTTAAATCTTGCCCTGGACTTCTTTAAAGGGTATGCATAATATATTAGCACATTTTCACTTAAGATTGACTTCATTCTACTTCAAACATACAGGTGGGGGCAGGGAAGATGGCTAAAGTGCTTGCTCTGCAAGCATGAGAAGCTGAGTTGGGATTTCCAGTATCTGAAATGCTGGCTGTGGAAATGTACCTATAATGCCAGCACTGGTGAGGAGGATGTCTGCTTGCTGGCCATCTAGCCTAGCAAAATCAGTGGAGCTTCTGGTGAGAGACCTTGTCTCAAACTCCCAGCTCCCTGCCCAATAATAAAAAGGTGGAAGACATTTGACACTGGCCTCTGTTCTTCATGCATGCTTATTTGTGTGTGCCCACTTATGTGTGCACACACACATGGAGGGTGGGGGAGGGAGAGAGCAAGTGCACATGGGCACATATTTGGTAAAAGTTGGAGCAGTCCAACTGAGTCTTTGGAGAATATTCTCTTTCATTTAAAAAAGTCCATTGCTGCTGACACTGATCTGAGCAATAGAATTCCCAATGAAGACAATAAACTTTACTGTACTTGCTTGATTTTTTTTTTATTCTTAGTTGAATCAGTGAGTTTCTAGATACCTCTGACTTACCTACCAGTACTGCCTATATCTGAAGTAAGAAGAAAGGGACAGGAAAGGAATATCTCCTGTCAGTGAACTGGGGATTAGAGGGCTGTTTTAAGTTGTTAAATTTCATTATTTATGTAGTCCCTTTGCAAAGTGGAATCAGCTCTATGTGTTTTTATTTTACTTAATTAGAATTGTGTGGATTGCACCAATATAAAGGCATGTAATGGTACCTTTTTATTTTTATTTACAGGATTCTGAAATCAAAACTTAGACTATTAATAATGGCAGGAAAATCGTCTCTTTTTAAAATAATTCTTCTTGGAGATGGTGGAGTTGGCAAGAGTTCTCTTATGAACAGATATGTAACCAATAAATTTGATTCCCAGCTCTTCCACACAATAGGTGTGGAATTTTTAAATAAAGATTTGGAGGTAGATGGACATTTTGTTACCATGCAGATTTGGGACACAGCTGGTCAAGAACGATTCCGAAGCCTGAGGACACCATTTTACCGAGGTTCTGACTGTTGCCTGCTTACATTTAGTGTCGATGATTCACAAAGCTTCCAAAATCTGAGCAACTGGAAGAAAGAGTTCATATATTATGCAGATGTGAAAGAGCCTGAAAGCTTTCCTTTTGTGATTTTGGGCAACAAGACTGACATAAAAGAACGGCAGGTGTCTACAGAAGAAGCCCAAGCCTGGTGCAAGGACAACGGCGACTATCCTTACTTTGAAACGAGTGCAAAAGATTCCACCAATGTTGCTGCTGCCTTTGAAGAGGCAGTTCGAAGAATTCTGGCTACGGAAGATAGGTCAGAGCACCTGATTCAAACAGACACAGTCAATCTGCACCGAAAGCCCAAGCCAAACTCCTCTTGCTGTTGATGGCATTAAAGGGATAGTTGGTGCATTCTAACCAACACACACACACACACACACACACACACACACACACACACACACACACCACACACGGAGAACAAAATTAGTATGCAGAAGAGTTCATCTACTAATAAAATTCAATTAACGCATATTGTTGCCTCATTAGTTGGTGGGAGAAGGGACACACTCTGGAGTAATCTTATTTACTCAGTAATGGCACGTTACATTTATAAATTGTAATGGTTGTCTAATGTTTCTTTAAATTAAAATGTTAGTGCTAATAAGATGACCAAGAATTGACTTAACTGTAATTCAGACAAAAACCCTGACTATTCTAGAAGTACACTTAGATTGTTTTGCCCCACAAGATGGAGAATTACTTTTATATGTGTATATTTTTATGTAATTAGCATTCTATTCTTGGTCCAGCAAAGTAAATTCCTATATCAATACTATTAAAGATTAAAATCTAATGCATTTCCTTATGTTGCAATGCTTTTTGATTTGATTACTTATCTCTTTAAGATGATTTAACCTTTCTTAGTCATTCTACATATTAGAATTGTGTGGCACATATATTCCATTCCCCATTTCCAGCAAAGGAGCTAGCTATAATGAATTTTCATTTACTTTCCCAAGACTGAATCTCATATATTTCAGGTTGACTTAGAGGTCTTACCTCCCCATCTCCCAAGTTAGGGATGAGTTACAGGCATGAGCCTGTGCTGCCATGTCTAATGCATGGCAGATGGACTGTATTTCAGCCCAGCACTGTATTTTCTGAGGAGGTAATAAAGACACCTCTATTTACACAGGTATTTCCATAGTACCTTCTCTACCACTTATTCTCAAAATTTTTTATCCTAAAAAGACAACTTTCAGCAATGATCGTTGTTTTAGAGTTACTATTACTGTGATGGAATACCATGGCCAAAAAGCACCTTGGGGAAGAAAGGGGTTTTTTGGTTTATGCTTTGACATCATTGTTTATCATCAAAGGTAGTCAGGACAGGAACTCTTAAACAAGGAAGGAGCCCAAAGGCAAGAGTTGATGCAGAGGCCATGGAGGAGTGCTGTTTACTGGCTTGTTCAACATGTTTTGCTATATAACCCAGGACTACCAGCCTAGGGGTTACCTACAATGGGCTGAGACCTCCACTCGATCTTTTTGTTGTTGTTGTTTTTGTCTTCCCCGCCCCCAGACAGGGTTTCTCTGTGTAGCCCTGGCTGTCCTGGAACTCACTCTGTAGACTAGGCTGGCCTTGAACTCAGAAATCTGCCTGCCTCTGCCTCCCAAGTGCTGGGATTAAAGGCGTGTACCACCATTGCCCGGCTTCCACCCTGATCTTAATGAGGCATTTTCTCAAGTGAGCTTCCCTCCTCTCATAAATTGTCTCGAGTTGATTTTGTATGTGGTATAACAACATACCTGTCCTGTCGAAGGAAATAAGCCTAGACTGACTGCTGTTATATGGATGAGACCCTTCCTTCCCTCTGATTATTAAGGATATACTGGAGTAGGAGAGTGAATTGCTAGGCTGGGGATGGGAGTGGATAGAATGTGGAAAACTAGTGTCTCTCCTGACAGCATCCATTGGAACTAGGAGGAAACATTATTGCAGTAAGCTAAAAAGATTTTAAAAGTAATTTCCTAACTAACACAAGGGGCAGTTTTGGTCATATGGGAACATTTTATTTTAAATTTGGGGCAATTCAAACTCATGTATAGCTATATGGATATATTGGGTACAGCTCTTATACAATCAATCATCTGAGGAAATAAAACTATCATTTATAGGTTATTAAGAAAGACATACTAGGGAAGAAGGCCCTGGGATGAAGAGGTTTTAGATTAGATGATGGAGTTCAAAGGAGCCACAGGTTTTAGATTAGAGGGTGGAGTTCAAAGGAGCCTGATATGCTAATAGGAAGCACCACCATTCTGTTTCTTAGGGACCTGACACTAGTATTCACCTTGCTTTTTGTATTCAACACAAAACAGAATCCCTTGCCTAGGGAATGGTGCCACCTCCAGTGAGTGGGTCTTCATTTTAACTAACATATCCATTGGGACTCCCCATGTGATTTTAAATTGTGTCAAGTTGATAATGCCACAAGTTTTGGAAGTTAAGGTTTCAACAAGAATTTTAGGGGGACATAACTCAGCCTATAGGTATATTTAAGCCTTTACTACACAGACACACATGTGTATGTATACTAGAGCAACTTAACCAGTGGCTTCCCCCATACTCCTAAGGAAACACAGATCCTTAGGGAGGGGTGGGGCCCTGTGAGCCTCTCCATAATGGAAAGAGAACAACAGATCCAGTCTTGTGCAGATAATCACAGCAGCTGAGTACATCAGTACAGTAACCATGTTATATTTTTCTGTTTGTAGACTGAATATCTTAGCATCTTAACTTTTTCTTTAATGAGATAGGGTCTCTTGTAGCTGAGGCTGGCATTAACGTCCTGACCTTCCCAAGTGCAGGATTTCAAGTGTGCTCAACTCCACCCACATTTAACATTCTAACTTAAAAAAAAATGTGTTCATAGCTTTCAGTTTACTATTGAAGAATTAGACTAGTTGGTTTTTCAAAGTTGGTTTTCAAAGGTTAGAGCTGGGCAGCCAGAAGTGATGGAAATAAGTTTTCTGTCTGTGGAGAAAGGAAATACCTAGCTTCACAAGGTGCTAAAGGAGTACAGTGAATACTGGCTAACCAGTCACCCATGCTACCAACTGCATAAACCATGAGGAAGAGGAGGAACAAAACCTTAGGAATAGCCTTGGCCATTAAACTAGCTAACCAGATTTTCTTGTGTTTGAGGAAAGTAGGGTGCTGGTATTACCTAGACAAAGATGGCCAATACAGAAAAGCAAGGAATAGGAAATGAAGCAGGTGCTGTGGCAGTACAAGCAGTGACGCGCAGCTAGCTGTCTAGGAAGAAAGCAGATGGATGGGAAGAACTGTGTTCTGCTTCACTGCTCCTAAGGAGCAGAGGCACCATATGGTGACTTTCATTACAGTAGTCATATCTAGCTAAGGCTAAACTGTACTAACACAGAGCCTTCTCACTTCCTTCCATTTTAAGAGGCACACTACTGAACTTGGAAACAGATAAAGGTTCCTTTGTCCACTCAATATAAATATTTCTGCTCTTCTATCCTTCTGAGAAACTTCCTAGTTGAAATTAAAACATCCCAGATGTTCCTTTAAACTATTTTACAATTGTAGTTTAACTTCATGTTTATATAATGATGCCATGATGCCAAGTTCTCTCCAAATGGCAGTAGAGTGAAATAGAAAATAAAGGGACCAAAAGAAGTTCCTAGTGAAATGGTAGTTTCTGGGATGCTGTGGACTGTCAACTAGGAAGTATGGGTGTCTTAAAAAATTAAAACGAGCTGGAGAGGTAGCTCAGCTGTTAAGAGTACTATCTGCTTTTTCAGAGGTCCTGAATTCAGTTCCCAGCAACCACATGGTGGCTTATAACCATCTATAATGTGATCTGATGCCCTCTTCTGGCATGCAGGTATACATGCAGATGCAGCACACATAAATCTTAAAAAAAATTAAAATAGGCTGGGCGGTAGTGGTGTATCCCTTTAATCACAACACTCAGGACACAGAAACAAGTAGTTCTCTGAGTTCAAGGCCAGCCTGTTCTACAAAGTGAATTCCAGGGCAGCCAGGGCTACACAGAGAAACCCTGTCTTTGCTTAGTGGGTAAAGGCCTCATATACCTGACTACCTCTAAGTTAAATCCCTGGAACCAATACCAATATAAAGGCGTTAGGGAAAAACCAACTTTACATTGTCTTCTGACCACATGTATGTCATGACACATATACCCTCCCTCTAAACTTCACACACACACAAATGAATAAAGCTTTAAAAAGCCACAGGGGTAGGGACAAAGTAAATACTTAATGCCAACGTATTAGAAATACACCAGAAACATGGATACTGAGTGAGGTATCCTAGAAATGTCCAGCTACAGAAAGGACACAACCAGGTTTATGTATTTTTATCTGGATCACCTTTAGAGTATGAATGTATATTGTAAATTTAATGCCAACATGAAATTTTACCCGTGTAGGACATTACCTATCAGCTCCAAACTTTGTCAGGTGACCTTGCTTAATGTTTTACCCCTCACACAGGTTCTGGCTCCCATGCCTTTAATACTGGAATGCTGCTTTCCTGTTTGAACACTCTGAGGTCTCAGTCATTGCTGGACTTGCTTGAGCTTCCTGAAGGTCACACACCAAAATTAGCACTTAACTGTTGCAATATACTTACAAGATGAATGGTCCTAGTTCACATATTGCCCCCATAAACCTGAAGAAAAGGAAGGCTATTTGCAAGGTACCTCTTGTTCTCCAGGGCTAGAACCCAAGTCTTACCTGACTTCATGCCATAATATGATGCTGCTACTGGTTGGGAATTATAGCACCTCCCTGGGTGTGAATTAAGTGCTCATTGAGGGTGAGACAAGTTGTATATGATAAAGACATTTAGGTCTCGTCTGTGAGCATTGTTCAAAGTACCAGATTTTTATAAAAAGATTTATTGTTTTTAATAGTGTGTGTGTGTGTGTGTGTGTGTGTGTGTGTGTGTGTGTGTGTGTG
>JANHMN010000005.1:99301927-99333494 GCA_030674055.1 Rhabdomys pumilio | reverse complement strand
TGTGTGTGTGTGTGTGTGTGTGTGTGTGTGTGTGTGTGTGTGTGTGTTGGCATATGCCTGTAAATGCAGGAGCTCAAAGCAGCCAGAAGCATTGAATCCCTCTAGAGGTGCTCCCCTTATGTGCTGTGAAACCAACTTGGGTCATCTGCAAGAACAAAAACATATTCCTAACTACTGAGTAACATTTCTCCAGCCTCAAGTCCTAGAATTTTACCTGAGTGCCTTTGTCAGCTAGTAAGAGGTGATCTTTGATCGAGATGTACTATATTAGTTTTCAGACTGCAGTAGTGAAATAGGATTCAAAAAGTATTGGTGTTGGTCTGCATTTTAAAAGTAGGCATCAAATTACCAGTCTTGGATATAAATTTTATTTAAGAAATCAAAAAAAAAAAAAAAAGTGATGGTAACAACTTCACCAAAGAATACAAGAAAGTTTAGAAGTGCTTACTCAAAAGTTAGAATGGAAAAAAAATTCCACTATGTACATGAAAATCTGGTTTGCTTTACCATGCATATGTACTACTGTAAAATCAAAGCAACATTTCTAATACAAGAGGCCACATCTGCCACCTCCCACCCTGCATATAGCCTAAAAGGTTAAGTGCAAATGTCAATGTAACCCAGGCTTTTATTAGTAACAGCAAATCCATATTATAACATTTTTCAAATACAGATACTAACAAGTTTAAATAAAGAAACCTTTAGTTTACAAAGAGGAAGGAAACACTAAATATAAGGTGACAGAGGCAACACATTTTGCCATGGCCTGGAACTGGTCCAGCATACATAGGTCTAGGGGTTTAGAGTTGCAGCAGGATGCTGATCCTCAGCCTCCGGCAGAGGTAGGCAAGCATGTAACACTGGCATGGGCTTTCTGCTTCAGCTTCTTAGTACTGCAGTGTATAGTGCATTTTAAAAGAATATCTCTAAATGTATAAATAACTCAATTTCACTCTTGTCTCCAGAACTTTTCAGTCTTAAATTAATCTAACAAATATTAACTATGATATATGCTTTTGAATTAATAAATTAAGATCAAATAACAAAATTTTTCTCAAGCTTTTAAATAAAAGCGTTCAAAATTACTGGTAATGAGCTGTTTGTAAATATCACAGTTCACAAGCAAATATTAATGCTGATAATCAACATGAAAACAATGTACAATTTTAAGGGATCATTTTTCAAGCTGCTTCAAATTACTTACAGAACACACATTCCTGAGTATACCCCCATGATGATACAGTTTATTTCCGTTTCTCTCCATTTAGCTTAAAAGGTGTTTCTTCCCAAGAAACTGAACTTTTCTGTCAAATGCACTTGATCGAATAGGAGAATTGGGTTCATAAAATGGATTCATTGCAAACTAGGAAAGAGAAAGATTATTAGAAAGATTAATTATCAGCTACTACCAAAGGAAAGTGACTGATAATTCACAGGTTGCTAAAGGAAATTTACATCTTAAAATTTAGCAAAGACAAGAGTCTGAGTCCCATTTTTAATTTTTATTGAAAGTGCTCCATTGTTCTTTTTTTTTTTTAATGAATCAGGCCTGGATTTCAAAAAGGAATTTAGAAAGTATAATCATGATAGTTAAAAAGAAAGAGACACCCAGGAAGTAAGGCATATCTAGGGCATCCGTGTAGGCTTCTTAAAGAAGGATGCACATACATTGTAACATCTTCCAGGTGTGGTTGCATATACCATTGCAATTTCTGAACTTTGGAGCTGCGGAATCAGGAATTCAAGTCTAGCTTTAGCTGCAGAGTGAGTTCAAGACCAGGCTGGGTTACATGAGACTACTTCAAAAAACTAGCAGGCCCAGTGCCTAAAGCCAACTTGATTAAGCAGACTTCCATCTCCAGGACCCATATAGTAGGAAAGAACTTATTTCTATAAGCTGTCCTAACCTCCCTCCATTAAGTACACCATGGCATGTGTACTTACCTCTCCCCAGCTTACCAACCCCACAAATAAACAAATAAAAAATGCAACGACAATCTTCAAAAATGTTTTAATTTTTTTTTTTTTTCTGGGAGGCAGGTTCTCATTCTGTTGCCTAGCCTGGCCCGGAACTCTGTAACCTAACTAGCCTTAACTCACTGTAATCCTTCCAGGCTCCCAAGTCTTAGACTTCAGGTGTAAGCTACCACACCTGTTTTTCTGACTGGGTCTTGTGCAGTCCAAAGCAGCCTCACTCACCATTTATCTGAGACTGGCTTTGCACTCCTGAATTTCCTATTCTACCTCCCAAGTGCTAGGATCACAGGCATACATCTATTTCCTTTCCTGGCTTCTCTTCAGGAATTCTGTGGTCCAGTATTTCAGTTTTGAGAAGTACCTGTAGCTACCTTCACAATAGTATGACTTATACGGCCTATATACGTTAACATGGATCTTGAATTAAGTTTGTATTTATTACAAATGGATTAATCTATATGACCCTCTGGATTATGTAAATAAACAGTAAATATCTCATATGTTCAGTTTTTTTTTTTAAAAAAGTTACCCTATACCACTGCTGTCATTCCATGCCCAACCCCTCCCAAAATTCTTGTGTAGCTTGGTTGGCCTCAAACTCATGATTCTCCCAAGTGCTGTATTATAGTCTTTGCCACTGTGCCCTATAATTCTTTTAATTTCGGGTTTCTAAACACATCAGTTCCTTATAAGTGCTTCCTAACATATGTGAGAAAACACTAAAATGAAATTACTAATGATAAGAGAAACTGATTTTTATATCTTAATTTGGGCTCTATCTCCAGCCCTATCCTTTATAAAAATCAGGTATTTTAATTTTAGGGTATACTGTACCTTTATATACAAATCATAGACATCAGTAAAGAAGTTCTTTATTCCATCTTCTTGCCTCACATCATGAAGCATAATAAATCTCATATGTGAAGAGAATTAAGGCATAATCTTTATTAGAAATGAAGCATTTAAAGCAGTCATCTAGTAAGATATTCTTCAAATTTATCACACAAATTGTATTTTGTGATGGCAAAGCTGAATACATAAAGTTGACTTAAAGTCAACTTAGCTTTATCTTAAGGAGAATATAATGTTTTAAAGCTAGGAAACAGACTTTAAGTAAAATAGCTTTTAGTATGGTTCAGATACCACCACCACCCCCCACCCCCGCAAAAAAAAAAATCCATGTTTTTTTAAAAGCCTTATAAATGAAAAAAAAATATGTTAGCCTGACTTTTTGAAGTTGTAGGAGGGCCAAGCCCATTGACAGCAGTGCCATCCATAGGTAGGTGGGCCCAGTATACAGTATTCCTCTATGGTCTCTACTTCAGTTTTTGCTTGAGCTCCTGCCCCAACTTCCCTCAATAATAAACTTGGGAAGTGTAAGCTAACCCTTTCCTCTCTGAAGTTGGTTTTGGTCACAGTGTTTATAACAGCAATAGAAAGCAAAGTGCCATAAGGTAAGGATATGCCCTGCAGTGACAAATGCTGATACAAACCACTCATTAAATTTGTCCACAGTTTTTAAGTACATGTTGTTAGAAAGCCACATATTTTCATCCACAAGGTCGAGAGCAGCATGAGCTATAAACTGGTTCAGATGACGGTGATCATCCTAAATAACAAAATGAAGAAAGGTAAGCATTTCCATACAGCATTAGGACCATCAACAATTCATTCTGAAATTCTGTCAATTTGTGTGTATTGTGCTTACTCTTATTTTAGATATGGCCTTACTATGTAGCCTAGAGTGGTCTTGAGCTCCTGACCCAGCCTCAGCCTCCCAGGTACTAGGACCACAGGTGAGCATCAGCATGCCTTGTTTTCATTCTATAAATTCCATACATGTTTTTCTTAGGGAGGACTCTTGGCATTTACTTCATGTATCATCATCATAAGACATAGAAGATTATGATTTTTATGGTATTGATATCTATCACCCATAAACAGGAACCCCAATTAATAAATATCTTCAAGAAACTATTAAACATATTTTCAATGCTGGTAGAAGGCAGTTGCTAACTTTCTACAACTATTTTATCATATGAAGAAAGACTGCTACATTTAATGGAGGAAATAAGGCAGAACCTACTTTCTAGAAGCCCTTATCTTATTAGAAGAGAAACACACAAAGTGTGTATAAGCAGATGTGGATCGAAGAGAGCACTTTTCCTAGGTGGAGACCAAAGTAGAAATCAAGGACACAAAGGGATGCCATGCACACGGGGCCTCAAGGGCTGGAGGCAAAACGGAGAGCAAGGCTTCCTGAGCAGAGGCTGCAGAGACAGTAGAGATGGCACTTGTGCACAACAGAGCTTACATGGCTTTGGGACCTGTGATGGGGAGGGAGGTCATGCTCAGCCCAGCTGTGCGTTGTCACCTCTAGTAACAGTAGAAACAATCCAGTGAGAACCATGAGTATCTTCTTCATGAGCAAGGTGGCCTAACTGAAAAGAAGGCAGGAATGACTCAATACAATAGATAGAGCAAATTCATGACCTGGATGAAGTCTTAGTCCTGTGGAATTCTCTTTCACAATGTGTATTTCAAGAACTACCTGCTATGGATGAGATTCTATATGGTATATAGCAGTGGTTCTCAAACTATGGGTGGCATCCCACTGGAGGTTGAAAAACCCTTTTACAGGGGTCACCTAAGACCATCTGCATATCAGATATGCATATTATGATTCATAATAGTAGCAAAATTACAGTTACCAAGTAGCAATGAAATAATTTTATGGTTAGGGGTCACTACAGCATGAGGAACTGTACTAAAGCACCGCAGCATTAGGAAGGTTGACAACCACTGATATATAGCGGCCTTCTAAAAAGTCATATGGTCCTCAGAATGTGGCCTTAGAAAGAGGGTCACTGAAGATGTGGTTAGTTAAGATGAGGTCATTCTGGAGTAGAGTGGGCCTCTAATCCAGTGTACTTGCTGTCCTTAGAAAAAAGGTTTGCTGTGATGTGTGGTGGCTCATACCTGTAATCCCAGCACTAAGGAGTTTGAAGACAGAGAATATTTATGAACTGGAGGCCATCTGTTCTAAGCCACTCAAGTTTTGATGCTGTGCTATGACAGCCACAAGAAACTAGCATAACCTTCTTCCTGGGTAGGTTGTTCTCAGAATGAGGCTGTGGAAGGTCTCCAGGTGCCCAGGAACCCTTACACAGCTAAAGTATGTTTGCATCCCTAATGCTGTCATGCCAAAGAAAGCTGAATCCTTAGAGAAATGGATATAGCTGTGTCCGTCTCTCAGCAGTGTCTTTCCTTCCTATACACTGATGATCACACTTGAGGGATTGGGTATATACTGTGGAAATGCTTTAAGGTGAGTGGTAGCCAGAGAAAGAACTAAGACCAAGACACGTTAGATAACAAGAAAGCATCACCTCTGCTGTTGCTTTTAGAATTTCCTGATGTGGCCTGGCTGTCAGTAAGATGGAGACAATTTAAGCAGTGCTGGAAAACCCACAGAAATGGCTATAGTCCCAATGATGACAGCAGGACAACATGGGAGTAAGGTTCTTTTTAATCCTCAGGTGTAAACTGATAAACTGATCTATGTTCTGGTAAAAAATATGATTTGCTGAAGCACAATGAACTACTGGCGCATTTTGAGGCAACAGAAATTGTCCTAGGCCCATGACAGGTAGGCTACATTTCTGTATGCTTAAGAAGCCTTTCATAGTGGGTAAAATTCCTCCCCTAAGGGTTTTCTATCACACTGTTTTCTATCAGTCTATGGGACTTCAGAGAAAATGTAGTTTAATTTTTGCTATATCTCAGTTGTTTTATTTATCCTGATCTATTTCAGTTCTAAAACACTATTTTGACATACCATTACAAATGACATAAAAAGTCTTATGAATTTAAGGTTGCATACATACTTTGGATTCTGCTTTCCCAGGTGGCAAAAATTCCATTTCAAAAACTGGATTATCATGGTGGCCAACAATTACAAAGTAGAAGCTTCCAGACATTGTCTTCAATATGTAGCTCCTAGTCAAATTAAATGAAAAAAAAAAAAAAACAACATATACTTTTAATTCTCAATACTGAGGAAGTAATTAGCTTGTCTCAGAAATATTTTCAGGAGGTACCCTCCAAAAGAAGCTAAAAGCCAGCTATACCACAAACCATTTTTACACAAAAGAGACAATGTAATAACACTTGTCCACAGATTATACAGTATATTTTTCTTCATGTATGATATAAATTTAAGTCTCTGAAAATACAAGGGCCTATAATATGTCTCTTCATACACTAATTTATTATAAAAGTTTGCCGGGCATAATAGACAAGTCTTTAATCCCAGCATTTGGAAAGTGGAGAGAGATGGATTTCTATGACTTCCAGGACAGCCTGGTCTATATACCAAATTCCAAGGCAGCCATAGCTACATAATAGAGACTGTCTCAAAATAAAAACAAACAACAACAAAAATAAGAGAAATTGGGGTAAGGTGGGCAGAAACCAAGTATTCCATGGTTTTACATTAAAAAACTATATTTACTATGTGTGTGTTGGGTGGGTGGGTGCATATGCATGTACCATGAAGATCAGTTCTCTCTTTTCATCATGTGAGTCCCAGGGATAAAGCTCAGGTTGTCAGGCTTGATGGCAAGTGCTCTGACTGCACCAGCCCTATTCCATAGGTTTCAACAGACATTATCAGAAAGCTAGTTGGGAGATTGGGTGGATTTTAGTATGCATGTACAAAGGGTTTGGCTTTAGACAAAGCCAGGTTCTGACTCTTACTTGGGATGTGACCATAGGTACCAGTTTAATCACCCCGAATGTTTCCTCATCTATACAACAGTGGTAACACTGGAGCTACTTTACTGATGTGTAGGAGGATTATATATAACCTAATATATGTAAGGCATGGAATAGATATCTAACAAAGGATGTTTGGCTAACAGTGAGTACTTGACTAAGTGTTATCTAGAATAGCATGGAAGAATACATGACACAACGTGAAGAATACATCTTTCAACATGGGATGGAAATCTAGGCAGCTGGAGTGTTTAGTTAGCCTCCTGGACATACATCTGAGGCCATGAGAGGCCACAACTTACCAAGTCCTCTAGGTTGTCTTCTGATTCACAGAAAAATCAATGAAATCCAAAGAAATCTGGAATGTGTTCCCTAATGAAGAAAAACAAGGCAAAGTTAGCACGTTTAGTTCAAAATGAAAGTCTATAATTGACAAAGTCTCAAGACAAACTTGAGCCTCTTTTGGGCACAATGAAGTATTTAGAACATTATCTGGGGCAGGAGCCCACACCTGCAGGTTGTAGGCCAAAATTTATCCTCATGCACCCTATTACTGTCTAAAACCTGCCTTAGTCCTTCAATGGAAGAGCTGAATATTGATAACAGATTATCTAGCATAGAGACCAAAAGTATTTACCATTTAGTCCTTTCCAGAAAGAGCTGTTAGTTTTAGGAGAAGGATCCAATACACAAAGTGGATAATAAAGATAAGCAGGGATGATAGAAAACTATGCAAGGCTAGGGAGCCTTCGAAGTAGTCATAGAGGAAAGGAAAGAGAACTTGAAGTCTGACGCAACTAAACAAGGATACTATTAATTCTTGCTAGAATAGGCTACAGGGCTGCAGTATGCCAAGGGAAGGGCTTACACACAAATAGCTTTAAGCAACAACAGCATAGGAGTGAGCTCCCAGACAGCAGAAGGAAATGCATGCACAGAAAGATAACCCACATCAAACCCACAGCTCCTTTATGGGATGTGCAAATGTAAAGAAGTGTGGTGTCTAAGGATAGCATGAAATAGGAGCGGAAAGACAGATACATAAGAGTCCTCTTACAAACTACCCAACTGGGCAGCGAGATAGAGCTTCTTTCCCTTAGTACTTACAAACTGCACAAACACTGGCTTTCTCAAGCCATCCTCATTCACACTGAATCCACTTCACATAGTCACCGAGACCCACTTTGGTCACCCCCATTTCCTTGGCGCCCTCTTGTTATTCCCTCCTTATAGAAACCCTCTTTCAAACAGTCCCCACTTCTTTTATTTGCAAATGTTTTTCAACCTAGATCTCATATGTAAGAGAAAGTATGCAGCATTTAGATGTAGCTACTATTCTCAGGCTTACCTCATGCTGGGCACTAGGCAAAGGTGACAAATACTTTTGTTGTCCACTCCAAAGAACTTTCTGCCATGATAGAAATGCCCTATAACATACTATCTAATATAGAAGCCACCAAGCATCTGCAATGTGGCTAGGATAACTGCAGAACTGAAAGCTTAATTTATTAGTTTGAACAGAAGTATCTGCATGGCACTTCCAATACAGAACAGCTCAACTCTAGATCATCTATTCTAAACTCTGTATAAAACCTCTGCACCTTTTTTTTTCACATAAAGGGATATAAAACTATTTGTTGACCACTGTTCACCAGTATTTACAATAAAGTAAATATACAGCTGGATGACATTCTGATACTACAAAGTTACTTTTCTGGCTCATTTAACAAGAACCCAAATACTGAAGACTGATCCTACCAGTAAGGAATGAGTCAGGGTAAAGAAAAAGCATGCTGGATATTAATTGATATTAGCAAGTTTTGTTCACTCACTTAGTCAGCAGGTCTTAAATTGCCAACATCAGCTCCAACCATGATTCTATTTCCCCTCTGCACCTTTTCTATCCATAAAATAAGCACTACCATTTAGAATTTCAACCTATAAAACAATATGAGCTGAGCTGTCTCGTGCCTGTTTTTTCCCAGCAGTTGGGGAGGCTAGGGCAGGAGGTCACTGTGGCTCTGAGGCCAGCCTAGACTACATAGTAAGTTCCAGAATAGCCTGAACTAGAGTGAGACCCTGTCTCAAAATGAGAATTCACAAACAAGTAAACACAAGTAACTGCTGTGGCTAAAAGTAACTGTGTTGACCAATGTGCTTGTCTGCTCATTTTCTTCAATGCCCTAGAGACCCTTGAAGCTTCTCTACAGGCCTAGTTTGAAGAGGTGGACATACACAATTTGGGAGTAAATTATACTGGGGGTGGGGGGAAAAGGATAATCCAGGATGGTTTCAAAATGCCTAGCTCAAGTAAACCTGATTAATGGCCCTCTCTTTCTGGAGATGTTCATATATTAATTTCAACAAGTTCTGAATATGTTACAGTCCCTATGGATAGAATAGGTGCTTATTAGCTGGCCCCCAAATACTGAGATTAAACCAGCCATGCAATTCTAGCACTGAGGAAGCTAAGGCAGGCAGATCCTAAGCTCAAAGCCAGCCAGACTCCATGAAAAGAGCAAAATTAAAAGAGAACTTAAGTGTATAAAATATGTAAGAAAAGCAAATGCCTCTGTAGGTTGTCACCATTAGGAAAAGAAGTGCTAAGCACTGGATATACACTGAAATAACAAAGATGCAAATCGACCTAATTTCCATTTTTCCTGTTACATACAAAGCATGACTTCTCACCAGCCAGCCACCACTCATTATTTGCTGATTAAGGAGAGACCTATAGTTGACTTAAAATTAATATCCAGAAACACCTGAGTGTTCTATGCCAACTTAAGGTCCAATATCTCCACAGAGGTTTCCATTGACCTATCATGGCTGGCACTAAATCAGCAACTTAAAGACAACTTATCACATTCAAATGCAAGGTAACTATTAAGAGTTTATTAGCAGGCAAAAGTTAGGAATGAAAAATATCTCCAATGCTAGGTCTGGTGGCATACGTCTTTGATTCCAGCACTTGTGAGGCAGAAGCAGGTGGATCTTTGTGAGGTTAAGCCAGCATGGCCTAGATATAAGACCAGGGACAGCCAAGACTACATAGAGGGACCCTGTCTCAAAATGGGGGACAGACACCACAGGACCTGAAAGTCTACAAGTGTTGCATGAAATTCTTAAGATATAAGAGGCTGAGACATAGTCTTGTCATACAGAAGCTAGGTAATAGTGGCTCACATCTTTAATCCCAGCACTAGGGAGGCTAAAACAAGAGATCAGTTATGAGTTGGTCCAGCCTAGGCCACAGTATGAGACTCTGCCTCAAAAAACTAAAAGCAGTAACAACAAACCAACTGCACAACAAAAGGAGAGAAACCTAGAGTAAAAGAAATGTGAACACCCCCAAAATGTGGATTTATTGCTCAGTAAGGCAGCAGCCTGACATGTCAAGAAAGGAAAAGCTAAAGCAGTCTAGGCTGAATGAAGAATAAGACAGCTGGGACAAAATGATTGCTCAGCAGTTAAGAGAACACACTGCTCTTCCAGGGGACCCAAGTTCAATTCCAGCTCCTACCTCAGGCAGCTCACAATTGCTTGTAACTCCAGCTCTAGGGGATCTAATGTCTTCTTCTGGCTTCTGTGACTACCTTACTCATCTCTCTTACTTTTCTCTCTCTCTCTCTCTCTCTCTCTCTCTCTCTCTCTCTCTCTCTCACTCACACACACACACACACACACACACACACACACCCCTAAAATAAATCTAAAAATAAAAAACAAACAACCAAAAACTGAGTAAGACTGTGTCCAAGCAAGGTATGGAAAAAGTGCTGTTGTCATCTTCATTACATTACCTCGGAAAGTACTCCGTTCTGGGAATCATAGTTTCAAATGATGGATGCCTTTAAACAATGTGTTGGGGGGAGGGTGGGACTTAGACAACGAATGGTCTGCAAACAAAACAAGAGCAATTGAAGGAGCTGAGGGTGTTTTAAACTAAGTGGGGAGGAAGTGTTCTATGGTGGATAAATGTTCAGATATTATTGAAATACAATGTCTAGTAGAAAAAGGATTTGACTAGGAATACTATAGGGTTTCTTGTGAGCAAAATCTACTTAGCTGGTATGGCTGCCAGGAGTTGGTGCTGAGAAAGTGTGGTCAGCAGTGAAAGGTTGTGATCAATTATTCATGTCTGATATGGCTGCCAGGAGTTGGTGCTGAGAAAGTGTGGTCAGCAGTGAAAAGCTGTGATCAATTATTCATGTCTGGTATAGGTTTGAGGGAGTGCAGTATAGACACAAGGCCAAGTATTTTTTTTAACTCTGGACTTAATAGATTTATTCTAAACTGCACTAGAGGCCAAGCCCAGGGCTGTCGTCTGAACTTACCAGGAAGCTAAAATTCATATGGTGCGATGGTGGAAGAGCGGGAGGTGGAACTTAGAAATCCTTTTCAAGTTAAACATTTGAGGTTACAGGAAAACACAAGATAAAACGCACGCACCCCAGTTCAAAGCCACCATCCATTTTTAAAGCAAATCTCTCTACAGTCTCTATGGAGGAACCTTTGAAACAGCCCTGTTCTCCTGACAGCTGTAATTCCATTTGTCCCTCAGATCAGCAAAGACACCACGGGGGTTCTCTATAAAATTAAGCTCGGTGCTTCACAAGGAGATGCGCTTTTTGCCTCTTTGAGAGCATCTGTCAAAGTCTGGAGACACGTGAGTGCGGGGGTAGGGAAACAGACTAAGGATGCAGTCAACCTACGATGATGCCCAGGACTGCTTTCTACAACAAACCGGCTGCATAGGGCAATGGCATCGCAGTGAGGATACACTAGAGTTAACTGTGCGTTCCCACGTGCAAACGGAGGCTGTATCAACCAGGAGAACAGTGATTAAGCGGCCCCGGGGGCAGGCCCTGCTGTCCCAATCAGGGCTAGATAAAGGCATGAGACCAATGTCCACATCACGTGAGGCCTGCAATCCCCTGCGGACCCGGAGCATCCGCCCCCTACTTCCCTCCCAATCCTACCTGTAGGGAGGAGCCGATAGTAGAATCACCCGCCTTGTGAGCTTGTATTCCGGAGCTTCAGCCGGGAAACCCAGAGTCACTCCCGCGAGATCTGAGGCTACACTCTCGCGAGAGGTGGCTGGGACTTCCGGCCTAAGCTCGCGCATGCGTCGTAGCGCGCCAACGCTCGGCGGTTGAGCTTTGCGGGATCAACGTTTGGCTGGCTGAGCGGGCGGGCAGAGGGCGGTGTAGGAGTGAGCTATGGAGCAGTGAGAACTGTCTACTCAGCGGCCGCTTCTGGTGTTTCGTTTGTGATTTCCGTCTTTATACGGTCCAGAGTCTCTCCTGGGTCCCGGCCCCGCCCACCCTTTCCGACCTCCCGGGGGAAGTGCGTGTGTTTGACGGAATAATGGGCTGAATCAGTTCAGCTCTCTTGTTCCTCCAGGTCCCCAGAGACAGAAGCTGGGCTCGGAGTTCAAGAGCTCCCTCTTCTCCTGCGGCCTGTCTCGGGCCAAGGAGTCTGACCCTGGAGGGGCGAGCTCGGGAGGAAACAGATAAAACGATGGCTCAGGTAGTTCCACCTGCCACTTAACAGGGTTTTTCAGAAAGGACTTTTGTTAAAGCTTCGTTAAGCATCTTAGGGCTTCCAGTGAGATCACTGGTCTGATTTCTGAAATTCAGGTCCCCTTCGCCACTAGGTAACTCATTATTTTCTCTTTTCAGTCCACCATGCCCCACAAGTCTGATGTGTTGAGTCAAGATGAACTGCGCAAAAAGCTATACCAGACGTTTAAGGATCGGGGTATCCTGGACACACTTAAGGTATCAGATTTAGGCATGATTGTGTCGTTACTTCCACAGGTGTAACCTTTAACAGCAGGTAGTCCCACGTTTCAATTCATCCAGAGCTTGGCTTTCTAAAATACTGAAATATCGATTGTATGGGTGAGTTACATTCTGAAAATGTTGAGTTTAAGTCATCTTTAAAAAAGAGCGTATAATGGATTTATTGAACTGACATTGAGATAGCCCATAACATACATAGTGAAGACATTGCCATAGAACTAAGCTGCTGTTAAAAATCTTGTTCACGGTCTAGATTTGACCATGCTACGTATATGTCATAAGAGCAGGAGTGGGACCTATTGTGGGGAAAGGACAGGACTGGAGGGGGTAATGGGAAGATGAATGTGAGCAGAGGATCGTGGCATAAATGTCTGAGAACATCTAAATGAAGCCCCGTCTGTTTGATGACACTGCATAGAAAATATGGAGGTACTCCTTAACTGTGTAACAGTTCGATAAATGGAATTAAAAAAAAAATCTATAGTGGAATGGTACCAGGTATATTGTCATACGCCTTTAATCCCATCACTTGGGAGGCAGAGGCAGGCACATCTTTTGTGATTTGGAGGGTAGCTTGGGCCAAATAGCCAGTAACAGGTCAGCCAAGATTTCCTAGTGATACCCTGTCTCAGTAATAGTAAATACAAATAACATATTTTAGAGTGTGAATGTTTTAAATGAATAGCAACTGTGTACTGGTACCTCTTAAGTTTGGGTAACAGCAAGGGATGGAGTTAGTTCAATGTGTTTCCTCACAATATACGTTTTAGAATGTATTTTACATATAGAATTGGAAATTAAGGAAAGGTGAGTATGATTCCTCCCACTCATAATTGTCTTATTAACTTCATAAAAATATTTAAAACTTCTCTGGAAAATACAGAAAAGCAGAAGAGAGAAAAATATATTTTATAATGACAAACTGCTATAGGTGTGTATATCATTTTAAAATTTAGATTTTATATTTGAGGATCCTTTCCCTGTTTCCTCAAGGTGCTTGACATTCTTATTTGCAGTGACAGCAGATGCATCCTGGTCAGTCAGAGCTCATTTAGGTTGCTGCCTTCTATTGAATGTGTAGCTTCTACCCTGGTCTCCACCTGATCTATTTGCGGCACCTGTCATTTCCTGCCTAGTATAGAGAACTCCCCTTTCTGAGTCAAAAGCCATGAGCCTGCTTTGGCCAGTTTGCAGTGTTGTTCTGCTTCCTTCCTGAGTACTGGGGTGTCAGGCCAGGGTCATTATGCCTTGGGGTAAAAGCAGTTTTAGCAGTGTGCCATATGGCTATGGAAGGGTTGTTATTGTGTATTTCACAAGCAGTTTGGGGATATTTGTTTCATTGTTGCCCTTAGACCTTTTAGCAAGGTAACACTGAAAGAAATGACTGCTTCAATCATTGTGTGCTTTATTTCTTTGATTGTTGCACTTTTCTGGCTCTCTGGTTTTTTCCATGAGAATGGTTAGAGCGGTAGTATTTGAAGAGTTCTTTCTATAAAGGTGAGTACTCTTCTGTTTTTGTTGCAGTACTTTCCCCTCTGTGTTCTGCTTTATCTGGCTCTACAAATATTGATGTCTAATATTTATTAGGTCAAGCCAAAGTTTTAAAATTTTCATGTCATTGGATGTTTACTCACTTGTGTGTGGGTGTGCGCATGTGTGTTCTGGCCCCCGTGTGTGTAGATGCATATTCGTGTGTATATGTTCCTGTGCAGGCCAGAGGTCTACCTTAGGTGTCTGTGAGCCATCCACCTTGTGTTTTAAGACAGGGTTTCTCTCTCATTCACTTAAGCTCACTGATTTGGCTAGGCTTGGTGGTTGTTGAGCTCCAGGTGTCCTCCTGTCTCCACCCCACCCCACCCAAGCCTCAGTGCTGGAATTACAAGCACTGACTCTCATGCCTAGCTTTTTATGTGGATGGTAGGGATTGAACTCAGGATCTCATGTTTGCACAGAAAGTATTTTATCAACTGAGCCATCTCCTCAGCTCTCACATTGGAAATGCTAGAAAGGCCTGATTTTTTATGTTGAACTCTAACCCATTTATGATTCTGGATTTAACGACCTGGATTGAATATACCTTATTAATCTTTAATATTGAACAATCTTTGCATTCTGGGCATGTCATACTCTAGATTACACTTGATAGTCCTTCACATCTCAGTTTTATTTGGTCTTGACTAGTGGATATCTTTATCTGTACCCTTTTGTGCAAGTCTTGTTTACAGCCTCAGCATGGCTGATTATTCAGTCCATTAGCCCAACTGGATGAAAAGCAGGGCATATTTGATTTTCTCAACTTTAGCTAATTTTTACTTTCTTAGTTCAGTGATTGATATAGGTTAGTTATAATGTAAATTTTATGGAATTTAGTGCTTACTTTATATTCTCCTTTTATTTGAAATGAATTTGTATTTATACTCAAAGTCATTTATGTATAGGTGCTTTTGTTTGCTTTGTGGGTTTTGGCATAATTTTTGTGGTTTTTGAAACAGTGTCTTACTATACTGCCTCAAATGTAGATGATCCTCCTGCCTCAAACACTTCCTAGTGTTAGGATAAAAGGCATCTTCTCCTACATCCAATTTAGGTATATATTAAATGAAAGTTGTCAAATCATCTGTTTTTTTATTTTGGTCTACTTAAGACCATTTCTAAGATGTGTGTTAAGACTGACATATTTTTGACTCATACTTTGAGTTTTTCATCAACTTTGTGACAACTCTCCTTTCGTGCCATAGTTTTTAAGATGTTCTTTCTTTCTGCCTGAGTGTGTGCACCTGTGTAGTGTGTGTGCTTACATGCATGGCGGCCTGAACAAGCTGTTCAATTCCTCAGGTTAGCAGGACACCCAGCTGGCTTATTGCACAGGCACTAGGATTGAAACTAATACTCATGAATACTTAACTCTTAAGCACTTTTTCTTTGAGACAGGATTTTTGTAGCCCAAACTGGCCTGGAACTATGTCTAGAGCCAAGAACTACCTTAAACTCCCCAGTTGATTTGAATCACCTGTTTATTGCTGCTAGCGCTCAAACCTGAGGTCTTATGCATGAAAGGAAAATACTCTATCAACTGAGATACATTACTAGCTCTTAAGCTATTTAGGAACATGATGTATAATGTATATGGGGATGGGGAGGCCAGAAGCTGATGTCAGGTGTCTTCCTCAGTTGCATTTTACCTTATTGTTTTGAGACAGGGTTCCTAATTGAACCTGGAGCTCTCCTCTAATTCAGGTGAGCCCCAGGGATCTTCCTGACTTCATCTTCTCAGCCTTGGGAGAACAATTATTCACCATGTGCCTGGCTTTTTATGTGGGTTCTGGGGATCAAATTCAGATCTTTATGTTTGTAAGGCAAAGTACTTTACTGACTGAGCTATCTCTTCATCCTGCAAATTTTAATTTTGAATACACTTTCCTGGTACATTGGCTTCTGAGAAGCTCTAAGCCAATTTTGTGACTCCTACTAGCAAGTACCCTTTGCTTTTTGTGGTTGTCAGGATTACAGTTCATTTATAATTGCCATTTCAGTTTGTCTTGCTCTTATTTTCCTTTTAGCACACAACACCACTAATTTTTTCTTTTAAGCAAGATATCATAAGTTCTTGTATTAGTTAAGCTGAGACTGACTAGATCATTTCCTTAGTATATTACAAGTGTAATTAAGCTATTTCTAAATTCCATTGGGGAAAGATGCTGCACTCTCCCTTTTTCTTCCTTCTTTCTTTTTTGCTTTACTATGTCAGGCTGTGAATGGTAGATAATGCCAAGTGTGTGTTTTGTTCAGTGTAAATGTCTTTTTAAGTAGAGGCATATATATATATTCTGTCATGATGCGTATGTATCCCATTATTGTTCAGGACTATTTTCTGAGCCAAACTCCCACCATCTTCAGGAATTGAGCTGGACCTGCTTACAAAACATCATCATAGCTAGGCTTGTTGACTGTCGACATTCCTTCCTAAACCTTGGGTGGGAAGGATCATGGGACCCTCTTTAGAGTATCCAGTCTCTCCTTCCTAATAGTTGTTTGTAGTTCTACTCTGATTTACATGGCCCCATTTTCAGGTAGGGGCTACAGTATATAGATTGGGGAAGGGGTCATCATGATGTGTGCAGAATTTGTTTGTTGTGGCTGCTTTAAGGGCTTCTACACTCCTACACAGAATTCCTCATTTCTCTGTAAGCAAACCTTAATAAACTCATTTGCTCCCCAGAGTGAACTTTAATGTATCATTTGTCCTTGGGACTGTAGAGAGAAGGATAGATGCTGGTTTTGTCTCCTAGGAAAGCGATTTTAGCAGCAGTCATTCTACCGTAGTCAAGGAGAACAGAAAGAGCTAAACTAAAGACCCCTTTTGGTGCTTCCTTGTATTAAATCAACTATTACATTTTGTTTTATACAGAACCTCAGGAATCCAGGCAACTTGCTGCTAAGTTAAGCACAATTGTCCATTTCTAAACTATATGCAAAAAACTACTTAAACATTTAGTAGTTTCATCAATTTAGGAGATTTTCTTAAAATTCAAATGAATAATGCCAGTGTTGTAACATGGACAAAATTATCTAGTCTGATCCTTTATTTCCTTATTTATCAGTGGTCAGAAGTTTATCTTCCAGTGGCTTGAAATATGAATGAATACCCTATGTGATAGTGCATTCTTTTTTTTTTTTTTTTTTTTTTTTTAAAGAATGCCTGTGTGCATGCATGGCTGTGCACATTTCTATATGTGACAGTCAGAGACAACTTTTTGAGAGTTCTTCTTTACCTCCATTTCAGATACCAGGTATCAGATGACTCGGGCCATCTGGCTTACCTGGCAAGTGCCTTTATTCTTTGAGCCATCTTGCCAGCCCAAAAGTACATTTTTGATAAGCTTTCTTGGGGCCTCCTGGTTTCCCTCCTATATGTTATTTCTTTATTAAGAACTAAATTTTAAGCTGAGTGTGGTGGCTCACACCTTTATTCCCAGCACTTGGGTGGTAGAGGCAGGCAGATCTCTGAGTTTGAGGCCAGACTGATCCATCTACAGAGTGAGTTCTAGCGCAGCCAGGGCTACACAGAGAACCTCTGATCCAGGAAAAAACAAAAAAATAAAAAACTAAGTTTTATTTTGATCAGTGTTATGCCCAAGAACTGGATTGAGCCAATACTTTCATAGACTGCCACAATCCACAGTTGGAATGAAGTGGCAGAATTTCCCCTTTGGTTTGATTTCCTAATAACAAGCAGTTGAAATTACTTTTAGAGAAGTCAAGTTATGATCTGTGGACAGCAGTTTTGGGAGCTGGTAGGAAAAGGAAGCTTTTGCCCAAGTCCACTGAGGGGTAAGAGAAATTGTGAAAGAAGTAGTTCCTACCTTCTGCCCATAGATCCAGAGCCATTTTGAATGGCACAGATCTGTGTATATTTTATTCTGGTGAAATGTAACTCCATTTACCTTTTTCCCCCCTGTTTTTACACTAGACACAACTCCGAAACCAACTAATTCATGAATTGATGCATCCTGTATTGACTGGAGAAGTGAAGCCTCCCTCCATTTCAGTGGAAGGGAGTGCCCTTCTAATAGGTGCTTCTAACTCGCTGGTAGCAGATCACTTACAAAGATGTGGCTATGAATATTCACTTTCTGTCTTCTTTCCAGAAAGTGGCTTGGCAAAAGAAAAGGTAAAGTCTGGTGGTTTTGAATTTCCTTTTGACCGTTTCTTCCTCTAGTAACTGTGAAGTGCTACATAATTACCCTGCTTGTCCCTTGACTGGCTAGCTTCATTTCTTATTCATCTTTGATACCATTACTGAACAAAACATATTTGTTAGATAACAAATGAGTACCAAATGTGGCTGCTGTTCATGCTTTGGTATTTCAGACTTGTGTAAAATAGCGATATGTGGAATCACTAAATATTTTGGAGCTAAAGTAATGTTACACTGCATATGGTTTAAATTAGACTGGTAACTGCCACTTCCATAATGTTCACTGTGAAACCGATACTGTGCTAGGTACACTGCAGGTAGCACGTGTTCCAAATGAAGACTCAGACTTGTAGACAGATGAAGTAATTTTGATTTACGCACAGTGAGTAGCTTCTAAATAACATTACAGGGCAGAACATTTTGATTTCTAACATGTGTTCCTTTTAGATTGCTGCAGATATTTCTCTGCTTTATAGATACATCAGAAAAGTGCAAAATGCATAATTTAAGAAAATTTATAAAGTTTTCAAATATAAAAGCACATGTCTTATGGTTTAATCACTGATGATTTTAACTAGTTCTCATCACCACTGAACATAATAATCCATTTTATTAATTTAAAGTCATATTTAACAAACATTCTCAGTACTTGTGTATTATCTAAGATAGAATTTTGGTTTTGGAATAGTTTTAGCTTTGCCGTAGAATTGAGTGTGGTTTTCATAATACTCTCCTCCCCCCATGCAGTCTCACATTGTCAATATCCCACATCTAGGGATATATTGGCTGCAGTCAACTATCCCAAATTGACATGTAATTGTCAATCAAGCCTATCTTTTCCCATAGGGTTTATTCCTGGTGTTTTCTGTGTGTGTGCATTGTTTGTAATTGTCCAAAAGTTTGAAGAAACATAAGCAATGCTTTTATTCTAAGGAAAGATTGAGCTTTGAATACGGTGTATTTTATTAACAACTGTATTCAACTTGATAGCATAAATAAGTTATTTTTAAAACTAGGCATGGGGGCACACATGTATAATCTCAGCACTAGACAACAGACGAAAATCCCAAATTTTAAGTCAGCTTGGTGAGTACTAGGCCAACCAGATATACATAATATGACACTGTCTTAAAACAATAATTCATTTTATCTCATCTTTCTAATGATATGTTTTATAATATTCTTTACTGTGTAATGGTTATATAATTATAGTAATAATTAAGCCAGTTCATATTATTAGTAGTTTCTAGTAACGTAAATGCTAACCAGAACTTTTTCTTTTCTTCTTTTTTTTAAGTAGTCAGGTATAAGGAGGTTTATTGGGAGAAGAGAGAGGGATTACCTCTCTCTTCTTCAGTACCTGCAGACTGGGTAGAGGCAGGCAGACAAGAGAAGAGCAGTGAGAGCAGAGAAGGGAAGAAAGGGGACAGAGGACAGAAAACACTGGCATTTTTTTCAAAGATTTATTTATTTTATATATGTGAGTACACTGTCTTCAGACCCACCAGAAGAGGGCATAGGATCCTATTACAGATGGCTGTGATCCACCATGTGGTTGCTGGGAATTGAACTCAGGACCTCTGGGACAGCAGTCAGTGCTCTTAACAGCTGAGCCATCTTTCCAGCCCCAGAACCTTTTCTTTAAAGGGAAACCACTTGAAAGTACATTATATTAGTGTTCTAAGGGTAGTTCTAGTACATAATACATACTATAGCAGAAATACATCTAGGTTGGGTATTGGGTTACACTTCTGATTGTGCATTACCAAACTTATAAAGCCTTTGATTAACATTTTTAAAAAATTGTATAAAAGCAAAAAGGAAAAGAAGGCATGGGATAGGGGTTTTCTAAGGAGGGGCAATGGGGAAAGGGGATGACATCTGAAATGTAAATAAAATATCCAATAAAAAAAAACTTAAAAAAAAAAGAATAGCTGTGTGATTAAAAATATTTTGGACATGCAGTAATTCATCATAAAAATAATAAAACCTGGAGTTTATTTACATTTTTGTTTATTTATTTTTAATGATTTATATATTCATTTAGGTATGAGTGCTCTGTCTACATGTACACTTGCATGCCAGAAGAGGGCATCAGATCCCTTTTACAGATGGCCATGAGCTACCATGTGGTTGCTGGGAATTGAACTCAGAACCTCTGAAAGAGCATCCAGTGTATTCTTAACCTCTGAGCCATCTCATCAGCCTTATTTACATTTTTAAATAACTATAAAGATTCTGAAATTCATTCACATAGCCACTTGTTCACCAGATGGTTGAGTGTTATCTGTAATTTCTTTCATTCCTGTTAGTATTTGGAGGTTAATTACTTCATTTAAGATATTTTATCTAGACAGGCAAGATCACTTAGTAGATAAAGGTACTTGTTATGAAGGTTTGATGGCCTGAGTTGGAGTCCCAGGATCCATATGGTGGAAGGATTGAACTAATTTCCTACAAATTGTCCTATGATCTCCACATGTATACCATAGCATGTTCATGCCCTCCTAACACACATATATACACTAAGTAAATGTAATTTAAAAAGTAACCAGTTATTTGATCTTTTAACCTCAATATATTTATTGGAATTTGTTAAAAACATAAAAGCTTTATTTTTACATTATTGGATTAACTGTAATATTATTTTAAATCTGAAATGAGTCTTAATTTTATATTCAGTAACATCTTAATCATTTAAACTTGTCCACAAGTTTGGCTCCTGTGTTAGGATTTCCATTACTGTGAAGAGACAGTATGACTAAGGCAACTCTTATAAACTACGACATTTAATAGGCTGCTGGATCACAGGTTCAGTCCATTATCATCATGACAGGGAGCATGGCAGCATGCAGGCAGACATGGTGCAGGAGAGGGAGCTGAGAGTCCTACATTTTGATCTGAAGGCAGCCAGGAGGGGACTTTCTTTAGCAGCAAGCTCTTTTCTGCCTTGGGCAGAGCTTAACCATAGGACCTCAAAACCTACCCCATTAGTGAGACACTTCCTCCAGCAAGGACACATCTACTCCAACAAGGCCACAACTCCTACTAGTGTCACTTCCCATGGGTCAAGCATATTCAAACCACCACAGCTACTTAATCTTTCTTTTTTCTTTTTTCTCTATAAGATATTTACTATGCAGGATCTACTACAACTCATTCGGATTAACCCCTCATCCAGTCTCTATAAATCATTGGTAAGATTGTTTTTATGATCTACTTTGATTTGCTACTTTTATAAATGAGCAATTAATAAAGGTAAATATTTTCTTTTAACAGATTTCAGGATTTGATAAGGAAAACCAAAAAGGTAGGAGCCTTCATCTTTGTGGGGAATAAGGAGATCTTTATATGTGCTGCTGTTTATAAAAATTCGAAGCTTGTGGTTATCAGGAGAAGTTTGGAAACTTAATTAGAATGAAAATAATAAGTAACCATTCACATTATTTTGATAAAATGGGTTATTTCTCCCTCATTTCTCTCTTTTTAATAAGTCTTAGATATTCAAGTAAGGACATTGTAGACAGTAATCAAGAGCCTAGCAAATGAAAATGCTATTTAAAGAATACCCGCTGTTTGGAACATGTATACAATAACTCCCTTCACTGAAAAAACAAACTAGTAACATGAGCTGACTGTCTTTATATATCAGATATCCTCCTTCAAATGGAATTCATGGAGTGGTAACTGTACTAGTAGTTTCTTTAAAATATCAGTGCTTTTTTATAAATTAACTTTTTATAGTTTCTTGATAAATTGCCTCAACCCCTGGCCTTGATAATGGCCTTTCATATAGTATTATTGTTACTATGGTTGCCAGACTGTATTTTAGACTTGGTAATGGACTTTGTGTCTTAAACTGTCAACCTAGCTGCTAGTGATAGTTCATCAGTTGTTCTTTTTAAGTAGCCTGTGACATGTTGCTGTGGTCCTTTTATGTTTGGATTTTTTGCCTTGCCATCCTTGCTAGGATGTTAATAAGTTGGAACATAATGAGCAAACATTTGCATGTCTACTTCCAACCAGCCATTAGTCTTTGATTTAATTGCCAGGTCTCTTAGAAGTAATGTTTGCAGCGGGTAAGTAAATTGGCTTACAAGATATTCTAGGCTTCCTCCAACAGAGACCATCCCTATTGAATTTCATTATGGCAGCTGACCCTATATTCCACAGTGAAACAGCTTCCAAAGGCTAAAGCTGGATCAGTTTGTACAGCAAAGTTAAGTGTTGGGCAGTCTAAAGACAAATAAATTATTATTCAAAATAAAAAGATGACTATATTTTATTCCATTCTGCTAAGTAAATTAATAGATAAGACCCTACATTCTGAACTCTAAGACAGTATGCTATTTAGTATAACTCTGGTTTTATGGGAATGCCTATCTCTGTTGTCTCATGTGGTGGCCACTAAGGTCATGTGATACTTGAAGTGGGGCTACTTACTCTGACTGAACAGTGAACTTGATTTTAGTTGAATTTAAATTCAGTTACCCACATGCTGTCATACTAGAAAGCACTAGTCTAAACTATGTCACTAATAGCTGTTGCCAAAACATTGAAAAGGAAATTTAGAGCTTGAAGCAATATTTAGGAGTAATCTACTTTATTATAGATATTTATATTATTCTTAAAAGATGATTGCCCATGTTTCCATAATCTACTTAAGTGCTTCTGGTTCAAAACACATCTAACACCTGCTACCAGCTTACTATGATAAAATTTCTGGAATTTGGGCAAACTGAGAGCAATTGTGTTAAGCATCCAAGTACCAAAATTTGGGTAGAGCTAACCATTAACCTTTTCTTAATTTTGGCAAAAATCACTACAAGGAGAACTACAATTCAAATTTAGGAGATTACACGATCCATGGACGGAATATAGACTGTGGCCAAACTGTTACTGTAATGTTCACTTGGCCTTGGAGAGTGTCGACTTTTTAACTTTAAAGTTAGTGGAGCCTAACAGTTGAATAGGACTGTATTGTGTGTGATGGTTATTTGCATGGTAGGACCTAGTAATAATTGTGAAATTGCAGTCACGTCTATAGGTAGTAGATAGTAAGAGCCAACTTTCTCACTGTTAGAATGGGAATTTGGGCCATTGAGATGGGTCAGGATATAAAGGTACCTGTTGCCAGTCCTGACTAAGTGAGTTCCATCCCCAGGAGCTACATGGTGGAAGGAGAGAACTGACTTCCATTATGATTGAAGGTTAGGTAGGTTGTGTGTGGTTTTTAGATAAGGGAGTAATGTGTTTGTAAGGGGAAGTTAAAGGAAGCTACAGTTGTGGGAGTAGTTTTAAAATCTTTAGTTGAAAGGGATAAAAGATTGTACTGTGGCTGATGAAGCAGGAGTCCTTTCAACTTGTTTAGATCATGTGTAAAGAGCATATTTAAGTTCCTATTGAAGGAGACTCAGTTGTTGCTTGCTTTTTGCTATACGAAGCAATAAGTGTGTATCACACATACTTCATGCCCTTAAAGGTAGTGCAGCAGTGTAAACTGAAAATGACTAGGGTAAAGTATGGGGACACTAACAAATTGCTCTCCTAGAGTCCCATGTCAGCACTTGACATCAGCGATTTAATCTTAACAGTGTTTTGCAGATAATGTGGTCTCTCTTTTATGTTATTAATTTGCATTAATTTATGGGTTTTATGTATTTGTTTAATATTTAAAAGGTATTCATGTTTTTTCCACTTAAATTTTCTTCCTTTGAACTTTGTCTATGTGTTTTTCTACTTTTTCTTATTGAATTGTAAGAGTTCTTTGACATTACAATGAGACTTCTCTGTCTTCATTCGTCTTTTGAGTTGTAAATTTATTTATTTTTTGTGGTTATAGTGATTTCTATTTCTTTTAAGGTTTATATCATGCTTGGAAAGACCTTTCCTTGGTAATCAAATGATAATGCTATAAATCAAGACTCATAAATAGCAGTAAAGAAATGGTCAAATGATATTCTGAAACAAGACTATGTATGTTACCCTTTTAGGTTTTCTTATGAGTTTCTTAAAGGAGTTGGCAGAATATCATCAAGCTAAAGAGAGCTGTGATATGGAAACTCAGACAAGCACCACATTTCCTAGCCAAGTGTCCCTCGGTAATTATAGACTTCTTTCTTCAATTCTGCTAGCTAGCTCGTTATTATTTTTGGTTTTGTCTGTTTATTTTTCAAACAGGGTCTCACTATTTAGCCCTGGCTGGATCTAAATTCACTGTGTAGCTGTAACTGGCCTCAAACTATTGATTGTCTTGCTTCTGCCTCTTCTGAATGCTTGTATTTACAGATGCATACTACCTCACTTGGCCTTGTTTTGTTTTTTGAAGAGGAAAATTATCATACTATATGATTTTTTCTTTGATCTCGAAAAACGTTGCTTGTATGTAAGTGACAAACTCATTTTTCTTTGGAATTGTGTTGCTAGAGGAACTAGGAATTGCTTTTCACTCTCATAATCTATCCTTCTGAATGCCAGGGCTACACTGGCCAGTCATACAGGGATCCCAAGATCCAGGTTCTTTCTTACTTGTGGAGTTTAACTTCTCTCAACTAGGAATCTCATGTCTTATCTGACTATAGATTTAGCCATTACATTAGTATTTTTTTGGTCAGTGTTCTGTTGCCGTGAAGAAATGTATTTTAGTTGGGGTTTGCTTACAGTTTCAGAAGATTAGTCCATTGTCATCATGGTGGGAGCATGGCAGCATCCAAGATATGGTGCTGGAATAATTGAGAGTTCTACATTAAGATCTGCAAGTAGTAGGAAGGGAGAGCTCCTGGGCCTGACTTGAGTTTTTGAAACCACAAACCCCATCCTCAGTGACCTACTTCTTCCAACAAGGCCATGCCTCCTAATCCTTTCAAATAGTGCTACTCCCTGGTTACTAAGCATTCAAATATATGAACCCGTGGTAGGAGGTGGGGTATTTTTATCCAAACCACCACAGTATGTTACAAACTATTTGCAAAGTCATTGTCCCATCATTTCACTGTATAGTTGAAACAAAGGTCCTCAGCAAGGAGAACAATTTGGAAAGCCCTATTTGGGTAGAGTCCAAGGCCTAGAGATTTTGTACTCTATACCTTTCCATAGTATCTTCCTACCTTTGTTGGCTAGTTTTTATTGTCAACTTGATACAAGCTAGAGTTGCCTTAGAAGAATACCCTCAATTGAACAATTGCCTCCATCAGATTGGGCTATGGGTATGTCTGTGGGGAATTATTTTGTAAAATGTGGGAGGGCCTGGCCCACTGGGTAGCACCATCCCTAGGTAGGGGTCCTCTTCTATATATAAAATTTAGTATGAGCCAAGGAACAAGGCAGTAAGCATTCCTCTGTGTTTCTGCTTGTATTTCTGCCTGGCTTCCCTTAGTAATGGACTGTGACCTGTAGTATAAGCTGAAAATATAAACCGTTTTCTTCCCTAGTTGCTTTTGATCATGGTGCTTGTCACTGCAACAGAAAGCAAAGGAGTTTGGTTTTTATTTTGGTTTTATGTCAAACCAGATGGAAAGCAGTTATCTATACTAATGTGCTTAATCAACTTTTTGGCTCATCCTTAGTAGTGCTTTTCTTTAACTTAGAGGAAGATAAGGAATCCATCATTTACAAAGCTATATTCTCCAACTAGGCCCTTAACTATAGTTTTAATACCATTAGCAAAATATGTGTTCATTGCAAATGAGAGCTTTCCAGTAATACAAAGCACATAGAAAATTTTAAATTTCCTAGTAGCTACATTTAAAAAGATGGAAAGAAACAGGTGAAATTCATTTTAATTATTTAACCTGAAACATTCAAGATATTTCAGCAAGTAGATAGTATAAAAATATTAGTGAGATATTTCACATCCATTTTTATGGCAATTCGGAGATCTAGTGTGTTATTTTCACTCAGAGTGCAACTATACTCAGATTGATCTCATTTCTAATACTCAGTGACACCATGTGGCTAGAAAGTACTGTGTCAGACTGTGTGATTAAGGCTCATTTGGAAAATAAGTGAAGTGGCTGGAAGAACGTGACCACAATTGTGACTGCCACAAACACTCAATATTTTAATCTACTCCTGTTATCCCTTTTTTTCCATGTGTGCTCTTATGGTGGTTTTGTGTGTGTGTGTGTGTGTGTGTGTGCCTGTGATTGTACTCCGTGTTCAGGTTTATTCTCTGCTTCATAGTTGGTTTGGCTCTCTGGTTGGTCTAAGGGCTAAGGGCCTTCTGGAAAAGATCTGGTATGAGAAAGGAAGCAGGCCTCAACTTGAGCCTGGTTGTGCTATAGTTGCCTAATCCGCTAGAAGTCACTCAAACTCTATGGCCATTTGTTCCTTATCTGTAGAAGGCAAGAATTAAAGTACATAGGTTTTATACTTTTAAAATCCTCATTTGAATGTATGTCAAATTTAATTCAACTCCAATTCAAGCTTTCAACACTTGAAAACTGAGAAGAGATTGATTTGTACTTGTCCCCCCTCCAATTTGTTATCAACATTTCCAAACATGCAGAACAGTTGAAACAATGTTACAGTGACTATTTTCCTATATAGATGCTACTGTGAAATTTGCATTTTACTTGTTCATCACTTATCTGTCTGCTTATCTCAGGTTTTGAATATATTTCAAAGTAGGTAGCAGACATCTCTACACTTCCCTTTTAGTCTGCTTTGGGCCTCTTGCATAGCTTACTGAGATGATTTTATATTCCTAATTGGCTGTGTTAATTTTTTAATAGCCGAGAAGTTTCAGCTTATCGACGATCAATTTGCAGATGCTTCTTTTCCTCATCGTCCCAAGCTGGAATCTTTAGAGACAAAGTTAAACGAGTATAAGAAAGAAATACAACACCAGCTCCAGGTAGAAATGTGTCAGAAGGTAAGCTGTAGTCCTTGTTGCTGTTGATGAGAGCCAGGCCCACTTATCTTCTACTGGCTATGTGGGGCCCATCTAGAGCCTTTTATTAAGAAATGGAGTGAATGAAGAGTGAATTTATACTGTTTTCTAGGAACTAATTTTAGTCTTTGTGCTCAATTCATAGATGAAGTATTTTAGAGAAACTGAAATAACAAAAGTTAAGATGGAAGAGAAAAGAAAGTATGAAAAAGAACTGGCTGACTTCCGGAATGAATTTGAAAGAACTTTTCAAGCAAAAAATGAAGCCCTCATTTCTCAAGAAAAGAACATCCTAGAAAGAATACAAAAGCACCGAGAGGTAATATGTGGGCGTAATTTACTAGGTGTCTGTGTCCTGCTGTTGTTAGTAGCTTTGTGGAAGATCTAGAAAGGACAGTGGAGGGAACAAGACTCTCAAGAGACAGGTGGGACTGCTGCCAGGAATACAGAAAAGGCTGAGCTCTGACGAGCTCATGGAGACTTTGCTCAGTAGTGGTCAAAAAGAAGAAGTCAGCAAACAGGCTCAATCTTGTCAGGCAAATTGGAGAGGGCTTTAAGGAAAGGCTTGGAGGTAAGTAGTTTCTATGGGTGAGGGAGAGTGGCTCTTTAAAGCAGAGAGGGTGTTAACATTGCAACACCCAGCTGAGGCAGTAGCCAGGAAGTGGCATAGCAAACCATGTGCTTGGACAAGAGGTTTCTATTCTGGCTCTGGGGAGGATTGATCAATTATGACCACCTGCCTACCTTTTCTGTGTATGTGGGAAGGTAGAAGTGCTGGAGGAATGGTGTTTTGCTAAACTTAATTTGACCTGAGAAAGGCAGCCTCAAGAATGAAAGACCTTGGTGCTCAGCTAGGGGATGAAGAGAGAAAAGAGAAGCAGGCAAGAATGTGAGTGGAAAGGAAATGAAGGAAATGAAGAGATACATGGCCGTCTCAGAATGACCCAGGAGTAGGGTCTGAGTGGCTGTGTTCAGAGTTGCCTCTTTGTTTGCTAAGACAATGTCTGCAGTCAAAAACGACTTATACCACTGTTTTCAGTGTTCATCCAGAGCAATTAGAAAATGTTCAAAGTAGGAGTGCTTCCCCCTAGAGTTCACCCTTACTGACGCTTTTCATAAGACTTGTTATCCAGCATGATATAGGACCACTGTACTATGTATCTAGTGTATCTGGGAAACTATTTTCATCTATGAAAATAGGCATGCATGTTTAAGATAGTGGGTTATGTTGAGACTAGCAACTTTATTTTCAATGTAGGTGACTACCTAGATCCCCATTTAGTTAACACTGTCTGAAAGTATTAAAGATTATCATCATTTTTGGCTGTACCATGTCTTTGGATGCTTGTCCATATCTTCTCCCTGATAAGGCTGTACTATTCTTCAAACACCTAGCTTGATGTCACCTCAGTGGCTTCTTCCCCAGTTCACTGAGTGACTCATGCATGCGTTGTTCTTGCATGTGGTCTTTGTACACTTGAGTTATGAAATAATTCAATCCTGGCATGATCGTTTCTCTCTCCCTCAACCGAATTGTGAGCTCTTTAAAGATGAGGAGCTTTTCCACTCCTGGTGGTGTTTGTTCATTGATGGGATGGCCCATTCACTTGGGAGTTCACCTGAGGCTGTAACTGGAGTCAGAATGATCTAGACAAACATTTAGGTATCATCATCAATTACCAAGGAGATTATCTTCTTTGGGAACTTTATTACTGAATATATATTTTAAAATTTTTCTTCCTGTACTTACCAAATTTTTGAGTAAGGGAATATGAGGGATGCTAAGAAGCTAGATTCTATATTCCTAACAATGGCAATGTAGTTTACCATTCATTGAGGGACTAATGGTTTTTTGTGTGTACAGGAAGTACATTTTTGTGCAACTACAGTATAACTTTAAAAACAAATCTTCATTGAAATCTCTTCAAGGAGAAGTTGTTAACTTAAGTATCTGTAGCTTTCATTGTGTTCTCGAATAAGGAAACAAAGTCTGAGTTCCAGTGTTTTATTTAATTTTGTTTGCTTGCTAAAAGTAACTGCTTTCCTATGCAGATTGAAACAAGAGAAATTTATGCTCAAAGACAGCTTCTACTAAATGATATCGATTTGCTTAGAGGTAGAGAAGCAGAGCTGAAGGAACGAATCGAAGCTTTTGAATTGTAAGTAATACGTGTTCTTTTTGGATATGAAAAAGTTATACTAATTATTATGTCTAAATTTTTTAGCCTTTTCTAAAAGATCGTGTGGGGGGGGGGATGTCTGCAAGGGTACATGCAGGTGCACTTACACATGTGTGTGTCTAGGTCAGAGGTCAATGTGAGGTGGTTTTCTTTTTTTTTTTTTTCTTTTTTCTTCAAGACAGGGTTTCTCTGTGTAGCCCTGGCTGTCCTGGAACTCACTCTGTAGACCATGCTGGCCTCGAACTCAGAAATCCGCCTGCCTCTGCCTCCCAAGTGCTGTAATTAAAGGCGTGTGCCACCACCACCCAGCGATGGTGAGGTGGTTTTCTTTATCATTCATCACCATATTTTTTTCAGTGTCTTTCATTGGTTGGCCTGAAGCTCAGTGATTGAGAGCAAGCTTTGGGCATCCGAGTATGTCTGTCATCTCCCATACCATGCCTGGCTTTTATATAGGTACTGGGGATCTGAACGTGGGTTCTTGTGCTTTCACAGCAAGCACTTTATGTACTGTTATCTCCCCAGCCAAATAAAAGCCTAGTGTGGTAGTGCATGTCTGGAGTCCCAGCACTTTGGAAAGGTGAGACAAGATGATTTCCATGAGTTTGAGACCAGCTTAAGCTCCATGGTGAGTTCTAGGTAAGCTGGATATTTGAATCAGGTGTTCAGACCTGCTATTGTATTGAAAAAAATGTGAAATATAGAATAGTCCAACTTGACTTGTCATAGATGGAGCTATTTCTCATGGTGTTAATACTCTGCCTAAAAACAAAACAAAATTGCCAGGACAGTTCCTGGCTCTGAAGGTAATATCAACTGATTTAGAAGGTATAACTTGGGGTTTTTCTTGTAAAGTATTAGATAATTAGTTGGAAATCATGGTGAAATATTTCTATCAGACTGATCTGAGGCTGGACAACTTGGATATTCTCCTAATGTTTCTATAGATTGTGTGCTTTGCTGCTACCTTAGTTATCAGACCTGCTAGATAGGCTCATGTATGTAGCTGAACTCCAGGCATCCTGGCCTACTCCATTTACCTACTTTGTACTCCAGTAAGGAACTCTGTGCTAACTTGGCTCCTCTGGCATGGAACCATTTCTCATGTTGGGGGCAGGGGTGCTACTTAATGTTTTCTAAGTGCTCAGAATGTTTCATCCTTCGGTTCTTACCTGGGACTGCTAGGAAGCTCACAACCTGTAGTGTGTATATAACCTTTTTTCCCAATTAGAGTTTGCTATTAGCATTCATATGTTCTTTAGAAGTCTTAATACATTAAAGAAGTTGTCGCTGTCTTTATTGGTGTTGTTTTCTCACTTCTGTATGCTCAGTTTATTTGATTTCTTTTCTACTTTACTTTTTCTATCCACTTCTTCTGCTCTTCCTTCCAAGCATTCGGGTAAATTAAGTGTATTTTTCCCACTCCATGCCTTTTCGGTTTAGCCAGCAGAGGATGCTGGTGCTGACACCTGGAGCTTTTGCTTAGTTCTTAAACCAGTGAGCTTTAGGTAGTGGTTCTCAGAATGGCTGGTTCTCTGCAGTACCTGGGAGGTAGAGAACTGCTAGTCCTACTCACTTAAATGTCTCACTAGGAAGACCCTGTGGGGGTCAGTGTGTAACAAGAATATGACTTCTCCCTCCCTTCTTCTCTCCCTCTCTTCTTTCCTTCTTCTCTCTCTCTCTTCTTTCCTTCTTAGTTCCCTTCTGTCATCCCCCTTTTCCAGTATTTAATCAATAGATTATTAAATGTTGAAAGCAGGTCTTAAGCTTTTAGTATCTATGGGCTAGTGAATTAGATCCAACAGTTGTAAACAGTATTAACAGAACAAACAGTTATGTGTGTAAGCTAATTTTTGTTTCCGCTTTTGTAACATTATTCTTTACTTTTAAATTGATTATAGCCACTTACCATCTATAGCCAGGTTTTTGTTATGTCTTAGATTTTTTGTTTGTTTGTTTGTTTGTTTTGGTTTTTTTTTTTTTTGGTTTTGTTGTTGCTGTTGCTTTTTTTTTTTTTTTTTTTTGAGATATGTTTTTATTTTGTTTTTAACCCTGGCTGACCTGAAACTCACTTTATAGACAAGGCTGGCCTTAGACTTGCAATGATCTTTCAGCTTCAGCCTGTCTAGTGTTAGAATTATAAGCATGGGCTCACAATGTAACCACTTGATGGAGATCTCTCTCTCTCTCTCTCTCTCTCTCTCTCTCTCTCTCTCTCTCTCTCTCTCTCTCTCTCTCT
>JANHMN010000005.1:99270576-99301917 GCA_030674055.1 Rhabdomys pumilio | reverse complement strand
TCTCTCTCTCTCTCTCTCTCTCTCTCTCTCTCTCTCTCTCTCTCTCTGTGTGTGTGTGTGTGTGTGTGTGTGTGTGTTTTAATTTTAAAACTAGGGCCAATTAAGAGCACTAGCTGCTCTTCCAGAGGTTCTGAGTTCACTTCCCAGCAACCACATGGTGGCTCACAACCTTCTGTAATGGGATTTGATGCACTCTTTTGGTGCTGTCTGAAGACAGCTACCATATACTCATAAAATAAATAAATAAATATTTAAAAAATAAAAAAATGAAAAGTAATCTATTTATTGGTGTGTGACTGGGTTCATGCATGCCACAGCAGTGCACACATGGAGGTTAGAGGACAACTCATGAGAGTCAGTTCTTTCCTTCTGTCATGTGGACGTGGGCCCTGGGACTCAAACTCAGGCTTGGCAACAAGTGCCAAAAGCTGCCTTAGCCAGTATTTCAACGTTAGTTCTCTCCTGTAGGAAACGACTTTGGCATTGACTACTTTCTACTTCTTTTTTTTTTGTTTGTTTGTTTTTCAAGACAGGGTTTCTCTGTGTAACCCTGGCTGTCCTGGAACTCACTCTGTAGACCAGGCTGGCCTCAGAAATCAGAACTCAGAAATCCACCTGCCTCTGCCTCCCAAGTGCTGGGATTAAAGGCGTGTGCCACCACTGCCCGGCTCCTTTCTACTTCTTTAAGCCAGGTGCCCCTGTTCTCCCTCCCTAGTGTGATATACAGTAACTGGTCAGTTTATAAAATATAGGGAGACTTTCTCTTTTACTATTTAGAACAATAACATAAAGTGCTGTTTGCTTTCCTACAAAAATTTTTTTTGGTTAATTTCAGGACTCAGAAGCTCCAAGAAGAAAAAACTAAAAGTGAGACTGAAGCACTTCGGAGACGGGAACAGAATTTAAAGAATATTGAAGAGGTTTATGATCAGAAACTCAAAGCTGAACTTCTAAAGTAATTGTTGGGTGTTTTTATTTGAATTAAGTGGGTGAAAATGTAACCAAAATTGATGAAGATTTAATAAGACTAATATTTACATGACAAAATTCAGTGTTTGAACAAAACTATTTTCTTTGACAAATCAAGCTTTTTTGATGAATAAGATGGTTTTTAAAGCATACAATGTAGAAAATCACATCAGATACTCTTATTCATAACTCCTCTGGCTGTGAGGGCTTGTGATTTACTTTAACCTTACATATATATGTAAGTATGTATTAGATTGTATAATTATTCCCTTTAACCTTAGAGTACCATAGGTCTTGCTTAGTTTGTGTAGCGGATCAGCTGTAAAATTGGAATTCTAATTACTTTAGACATTTTTTTATGCTTGCCTCTGAGATGAATGCCAATAACAATTACAAGTTGTTTAAGGTAGAATTTGATCGTGAACTTGTGCTTTGTTCTCTCAAGACTCTGTAAAGCCAGAACCAAAAGAAAGGAGCTAAAGTAAACTATATGAAGAAAAAGGTAATGTAGGGAAAAGAAATTATGACAGCTACAGTTAATTTGGCCTGCCCACCTTCTCTCTTGCTTCTTGCTATGTAGCCCAGGTTGACCCAAAATTCTTGATTGTTTTGCTTTAGGCTTCCAAGTTCAGTGGTAGCGAATGTGTGCCATCATACCCAGGTACTCTAGTCTGAATTTTATGGCCCACTGACTAGAATCCCAGAGCAAGGATAATTGGATGGTAATTTTTCTCAGTGGCAGGTGTACATGTCCCACCTAATAGCCTTTAATATTTGTCTTCGGTTTCAGCAAAGGTAAGGGTGAGGGATGTTCAGCACAGGAGGGTTTGTCTTTCTTTTTGCCCATCTCTGACTAGTGATAACTGGGGAAAACAGTAAAACTCCATGGTAATATCTCTTTTGCTAATGCTGATATGGATATAATACCAGTAGGTAGTTGGGATTGGGGAGTTAGCACAGGTATATTACAAATGACTGAGTGTCTTGCCATTTCTGAGGATACAGAATCTGTTGTATACTAGGCAAACTTTTCTTTGTTTCCTTTTATGCTCTCTGCATGAATTATGGCCAATAGAAAAGTAGTTGTTTTCAGTAATCTCATAACATCCTTCATTTTGTGTGATTGAGTTTTGGAACTATATTTATAGGATGGAGGTTCTATTGGACCTTTGATATTTAAAATTCAGTTGTATGGCCTTAGAATTGAGACTTTGAAGTTTCTCCTAAGCCGTGTTGCTACTTTAGGTATGCTGGGCCACAGGTAAGCTCCTCAGGATTAGTGGTCTCTTTAGGTAGATGGCAAGGACCTCACTTTAGTCATTCTGATTCTCAGGTACCAACTGGAACTAAAGGATGACTACATCACTAGAACAAATAAACTTCTGGAAGAGGAAAGGAAGAATAAAGGTGATATGGAGGGCTGGCCCATTTTACTTCTGATATAGGTTATTAGCCTCCTAAGTTGCATTTGTTGTATATTCTTTTTGTTTTTTTCTTGTTTTGGTTTTTCAAGACAGTGTTTTTGTGTGTAGCCCTGGCTGTCCTGGAATTCATTCTGTAGACCAGATTGGTCTTTAACTTGAAGATCTGTTTGCCTCTGCCTCCCGTGTGCTGGAATTAATGGTGTGTGTCACCACTGTCTGGCATCTGTTGTATGTATGTTCTTAAATTTGTGTTTCACTTTTTACAAAACATTTATTTGCATATTTATTAGGAAGAGGGGGTGTATGTGTTAAGTAGTGTGCATGTAGAGGTCACAGGACATAATGGGACTTGGTTTTTGTCCTTCTACTGTTGGGTCTCTAGAATTGAAATTGGGTTGTCAGACCTAGCAGCAGCTGTTTTACCCACTAGTCCATCTCACTAGTTCTTCATTTCTTTTTTAAAGATTTATTTTGATTTTATGTATGTGGGTGTTTTGCTTGTACACGTGTCTGCACCATGTGCATACAGTGCCCATAGAGGCCAGTAAAGCATGTCGGATCCCTTGGAGCAGTTACAGATTGTGAGCTGCAATGTGGGTGCTGAGAATTGAGCCCAGGTCCTCTGAAGGAGCAGCCAGTGCTCTTAACTGCTGAGCCATCTCTCCACCTCCATTATAGAAAATTTTCCTTTCTCTGTCCTGTGAGCAGGTTTCATTATCCTTTTTTTCTTACGTATTTTTATACTTCCTAAGTTCTCAAGTTTACATTAACCCGAGTCTATGAAAGTTGAATACATTTTTAATTTTCACATATTTTACTTTTCAGTTTATTTGTAGGAAATTATGAAAAGAACATGAACTTTGGAAATTTCAAATATTTTTTGAAGTAAACTAGAGCCGCTTATTTACTATTGACTAGATACCAACTGTGTGTCTCCTTTTGCTCCTGTCTTACAGAAGCAGATACATCTTATAGTTTAGTGCTCTCGTGTATTTAGAGTTAATAAATTGTTTTTGATATATATCTACATAGAGTTTTGTTTCAGGAAGGAAAAAAACTACAGAAGGAAGACAGATCTTAAAGTTTGCTTTTAAGGAAAGTAGGCACTCTTTAACATTTAAGGTCCCATGCCCTGCCCGGAGAGAGTAACTGGTTAGTGTGTAGTAGGAATTTTACCACATATATGGCAGTTGTAGTTTGGCATCACTCATTGGTGGGACTTATTTCTTATTTGCCCACTACAATTTTGGCTGATAAACTTATTGCTTTAAAATATGAGACAGTGGTGATTAGGACTCACAGAGTGGCCATAAATTATTAAATGTCTTTTATGTTCAGTAGGAAATCACTATTTGGTTCTTCTTTATTCCCCAGAAAAGACTATTCATCTGCAAGAAGAACTCACAATTATTAATTCAAAAAAGGAAGAACTCAGTAAATCTGTAAAACATATGAAAGAAGTTGAGGTAATTGTTAAACCTATTTCTTAAGTTTCCTTAGTGACATATTAGGGTTAATGCTTTATTTTTATTTTTATTTTTAAAGATTTATTTATATGACTACACTGTAGCTGTGTTCAGACACACCAGAAGAAAGCATTAGATGGTTGTGAGCCACCATGTGGTTGCTAGGGATTGAACTCAGAACCTCTGGAAGAGCAGTTAGTGCTCTTAACCACTGAGCTATCTTTTTAGCCCCTTTTTATTATTTATAGAGAATATAAAGGTGTTTTAAGATTTATTAATTTTTATTTTATGTGTATGGCAGTTTTGTCTGCATGTATGTCTGTGCACCACATGTGTACAGTGCCTGTGGAGGGCGGGAAATCCCCCTGGTACTGGAGTTACCCAGGGTTCTTAGCTGCCATGTGTGAATCCCCATGCTGGGAATTGAACCCTGGTTTTTTGGAAGAACAGTCTCTTGACATTGAACTATGTCTTTACCTCCTTATGCCATCTTTTTCGTCTGCTTTGACTAATTATTTTACGACTAAGAAGGTGATAGTTGAAGTTAATAGAATAGGTTCTAATTTTAAGCAAAGGCACATAGAAGAAAGAGCTTGGATCTAAGAATCCTGCTGCTCAAATTCTCTCTCCCTCCTTAACTGCTTATGTGTCTTTAGGCAAGTTCTGTGACTGTAATCTTAGAGATTTTTCTAACAATACATGATTGTTGGGGGAGTTGGGTAAAGTACCCATAACAAGTGGCCAATAGATATTATCTTTTATCTTACCAGCAAGGAATAAGTGAGACCCTGTCTAAAATAAACTGAAGTGGATTCTGTAGGTGAAGTTTACCTTTGTGTTCTTGGGACACATTAGACTAAGAAAATGAAAGCACCTCACAGCTGTAGAGACTGTATCCACCTTTTATCTGTTTATGTTTTTAAAATGTCTTGTTATGTCATGCAGTTGCATTTGGGAATTGACTCCAAATTACATTCACCATACACCCTTCCCTCACTTCATAGGACAGAAGTCTATTGGTACAGGCTCTAAGCTGCTGGCTATCACCAGTGCAGAAGGGATTTTGTTGCAGAGGGCCTGACCTCTGTCTGGTAGTCACTGTCATTCATTTGTGATGCTCAGATTCAGATAGCCATCCAGCCTTTACTTTTGCAGTGCTGTGAAAGTTATTGAGATATGTTTTCCTTTTTCAATTGTAGCTGGAGCTGGAGTCTGTCAGAGCTCAGTTTTTAGCAATGTCAAAACAAAACCATTCACTGAATGAGAGGGTGAAAGAGATGAGTGATTACTCACAACTGAAAGAAGAGAAAGTGGAGCTTCAGGCACAAAATAAATTACTTAAACAGCAACTGGAAGAGAATAAGAATGAAAACTTACGTCTCCTAGACCGTATGTCTTTTCCTGTGATCTGCATGTTTCTGTAATTTCCATTAGATCAGGATTCTAGAACTACTACCTATCTGTAAGGGAGGCTTACCTTGGGAGAATCTTTTAAGATCCTGACATTGAAGTTGCTTATATTTTGTTTGCTATTGCATAATTAGGAATTTCATTTAAGTAATATTTGTTAAGTAACTACCTCTCTCTCTGGGTGGCTTCAGGCTTTATGCTCTCTGATTGTTGCCTCAGGCAAGCCAGTAAGTACTTGGAGCAAGGCAGGGAGAAGAAGTTGAAATTGTAATTATTTCTAATCCTAGCCTTGGCCTCCAGGTACAACAGTCTAGACTGCCTGCCTACTGTGATTCTAAACCAAGAGAGCTCATTAGTCCCTTCTTGACACCTCCCACCAGTGCTCTGTGCCTTTGCTTACTCAGTGTACCTCTGGACGTTTTTCCTCTCCTAAGCCCCTATTTCTAAGAGAGTCCTAACATTGTGGCCTAGTTTCTACGACATTATCCTTTATGATTACCCTACATAAGGCATACTTTACTAAAGGGGCCTTTGGGTGACCCAAATGGAGAGCACCATCTACCTTGTTTCTGGAGCCTGTCTGCCATGGGCCGATGTTCATATGACATGAAACCAAGGACAGGAACTGATAGGTGACAACTGGGGAGCTCTTTCTTAGAATACTTTCTACATGTGGTATGGGAAAGAGATAAGCTTTTGAGTTAATTTAAAACTTTGAAAGAATTCTTTATCTTAGAGGGCTTCCAGAGGAATCCAATTATATTGCATTAAATTATTTTATTCTGAAATTTGTGAATCAAGATTGTTCTTAGGTCACTTAATAGAATTAGTAGAATATTAATTGCATGAGTACAAAGAAAGGAAACTGTTTTAAACCTCTCTAGCTGCTTTTTCTTCTTAGTGAAATAGGCAAATTTAAGATTGATAATGACTAGGAAGATTTTCTTTTTCTTTCTTAAACCTTCTTAGGTATAACTCAGCCACCTCCTGAGCTTTTGATTTTTAAGAAAGAATTACAGAAGACAGAAAAGGCCATGGCACTGGAGCATAAGGGCTTTGAAAGTCATAAGCAAGCTCTGCAAAGACAGCTGCAGAGCGAGGTGAGTGTTGTTCTTTATTTTTAAGGGAACTATACCAGTCTATTTTGTAGTAGTTATAGAAAGCTTACACTTGTCAAGCCAGTGAAATCAGATTATTTGAGTACAAAGAATTCTTTCCCCCAGTATTGCAAAAGAGGCTTTCTCATGTGAGTAAATTCTCTGGTGATTCTGACTTCATATTCCTGATGATAATAGCACTGGAAGGAAAGCAAACTCATGTAGACCTAAACTTCTCAGAGGTCCTGATAATTCCCATGTCTTTTGATACCTGCTTTGTGGCTTACACACATCTACTGTGTCACTGTGATTTCTGTCTGTGAGTGATAGAATAGCTATTTTTAGATAGGTAGCACACACATCCCAGCACTCAGGAGGCAGAGGTAGGTGGATCTCCTTGAGCTCTGCGACAGCCGGGGCTTCATAGAGAGACCTCGTCTCAAAAAACCAAAGCTTGTTTGGTGAAAAACTTGTTTGGATGTTGTTTTAGTAACGGTCATCTTATTGATTGTTGGTGTAAAATGCTCTTAGAATTGGCAAAATAAAAGAATATAAGCACAATAAAAGACATTTATAAAACTGTAATTGTATGTATTTCTTTTTCAGATAGAAAATTCTACACAGCTGAGGACTCAGATAGCAGAATATGATGCTTCTGTTAAAAGGTTAACTGTTCAGGTTGCTGATTTAAAGTCACAACTAAAACAGACTCAGACAGGTTGGAGAGTTTTTTTTTTTAAATAAATTGTTTATTATGTGTGCATGTGCAAGAGAGAAACAGATACATAGAGCACAGGACTTTTCAAGAATTGGTTCTCTGCTTCTCCCTTAGTGAGTCAGTGAGTCTCTTGTTTTAGTGTCTGAAGTGCCTACTCCAGGCTAGCTAACTTGTGCACTACTGACCCATTGTCCTGCTGGTTCTACCTCTAACTTGCCATAGGAATGCAGATGTGTGCTCCTACATGTAGATTTTTTCTTTAATTTGACTATTTCCTAGATGTATAAAGTACATCTTGATCGTATCCACCCTTCTCTCTCTCTCTCTAGCTTCTGCCTCCCATCATTCTATCTTCCTTTCAGCTTCAATCCTCTTTATTCCCCATGTAACCCATTGAGTCCAGTTAGTATTGTCTATATGTACATGGTTATGAGGTCATTCCCTGTGGTATAGGCAGCCTGTCAATGCCACCACCCAAAAACAACTGTTAATCTCTCTTCAGCTATGAGTGCTCCACCCCCAGCCCCCAGTGCTGGTAATTTTAACTGTCTTGTTGTTATGGAGATAACCATAGACACTCTGAGTTCGAGTGTGCAACAGCTATGTCCAGAAGATAGCATTTTATAGCACTTGTTCTCATCTGCCAGGGCTTATAGTCTTTTCATACCCTCTTCCCCGATGTTCTCTGAGCTTCTGGGAGGTGTTACTAGAGATGTGCCACCTATGGGTCAGCATTCACACTTGATTATTCTTGGTACTTTGAACATTTATGAGTCTCTGCATTAACCATTACCCATTGCAATAAGAAACTTCTCTAACCAAGGTTATTAGAAGACAATTTTACGTTCATATTTAGATTGCAGTTTAACAGCATAACCATTTAGCCAACATCATAAGCAACATCAAAAGGTTTTCTTTTGGACCTATGATTTCTCTACCCATTTTTTTTTAAATATGGCCTCTCTACATAGCCCTGGCTATCCTGGAACTTACTATGTAGACTAGGATGGCCTCAGACTCAGAGATCCACTTGCCTCTGCCTCCCTAGTGCTGGCATTGAAGGCATGAACCACCATACCTAGCTACCCATGTTTTTTTTTTGATGTTTGTTTTTTGACGATTTATTATTTTAAATTTTTTATAATTATAATTATTTTTAAATTAATTTATAGGGCCATTTCACCTATGTATGTATGTGCACTTTGTGCATACCTGGTACTTATGTAGGCCACAGGAGGACATTGGATCTAATTCTAGTGGGTGTTCAGAACTGAACTTGGGTCCTCTGAAAGAGCAGCTAGTGTTCGTAATTGCTGAGCCATATCTCCAACTTCCTACTTAGGGGTTTTGACCATGTTTATAGTATCAGTAACAGTTACAGTGAGCTCTCTCCAGTGGAAAAGACCTCAAATACACTTAAGAGAGCAGTTGGTTCCTCCCATGTATAGTCTTGCCACCAGGTCTTTTCTATGTGGGTTTTAGGGATCGAACTCAGGTAGTCAGGCTTGTATAGCAGTCACTTTTACCCACTAAGCCATCTCCCTGGCTCCAAGAGGCAGTTTTATGTATGTACGTGTGTATGTAAAGTTTCAGGTGGTTGTAAAAATACAATGATTGTGATCTATTAACCACTCAGTAATATTGTATTAGGGAAAGGCTATAGAAACAAAAATCATATCAGAAATGAAACTTCTATCTTAGGAATATCAACTGAGTCATCAGTCACAGTGTTTCACTCACCTTTATAGATAAGCCAAACAGGCCAGGTGTGCAGGTGGCATAGATGGTCCCAAGTTTGTTTTCTAACTTTTTTCCTGTTTGTTTTGGGGTGTGGGGGGTGGGGATGTATATTGAGGTTCAAGAACAAGTTGCAGAAAGGAATCTGTTCTCTCCTTCCTTGATGTGGATCCCTAGGATTGAAGTGAAATGGTTACTAGCAAGTGCCTAAACCTTCTGAGTATCTTATTGCTTCCCCACCCCAATCTCAATGTTTTCTTTCGTGCGTGTGTGTGTGTGTGTGTGTGTGTGTGTGTGTGTGTCTGTGTGTGTATGTATGTATGTGTGTGTATGTGTGTGTGTCTGTTAAGGCTAACAGGACAAGGTTTTCCATATATCTATATATTCTTTACCAGACCCAGACCTTTGTATAAATACATAAGAAAAGCAGGATAGACCATTGCTTTCAGAGTTGGAGACCTGCTTTGTTTTGACCTTCAGTTGAAGTTGTTTGATCTTGGACATGACATATTTAAAACTTCAGATTTCCTATTTATAATGGAGATAATGATGCCTATTGGGCCATAGTGGGCAAAGATAGAATAGATAATAGGGTATGAGCTGGTATATGGAAGCCACTTGAGCACTAGTTACTGCTCATGATTCATTACTGTCTTTGCTGTGAATGTCTCTTCCCCCTGTTTCATGGAAAGAGGAAAAAAGCTTGAATACTTAGTTCTTCAGTTGGTTTGGGGTCCAGTATATATTTGTTACAGTTCAGCTTGTTTTTCATCCTTCCTTTTTTGTCTTCCTCAGTTCCTTCTTGAACTTTTATCAGTCACTTGTTCTTTCCACCTTAACTAGTTTATGTCTAGGTCTTTCCTCATTTCTAAACTCTTCCAATGCCCTGTTTTCTGCTAGCAGTTGGTTGCCAGACTGTCTGCCACTGAAGTTATAGCAGTCTTGTAATGTGAAAGAAGTTCAGTGGGCGAGGCTCCTGCAGTGTACCCACATGGCTTACCTCTAGGCTGTTGTACACTTGGTTTTGTAGCGTCATAAGGAGCTGTTGCAGGGTTAGATGCAGCATAGGCATGAGATTTGTGCTGGGAAATCTCAGCAGCTCTAGGAATTGCTGACTATGTGGCCCACACATCAGGAAGACCCCCATCCCCTTTCTCACTCAGCAGAGAGCAGTGGAAATTTCTGGCCAGGTTATCTGGTACTTGGACTTGGCAAGAGACTAATTATATTGCAGTCAAACGTGTGAATATTTCATGCTGGTTGGAATAAACAAAGATTTATTAAATGTGTTTGCTATCATTCAGATCTGGCTACACTGTACTCAGTAAATTATATATTTTTACTTCTCCGACATAGCAGACTCATGTGTAACAGATTGTGAAATTTATCGTGTTTATAAAGGCTTACTTACTATATGAAGTTAGCTTTTAGTAAATGTTAATGAATATGACTATGGATTCAGAAACTGTTTAATATGTAGGCTTGTTTTTACTACCTTAAAATATTAAGTATAATTTAATTTTATTCATAACCTTTTATCCTCATTTCTCAAAAATTTTTTTTTTGTGACTTACAGCCCTAGAGAATGAAGTGTTCCGAAATCCAAAGCACTCTCTGATTCATTCCCTGAGTGGCCTATTGAGTGGCAAGAAGGCACCCCACAACGAAGATACAAGTGGGGATTTCTTGAATATACCCCTTGAACAGAACAAAGTTATGGCAGGTGCAGTTATGTCAAGGGTCCCACCTTTTGTAAATACAGCAACAGAGGCTAGTTCCCCAGACTCTGACCTTGAGTTTGTAGCCAGTAGTACTAAAGCCAAAGTAAAAGAGCTAGAGCAAGAGGCTGAACGCTTGGAAAAGGCATTCAGAGCTTACTATCAAAGAGTTACTCAGAATCCTCCTAGGAGCCCTCAGCCAGCACAGAGTCCTTCATCTGTATACTCGGTGGGAGCTCTCAGAAGCATAGCTTCCAATTCCACGGATAGACATGTTTCTGCAGAGGACAGAGTTATCTCTGAACAGCCTCTTGCGGACGTGCTGAAGGAAGAAAAGAGTGATGTGTCCAAAGCGTTCATGGGCAGTGTGGTTTCACGGCCATGCAGGACCTCTTCCTCCACACGCCTCTCCTCTACACCCCATCCAAAATCAAGAAGAAGTCTTGATAATGAAATGTATCTGGAAGGTAAGCCACTGTCCAGAGGGTTGTGATGTACATACTTTAGACTTGGGCAGCATGCTCAGTAGGCAGCCTGGAGGAGTCTGCTCCAGCACTGGTGGCTGTTCTCATCCTACCATATCCCGCTCAACAGTGGTAACCCTCCCATGTCACAGGATAGCTGTAGAAGTCAGCAACACAAATGGTATTAAGGTCTAGTTTCCTTAGCACACGGAAGTGTTGAGGGAGCACATGAAATTTGTCTTGTTGCTGATTAGTTTTATATGCTCCAATATCACTTCTATAGTTTGATTTTGGTGCTTGAACCTTTTTGGTTCTCACACATCAAGCTTGGCTATTTGCAAGGATGCTGTAGGATTTATTTTCAAATTAATAGAAGTTTTTCCTTAGGCAACCTGGTGGTCCCCTGCTCCCAGGAGGTCACCATACTGATGCCAAACTTAGTGCAGATACCCGATAGGCATAGCGCACTACAGCCCAGAACTTCTGCACTCAAGCAATCCTCCTGTTTCAGCCTCCCAAGTAGCTGGGATGAAAGCATGCACCACTGCGCCTGGCTTAATAGAGCTTTTTAAAAAATCTTTTCTCCATGCAGGTTGTAACATTTTTGCCCTGATTCATTCTTCCTAATAGGTCTCAGGAGATTACAAATTACTTCCTCCAGCCCTTGTATTGACAGAGCGTCTGCATCACCTGCTGCTTCCCCTACTCCTTGTCCTGAGAGAACAGCCCAGTCATCGCCTGTTCCATCTAGGCACAGCTTCTCTGGTCCTTTCTCCAGTCCTCCAGAGCAAAATGGATAGTAAGTTATTTTCTCATCATCTTCTGTTGAGTCATGCCACTAACCTGCTGTTTTGACCTTTACGCCTTTGGTCTTTTAAAGACCATGTGGCAGTCTGGAATTTACAGTTAGATTGTAAAGTCATTTGTGGTCTTTGAAAGTCATTTGAATTATGAGGGAGAGTGTGCAATAATTGTATGAATAAATATCTTCCTGGGTCTGTGAATGAATTTGGTTCATAAAGGCAGTTGCTTATAAAGTTGTCACAGCAAATAAATTGGGCTCATTTTGAGAGCTGGAGAAATTTCACATGTCAAAATGTCATTTAAAAATATGTTTTAAGGGTCACGAGTGGTGGCATACACCTTTAGTCCCAGCACTCATGAAGCAGAGGTAGATGGATCTCTGAGTTCAAGGCCAGCCTTGGTCTACAGAGTGAGTTCCAGGACTGCCAGGGCTATATAGACAGACCTGTCTCAAAAAACAATGACAAAAAATGTTTGGCATTTAAATATAAATAAGGTTTCAGTTTGTGTATTATTGAAATAAATTCTGAAGTAATGATGGACACTAGGGTATGACTGTCAAAGTAGGAAGAAATGGATGAGGCCAGCCAGTTGCCTGAGCTGTAATTCACAGGCAGGACCACAACAGGAGATTCTGATACTTGTGGGCTCCGGTTGGGTACCTGATGTTTATGAATGCTTGCCTGTTCATACTTGAAAACTGCTTGTGTGTCTACCGTGGTCCTAGGGCATTTATATTCTTTGATGTCTTTTAGATTGTAGTTGTTTTGTTTTCAGACAGGCTGATTTGCTATATTGCCCAGACTGACTTTAAACTTGTAATGATCCTCTTGCCTGCCTGCCTCTTGCACTCTGAGGCAACAGGCATGAGACTCCAAGGCCAGCTTGTATTGAATTTTCTTATGAGGAAGCCAAAAAGAGCATCAAGACCCATAGAATGTAAAGTCAGCACACTTTGATATATAGTTTGGCTTGTGCAGTTGCATCTTCAGCTGGTTTGTGCTGAATTTGTTTGTTTGCATGGAATTTGTCTTTAGAGAAAATGTATAGTGGTTACTAGAAAACTAGGAATTGTATTGAGAGTATGCTATTCTTTGAAACGATGTCTATTTCAGGGCATAGGGTGGTAACAAGGGAGATGACTGAGTAAATATAGACTAGTTGCCAAGAAAAATGCCTGGTGGCAGGCTCTGTCCTCTGGAGCCATTCTGTCTCCCACCACATACCACACATATAAACTCACACTTTTACTTATCATTTTTCTTCTCTATTGAAATATATTGCGATAGAAGCTAGGATCTCGTACATGCTGGGCAAGCATTTTTTAATGTGTATGGGCATTTTGCTTCCATGTACTTCTGTATACCACATGCCTTCCTGGTGTCTACAGAGGCCAGAAGAAGGTGTCAGGTCCCCTAGAACTGGAGTCACAGGCTATTTCGAGAAGCCATGTGAGTGCTTGGAATTGAACCAAGGTCCTCTAGCAGAGTGGCCAGTGTTGTTAACCATTTAGCCATCTGTGCAGCACTTAGAGAGCCATTCTTTATAAGCCAATGAAAAAAAATGAGTGTCAGAGCCAAGCATCCGTGCTTATGTGTAACCCCTATATTTGGGGGTCTAAGAAAGAATTGCCAGGAGTTTGAGGTCAGTTTGATCTACATAGATCTAGGCCAGCCAAAGAGAGCCTATCTTAAAAAAATAGCAAAACATTCTGTAAATTATTTTTAACAACCAGATAACTTGTGTTACCCTATTTTCTTGGCTTTTTATGTTGTTACTAACACTTCATATTCATGTATTTATTCTTCCAATCTAGTTTATATCAGAGACAAAGTGAAACGCAAGATAAAAGTGAGTTTTCAGATGTCGACAAGCAATCTTTGAAAGATAAGGAGAAATTTGAACCACCTTTCAGATGTAAGTTTTGAATATTAAGTTTTGTGTATATATGTCCATGTTTACATATGTGCCATTATACCTTTGTAGAGGTCAGAAGACAACTTCAGATGGCATATTTTATCTAACACCTTGTTTAAGGCAGGGTCTCATCATTCCATTGTATACCAGTATGCCAGGCTATATGGCCTGTGAGTAAACTAATGTAGATTTTCCTATCTTAGCCTTCCATCACGCTTTAGTCATGCTGGGATTACAGACACCCACTATCATGACCCTTTTTATGTGGGTTCTGGGAACTCTAACTCAGGTGCTTCCTCCCCTTGCAAAGCAAGCACTTTACTCATGGAGCCAATCTTCCTAGCCATATAGCATTTTTAAAAAAAATTGTATTTACTTGTATGTGTAGAGGTATATATACACACATATATACACCTGCCTGTATATCTGTGTGTCTTGTGTCCATGGGGGCCAGAAGAGGGTGTCAGATTCCCTGGGGCTGGGATTACAGATGATTGTTAACTGTCATGAGAGTGCTGGGTAGTAGGAATTGAACTTGTGTCCTTCTTAAGAGCAGCCAGTGTTTCTTTTTACTGATGAGCCATCTCTTCAGCCCCACCCCAACCCTAACAGACACCCATCAGTTTTTATAAGTAGAAATGTAGGAAAGCTTTCTTTTAACAAAACAGTCAGATGTTGAGACATGTCTATTTCGTGATATGGTGCAGATGCATTGCTTTATTTTTCTTTTTAAACAATTTTATTGCACTTTTATTGTGTGTGTATGCACATGTATATAACATATATGTGTAGCACAGTGCACATGGGGAGAGAACAACTTGCATGTGTCGGCTCTCTTGGTTCACTCTGTGTGTCCCAGGCATTGAACTCAGTAGTCTAGCTTAGTGGGAAGCACCTTTACTTGCTGAACCGTCTTGACAGCCTTGCTTCATCTTTCTGTGACAGAGAATTTTAGGGTGCACTTGAATTTCCTTTGAAAACAATTGGTATAATTCATAGTTTCCAAGTAAAAACTAATGTCATAAAGTGAATCTATATTTCAAGGCTGGGGTTCCTTGAATAAGTAGTTTTTCATTGTTCACCCTTTTTCCTTTCTGTGGAATATGAAGATATTTTCTTTAAGTTATATTGATTCTGTTGATTCTTCAGACTTAAGCAAACCTCATCTTCACTGATAGAATGGAGGTGAAAGAATATTCAAATGAGGGGCTGGAGCAGTGGCTCAGTCTGTAAAGTGCACCCACATAAAAAAGGCTGGGTGAGTGGTGCACACTGGAAGTAGAGGCAAGAGGATGCCCTGGAGCTTCACTAGCCAGCCAGCCTAGCCAAATCAGTGAACTTTCAGGTTGAGGGATAAACTCTGTCGCAAAAAATAAGGTGGAGTGTGACTGAGAGACACTGAGCGTTGACCTGACCTCCACATGGATACACAAAAATTAAGATGAGAGTCAAGAAAATGGTGGCTTGGCTATAGCCTTGCCTCTGGCTGTATCACCCTACTTTATAAGTATAATAAGGATATAGGGTCCATCACCTCTGAGACTCTTTCTCACTTGAGAATTCTTTACATTTGTATATAATTTCATTGTCATATCTGAAAGAATCATAATCTGCATAGTTAAATGAAAAGATTTAGTAAAATTTGTCAATTTTTTAACTCAACAGTTAATATGACTTTGTTAAATCATTAATTTTTCATTCTTTGAGAATTTCATACATGTATACAATGTATTTTGATCATAGCCACTGCCTGTTCTTCCTCAACTCCTTCCTGACTCCCCCTGCCTTGTCTCCCTCCAAACCACTGAATCCAGTCTGAGCTGTCTCTATGTGCACGGGTATTCGGGTGTAGGGTCATCTACTAGGGCAGGGGTAACCAGCAGGAGCCTCTTTCCAAAAGTACACACAAACTGACTCCTTACTTCAGGAGTTGTCGGCTACTGAGTCCTCCCTTCTGTACCAGAGTGTTGACTGCCTTTCCATTATTGATATTTAAGTTGACTCAAAGGATTTTATCAGTGAACCAAATGAATTCTCTACTAGTGCATTGATTTTTTTGTAAGCAAATGTAATTCTTTAAAATATAAAGAAACTTGAGAGGTGAGTACTTTGTAAGTGGTTGGATTTAGGACTCTGTAGGAAAAAGGCAGTTTTGATGTTCCATGATGTATCCTCATCACTCCCTAACTCCCAAGCACCCCCACTCCTGCACTGCATAGTGCTCCCTACACTTGCTACTGTTACTAAGGACTCATGGCACCTCATGTGGATGCAGGGAACAAGCTAGAACAGTTTGAAGATGAAGGACTCCACCCTGCTGGTGACATGCCTGGCATAGATGTTGCTACAGCTACTTTGTCTTCCCGACCCACTTCATACAACTACCCAAGTAAGTGGTTTCTTACTTAAACTAGCAGTAAACAATAGCTACATATTGCATGCTGATTTGTGTGCTCTGTAACTCATTTCCTACATCATTTCTATTATTACACATATGTACTAAATTATGTATATTGGTGCATGTCTGTATATGTGCATGAGTGTGCCTGGAGGCACCTAGGGAGGCCAGAAGAAGACATTGTATTCTTTGGAGTTAGAGCTACAGGCAATTGTGAGCTGCCTGGTCATGAGTTCTGGGAATCAAATGTTAGTTCTCTGGAAGAGTAGCAAACACTTTTATCCCCTGAGCCATCTCTCTAGGCCCAAAATTAATTTTTGTTTGTTTGTTTGTTTGTTTGTTTGCTTGGGTTTTTGTTTGTTTTTGTGTGTTTGTCTGTGGAGGTCAAAGGACAACTTTTGGCAGTCAGTTCTTATGGATCAAACTGGGGTTTGTAGCGCGTGCCTTTACCTGTTGAGTCATCCCTGATCCTTTAGGACTTTGATAAATATAGATTATTCAGAGGCTTGGGCTTGTGGCATTATCATTCTTAAGGGACTCTTCCTGTGTGAACATGTGCAAACTGCTAAGGAAAACCTCTAAGAGAAGACTTCTCTCTTAGTCTTTTTAAAATGTTTACTTGATTGGAGTTGGACAGAACACTTATACTTTTGGCTCCTCTTCGGTAAAAACTGTCCCATAAGGAACCTTATCATCTTTAGAAATTGTGTTAAAAACCTGAAGTAATGATCAAGCCCATTGTATAGCTTTACTATTGCCACATTTTAGTATTTATTGTCGTACTTCATTTATTTCATAAATTAGGATAGAAAACCATTTATTTCAATCTTCAGAAAAGTTGCTGTGTTACATCATCACTGGCGGAAAGTGGTCATCAGACTCCTGCCTGGCCCATGCTTTTTTCTCTTCTTCAGTTTATCTACTTCTCCCTCAGGTTGTAGAGGGAGCAGAGAGCAGAATTGAGAGGAAGTCTGTGCTTTCTTCCAGCCCCATCAACAGCCAGGTCCTTTTCTTCTCAGCCTCAAACTTGAAAGGAAATGTCTTACTTAAAGTTGCCTCTTAGTGCTGCCCAAACAGAAACACTGTTAACACCTCCCACACAACATACTCAAAGCCTCTCCATGGCAGAGTAGTTTCCTGGTACTCTGGAAGCCACAGTACTCAGGAAGATGAGGAGCTACTGAAAAGGAGCAAGAGATTTTGATTATACTCATTCCTGAGTAAGTGTGCTTTGGGAGGCAGTTCATTTAACCAGACCCAAGCAAGCAGCTTCTCTCTGGGCAGTTGCCTAGGGGCTAGGTATAATCAGTGAGCCAAATCAAGCTTCTGCCTTCATGGAGAGTCTGAGATAAGACGGTGCGGCAATGAAGGAGTCCAGCAGGCCATCACTGGGCAGAAGGTGCAGCAGCCATATCACAGACTTGAAGTAGTCAAAGTATTAAGGAAAACCAGTGAGTAGCTAATGTTCGTTCTGCCTTGAGATGTATAGGAGACTACAGTCATGGCTCTTGAAATAATTAGTAAGTAGCATTGGTTATATTTTGGTCATCTGAGGAACTCTCATATACTCATCTCTGCCTCTTCATTCAAGAACAAAAAAGGTAAAAATGTGGTGTCCTTGAGGTTCCTAACACATATGCTTCTTGGCTTTTGTGTTCCAAGAAGTTTCTAATATAATTCTTCCACTCCCTCTTTCCTCTTCCCACTTTTTTCATCCTGCTCTGCTTCTTCTTTTTCCTCTTCCCTTCTCCTGCCTTTTTCCTTTTTTTCCCCTTTATCTCAACAACAGTCTTATTTTGTCATTGCTATTCCCTGTGGTAAAGTAGAACCATTTGCAGTAACCTTTCCTCCACTGGAAAGGAGGGACAGGGTAATTATGTCTGTGGAAGTAAGTATGAGCTTTTGACATTTTAATTTGATGACAAACATTTATTAAATAGCTGGCTGGATGGTAGGTAGGTAGATAGAGGATGGATGGATAGATAGATAGATAGATAGATAGATAGATAGATAGATAGATAGAGCGAGCTATTGATCTGTGTGGCAGTTCTCTTTCAGTAAAGCTAGTTCTTATTCCTGCTAAGCATCTAGGACAAGGCACAACTGAAATCCTTTGGTGAACCTGTGGCATTGTTGCTGATCAGCGTTTTTGAGTGAAAAAATGTAGGTCATGGGCTAGAGCTGAAAGACTGGCCAGCATCATTTCTGTGAAACCAAGACTTACTTAACCTTTGAAGGGCAGGACCTGTGCCAAGAATGAAAGGGAACAGCAGACAAGTCATTAAAACATGAGCCTTGCTCAGAAGAAATAGAAGTGGGGAAAAATAAGCACATAGGAATTTTTCTTTTCTTTTTTTTTTTATAATGTATTGGCAAATAATATGCTAGCATATTTATGTATCACTTGGAGGGTAAGAAGGACCTCACAGAGGAACTGTCTCTAGCAGCAAGATGAATTGGATAAGCACACAACCACTGATTGCTCAGTGGATATGGGATCAACTCTGTTGCCTGGGCTGCTCTTAAACGTGCGGGCGCAGCCTCTTGAGCTGCTAGTACTATAGATGTGTATGGTCATGGCCTACCTAGACAGAGATGATGAAAGAACGAGTATAACTTTGGGAGGAAGCTAGAGCATTTTGGGACTTCTCCATTTCTGTGACAGAAATCCCATTAAAACATGGTTGTTAGGCTGAGGGAAATGGCCAAAAAGGAAAAAGACATGGAAATAATTAGGGGTTAGAGATGGGTCAGTGGCTAAGAGCACTAACTGCTCTTTCCAGAAGATCCAGGTTCAAATTCTATCATACATATGGCTGCTCACCACTGTCTGTAACTGTAGTCCCAAGTGATGTGATACTCTCTTCTGGCCTTCTCAAGTATTGCATGCACATGGTGCACAGATAATACATGCAAGCAAAACTCCTTTACACATTGAATAACAATGGAGGGAAAAAAAGGATCCCTAGAAAGGACCAGGATCAGTACAGTGCATACTGAATAGTGGCAATAGTGCCGGAGGATAAAGAGGAGGGAGTTCTGTTCTGTTTAGGAGTAGGAATGACCTGAGTGTCTTTTTTAGGAGTAGGGAGAAAAAGTTTTTGAAATTGCTATGGTTTTGAAACCCCCTATTGATGCACTAATAGTTCTAAAGATAGGGGGTGGATTGTACTGAAACGTGAAGGCAGAACTGTAGGATGTGCTATGGAGAGGCTGAAGCATGGAGAGAAGAGATGAATGAAGAGATGGTGTGGAGGGATGACTATTGGGGTCACTTGTGGTGTGGTGGCTTATATCCATCTCAGGAAAGTAAAAGTCTAGCAATGTTGCTAGGGCTCAGTCTGGGAGCTGGAAGACAGTTAAAATAGAGCAGCAGCTTAGAGCAGGTCATCAGAATCAGTAGAAAATCAAGCAGGCCTGCAGAAGACTAGATTTGAAAAATCCGATGCTGGTAGCTACTCACCCTGTTTTCTGTCCTTTTAGGTGCTGTTCAGAGCCCAACTGGAGAACAGAAAGAACAGCAGCTATGGGAACTCCGCATGCAAGAACGCAGGCAGAGAGAAGAACAAAGGAAGAATGAACGGCAAGAAGCTCTAGAGAGAGAAAGAAGAGAGCTGGAAAAACTAGAGCAGGAGCGGGTAATGTGTCACTTAAATCTCTGTATTCGTTTCTCCAGTGAACACCTTCAGCAGGTACTTTGAGCTCAAGGCTGTGAACCAGTCAGTAATGCTGTGAGGTCAGAGAAACAGCAGGTGACCTCAAAGGCATTCTTTTTCCTCTCCTGTTGTACTCCTTCTGAGCAGCGTGGTTTTGAAGAGACATCCACGTGTACTCCCATCTGTTGTAGAACTTCCCTCTGTCTATGCACTCCCGTAGAGCCAGCTTATCAGCTGGAAGAGCTAGGGCAAGGAGGTTCATCTAGTCAGCTTACAGTGGCGTCTAGGCACACACATCATTGTCTACCTCTCTCCTTGCCTTTCTTGTTCTCATTTTAGTGCAAGGCAGATGGATTATTCTTGGCTACTTAACATGCCTTAAAAATGTTTCTTGGCCTCCCGGTTAATCCCTTCCTTCCTTGAAATGACATGTTTGTTTGTCTGATGGTTCATTTTAAACACGCATTTCTCTGGTATGAAAGTTGTGCTTCCAGGATAAGGATCTTACTGTATGATTTTTAAGACTGAGAAGCTTTTAAAACATGTTCATGTATTTCCTCTTTTGGCACTGGTCTATTTCTAGAGGATGATTGAAGAGTCACTGAAAATTGAGATGGAAGAAGAATTAGAAAAGAGTATTCAAGACCAGAAAGACAAATCAACTCATGGTGAAAATCCTTTAGAAAAATACATGAAAATCATCCAGCAGAGACAGGAACAATCAAGTACAGATAAGGTGCTTGTGCTGTGGATAGCAACCGGATGGCAGAGGAGAGGGGAGGCACCGGGGAGGCTTATTCCAACCTTGGTACATATGTTCTCTACTAAAGACAGAAAGATTAAAGGCTAGAAAGTGAATACTTGAAATAGAACCAGTATTCTGTAAAATACATACACTGTTGACGAAATTTCAGCCTTAGTAAGGTAAAACATGAGATTCTAATTTTTAATTTTGTATCTGATAGGTTATTTTATTTGTTTCATTAAGTTATAGATTGTGAAACATTTTTCTGTCTGAATTATGAGTACTGAAAATACATGCTATGGATTATTTTGATGTGCTTGCTAAGTTTCACTTTAAAGAGGCCTTTTATTAGGCTCTTATATATGTTTCCAAAATAGTTATTAGAGAAATCAAATTGTACTAATTTTTGGCCTATTTTGAAGTTAACTTGTTTCAAAATTCTTCTTTCTCCATCCTGTGTCAGAGCTCCAAAAAATCGGGCAAAGAATGCTCACTGGTGGACATGATGCTGCCTAGTGACAAGGATGAAAGGTATGACTTCCTTCAGACGCTGTGTCCCTCAGGCAAGGCAGTACTGTTCATGTTGTCAGCTAAAAATGAGCAGATGCTTGGGCTTGCCTTAAAGAAATCATTGGATCAGGAAAAATTGCTACTTTGGAAAGTTGGGTATGGTAGTATATTCTGGTAATTCCAGCATTCGGCAGCCCGAGGCAGGAAGATCAAGAGTTTGAAGCTAGCTAGGGCTACATAGTAAGACTCTCAAAAGTTAGGGATTTAGAAGGGATGGGGATTTACTTCAGTTAGTAGAGTGTTTAACTAGAAGGTAGAAATCCCTGGGTTCAGTCCCAGACACTCATAAACAGGGCATGGTGCCGCATGCCTGTAATTCCATTACTCAAGTAGAAGCAGGAGGATTAAAAATTTAAGGTCAGGGGCTAGAGAGATAGCTCAAAGGTTAAGAGCACTGATGCTCTTCCAGGGTTTCTGAGTTTAATTCCCAGCAGCCACATGGTGGTTCACAACATCTGTAATGGAATAAGATGCCTTCTTCTGGTGTGTCTGAAGACAGTGACCGTGTACTCATATGCATAAAATAAATAAATAAAACTTAAAAAATTTAAGGTCAGTTTTGGTTATATAGTTTGGGGCCAGCCTGAGACACAGGAGACATTGCATTAAAAAACCAAAACAGAACAGAATAAAAAGCCATTGGCTTAAAAAAGTCAATTATGATTTGACTTGTGAAATTGATCCTGATACTAATGGTAAGGGAGGGCAAAAATACTACAGGAAAGGAGTAGGAGCATTCTGAAGAGCTAGAGCAGTGCTTCTCAGCCTTCCCAGCGCTGCGACCCTTTAATACAATGCCTCATGGTGTGCCCACCCTAACCAGAAAGTTATTGTCATTGCTACTTCATATCTGTAATTTTGCTACTGTTGCGAATTGTAAATATATGTTTTGTGATGGTCCTAGGTGACCCCTTTGAAAGGGTTGTGACCTACAGGTTGAGAACTACTGATCTAGAAGTTGGCATGAATTTTTGAAATTTCTAATTTTTCTCTTTAGTTCTCCAGGCTTTTCTCATGAAGAACCAGATGACATTTGGTAATCACATCAAGCTGTCTAGCTTCACACATACAAGAAGTCATGTAATATGTGTTCTTGTTTTTCTGTAATTAAAATTGTCAATAAAAAAACTTTGTGTATAGTGTTTTTTTTTAACATTGTTTTAATTTGGTACCATAATGTATGAGACAACAGGAACAGAGTCAATTGAATCCTTCCTCCACCCCTTTTATTTTTTGAGACAGGATCTCTCTGAAGCCCTGGCTGGCCTTGAACTTACAGATTCATCACCTCTGCCTTCCTTTTTAAAGCATGCATCACCACACTCGGCCTATGTAATCCTCTCTTTAGCCATGGGATTTATTCATTATACTAAAATGACATTCCCCTCTGGTTTTGTCTTAAGTTATACCTATTAGAAAATGTGTCTCGTCAGGTGCCTGGCTTGCATTTGCTAAGTTTAAGCTGTGTACCTCCCGCTCCACACTTGGGCTATCTTGTGTAAAAGAGGAAGTTATTTCCTCTCAGCACAGTTTTCTCCCTGGACATGAACACAGATTTTTCGATTAATATTTTGCTATCTGCTGTGGTTAAACATGTAAGTCCTCCAGTACTCATATGGTGGAACCCTAGTGTGATGGTATTGGGAGGTGGGCCTCTGGGGGTGATGACATGAAGGCAGACCTTCCTACATAGAATAAATGAGCAGTCATCCCTTTCAGAAGTATGAAGAACTTGACATTGTACAAGCCAAGGCCTGACCCTCACCAGACACTGAACTTGCTGGCACATTGTTACTGAGCTTCTTCAGTCTCCAGAACTGTAAAAATAAAAACACCTCAAACTTCTATTCTTTATTAGTTACCTTGTCTAAGATTTTTCTGTAGCAGGAGTAAGCCAGCATCTTTACTGTAGAGTCCTTGATCCTTATTTATAATGGATGGATTTGTTAATTTTTAAGTGTGTAGGTTTCCCTTATACCTTTGACTTCTCTTTTTAACCCTCTATGGAAGAGTTTCTTTGTGTAACAGTCCTGGCTTTCCTGAAATTCACTTTGTAGTTCAGGCTGGCTTCAAACTCATAGAGATCTGCCTACCCCTGCCTCCCAAGTGCTGGGATTAAAAGTGTGTGCCGCCACCACCACCTAGCTCATTTTCATCCTTTAATTTTTTTTTTTTTAAACCAAAGGTAATTGGGAAAATCTGTGCTCTCCAGAGGTTCCTATTTTTGATGGCAGAATTACTGTCAAGATTACTTGTGGTTTTGTTAAACCACTATATTTATTCAGGAAGCTTATCCAGTGATACAAAATGTCACCTAAACAGATGGTATTAAGTGAGACAAACTATTACATTTGGGCTCCTGCTCATTCACCTGCAGTATGTGAGTGAAGGGGAGTGATCCAGAGGAAACCCCTTATTGAGAGGTGGTGTGTCCATAGTGCCAAAGGCAGGGCCTCACTAAGAAAGGTCAGGTGGGGACCGAATGCATAATCATCCTGACAGTATTATTTCAAGTTAGAGAATGAAATCCCAAGACAAATTTAGTGCTGCTGCTTAGAAAATTAACTTAGATTTCAATATATCTCCAAATACACCTTCCCCCTAGACTTTGGCTTTAAAAATGAGTCAACAGTTTATAGAACTTTATTAAAGTTCTCTTTTTTTTTTTTACTTTGCCCAAGATTAAGTTCTATATGGGTTAATCCTATAGGTAGATGGCTTTTTATTGGAGAAACTAGTTAAAAGACTCCTGTGCTTTTCACAGACTCTTAAGTGCTAGCAGCATTTTATACAAAGTACAGTCCAGTGGGTTACACAATTTTCTCCATTTGTTCTTGCTAAAAACATTTTGTGTGTGTGTGTGCTAGTGTGAAATAAAACCAGTGTGTGTATGTGTGCACTAGTGCAAAATAAAACCTGTGTGTATGTGGTGTGTGTTAGTGCAAAATAAAACCAGTAGTGTTCTCCCATGGACTATATTTAACTACCTATGTAAAATCTTAATATATATTAAAAAATGACACCATACCGCGAACAGAGAAAGATAGGATTTATATATGGTAAAAAGGCAAGCGAATGAAGCTATAATTTTATTTCATTATTCTTTAGTACATCCACAACTATTTCCACCTAAATAGATCTTTAAAATAAGCATACACAAGTATTGACTATTATCTACAAATATTTATTGTAACACTTGAATAGAACTACAGGAAGCCCTTGGCACTGATAGAAAATATTGATTCACTGTTAGGTTACAAAAATTTATACATAGCAAAATTTAATGCTCTTTACATAAAAAATATTAGACTACCTCAACAAAACTTTCAAAAATTCCTGGCAATAGCTACCAGAATTAGAAAAGTAAAATTAGGCTTTAGACACTGCCTCTTCTAGAACACTGGACTCTAACAGCACCTCCACTGCTGGAAAAAATATTGAATTCTGTCATGCAACAGGAAAACAAAACACTAAGCTATCTTAGAACAACTGTTCTACACAGAAGAGAGCATCTCCCAATTAAAAGGAATCCAAATAGGCGTTTTTTCAGCATTAACCAAAAGAAAAAAATCCAAATGAAATATTATAGTTGTTCAATTTTAATAGCATCTTGATAAAGGTATGCTTCCTTTCATTTGAATACATTTCTGCACATGTATATGTTTTAAAATCCAGGAAACAGCCAAACCACAAGTTAACTCTTAACATGAATATACATAGTTAACCCTATAGTATGCAGCCCCTTTGAAAAGCACTGATGCACCCCACAGTTATATGGACCATTCCAGAAAGAACAACACAAAATTTACCATCACTAATACCCAGTACCTATTAGTCACTTAATGTTCTGGAACACAATGAGTTAGAAGGCAAGTTTCTTTTGAAAATGGCTTAAACTCAAGCAGTTTTCTTGCTGAATATCAAATATTATTCCAGGAAATTAAGATTTAGGTAAGAAAACAAATATCAACCCTAATTTAAATTACTTATGTATTAAAGTCTATAAAAGTAGGAGGTCAGAGGTCTGTGGTCAATTTGCAGTTAGGTTTTAGATAGTTGATATGAAACTGTAAACTCACTGTCCAGACCACTTAAAATGGTTTAGAATGGTGGTCATTTTAACAAGGTAACACTTCTTAAGAAAGATATTCATGGAACAAAGATCTGTGAAGGAATTTTGGGTTTCTGGTTACAATATAAATGATTAGAAATTGAAAGCAAATATTAAGGCAGAGCTGATATTTGTTTCCAAACAAGAATCATGATCACCAAATCTTTACTCCCAGTTTGTTACAATGTGATCGACTATAAAGCTGATTTTGCAGAGCTCAGAGTTGGAATCCAGCTTCTGCACTGATAAATATAGCATAATTGCAGCTCATTTTAGCATTACTAAAAAGATAGGTTTCTGAGTGGCTTGGGAAATGAGTTATGTGTGACTGTGGGGGTGCTGATTTTTAAGTTTGGAAAAATCACATCTTTGATGAGCCAAAGGTTAATAAAGGTCAGCTATCAAAAATGAACTTCACACCAATTCTATTTTAATAACACTTGAGGACAGGTGGCATATGTAAATCTAGGGTCACATCCTTTGATACTGGCATGCCATAGGTCCCCATTAAGGAGCATGATGTGATTCCATCCCCTGTGTTAGAACTGCTCTAGCAGTTAACTGCACATGCCACGACTTTCCAAAGGATGAATGGTCATTCTGTCAAAGTGTTGCCTTTTAAAATGGCTAACGTGAAACCTCCAATATTTGTTCTAAAGAAAATGATTTACCCACTGAAAGGTTTCCCTAGAGATCCACCCCAGCAGCTTGAGACAGACAGTGAAATGTTGGTATGTCTACATTAGTTTGGTGGGATACACATCTGTACTGCAGAGCAGCTGTCTGATGATGTGTCAGAGCTGTAAATTCGTTGGCTGACACGCTCTGGCAAACTCTTTTAAGTGTAAGAATTGAGTTGTTCTTTTGACCGAGACTGGATATCTTGCAGTTCCTGTTCTTCCTTTGCTTTGATATCCTGGTAAGCCTGCATTTTGCTTGCATCCTTTAAGTAAGCCCAGTTAGAAGACAGTATCATGAGGAAGTGGATCTGGAAAAGAAGGGTGAGCATGACGGCTAGTGAGCATGTGAGAAGGCAAAGCGAGCTGCTAGTCAGATTAGATGGGTCAGCTGGAGAAGGGCGAGGGTTATTCACTATTAATACTCTTCTGCTGGCACACGCAGAGCATGCTCTACTAGTATGCTTCATATTACGAGGCTGAAGAAATGTTAGTATGCAAATATAGTGAACTTGGGAATAAAATGACCAAAGTTATTGTTAAGAAGAAGTAAAAAAATGAAATATACATATATATATATGTATGTGACAGTGCTTTTTACCATTTTGAGATTAATTTTAAAAGACAAATGCAGAAGTTCAGAAACACGTTGCTTTTTATGTTTAAAAATGTAGAGCAAAGACTTCTCTGTTGGGTAAAAAAAAAAAAATTCCCCAAAAGGCCTACAAAGTGTGAAAAATGTTTATTTTGAGTAAATGATTATAGAAGTATATATTTAACATGGAGAAATTAAATGAATATCAAAACAAAAATTAAAAACTACGTATGCAGTCTGTATGTTAACAATTTTTTAGCAATGAAAACTATTTTTTTCCTTTTATAACTGCCAGTATTTCATTTCCTCTAAGTTCATTTCACATAAAAATCCTGATCATTCTTCACAGTTTCTGTGGCACACACATCCTTCCCATGTATTTCCCATTGCCCAAAACAAATCTACACAGCTCAGTTTCCTTAAAGACCATATTCTCTTCTCATCCCATAGTTCCTTCTCAACATAGATGAGACCTTCAGCTCTGGGTCCTACTGCTCTTCCCATTAAAATCTGACATGTAATGTAAGAACCTAGTTATGAGGGAACAGTTGCTATGTCGCAAGACAATTTAAAGTTACCAGTTTTGTGAGTTCTAAAGTAGTGACGGCATTGTATCAAAAATATGTAATCATTTTTCAGAAAAATCAAATGGATGAAAGCCTTCAAATTTTTATCTGGTCTAACTTGGCATCTATTTGGTAAGGAGCCAACCATGTGCTATAAAACCCTTTTAAACTTAATTTTAACTATACTTGTGAAATCTTTTCTAGAAGAGTGTGACAAAATGAAAGCTAGGTTCTAACTTTCTACCTTCGGCACTCCTTCTCCTTCCCATTGCTAAGGCTGGTTATCAAGCAAGCAAAACCAATGGAAAATACTGGTATGTCAAGGGGTTAATATTCCATTGAGAGATACTGCTCAGAGTTTAAGTTCAAGAAAAATTATTTTTCACCAGGATGCTCACTGGTGTCAGTAAATAACAATCCTTTTCAAACTGTGGGAATAGCCAGACCCCATTCTTCTGTAACTCATGTACAGTAAGTCCTATTTAGTCTACCATGCAAAGTGAGTTAACTGAAGGTATTTACAAGTTACTGTAGCAAAACTGCGGAAACCTAGGCTCCGCTTTAGTCTGGAGTGTCAGTGGTGTTCACACTACAGAGCTGAGCTCTCTAAATAAAGCTCCTTATCAGCCTTATGCAACTTAGAACTTAGTGCAGCAGTCTTCCCGACTCTTAAACTTCAAAACCGCATAGTTATATGTAGTAGCCATCATGTAGATCAGCTGGTGGAAGAGAACAAAACAGGGCGGTAAGATTCAGGCAGTGAGGGCTGGGAGAAGTGCCAGCTCCTAGTCTGAGGGCTTCCTCCCCACCTTCTAATCAAAGCAGATGATTTCTCTCATCTAGCACATGCTTCGTTTCTGATCACACATACATAATGGAAGTCCTTGGCTCTGCCCTCAGTAAGCTTATTAAAAAGCCTTGGATGTATTTCAAGAATAACCAGATAGAGAGCTGGGTCAGCAGTATGGGAGATGAGGCTCAGTGCCCTATTTCTTCTCATCTTTCCTAAACTGCCTGCTCAGCAGCAATTAGTCTTCTTCCTGCCTGTTGCTCAGCCAAGAGAACAGGTCATGACCATGGTGATTTCATGGGAAGGAATGACTTAATGCTTAGGAAAACTGAGAATGGGTCATCCTCCAGCAGCTGAAATCTCTTTGCGCTCCCAACCTCAAACTAGTTTTCTACAAATCATCAACCAAGCAAAAACAACCATGCATGCAAGTCTGTTTGCTTAAAAGTTGATTCTCATTATGTGCAGATCCCAAGTCTGGCTACTTGGTAAAATATGTAATCACCAAAACATTATTTTCTCACTCATGACTAGGCACACGCAAAGCACTTTAGGATTTGAGTCCCCTTATGTGCATAGTCCCAGCTGAGGTCTACTGAGGTGATACTTTGCTGTATGTGTTTTGCACCCATGGTAAACAAGCATCTAGTGCCACATTTGCTAAAATAGTTCCCAAGAAAAGGTGTTCCAGTGCCTTCCAGAGATAATGTGCATGAGAGAACCTTTACTTAGGCAGGCATGGGTGATAGTGATGTTGGCCCTGAACTGGCTAGTATACCATCAACAATATATATTAATTAAGGTGTCTTACACTGAAATCTACATGGGATGACATAACCAAGAGGCTACTCTGTACTTCCTCCAGCAGGCTATGTTCAATATATACAACTTAGCCTTTGAATTGACTTTATAGAAGATTATTTCTGCACATAAGGAGATCAACTATATATTACCTTTCTATTTGGAAGTCAAGATCTCTTTGCAAATAAATGGGCAGTGCCTCACATGAGTCTCTGTCCCTGAATGAAATCATGGGACTAATTGCTAAATGCAATAAGGCAACATGCTATGCCTAGTCAGCAGGTGTAGGTACCCTCTCTTCTTTCCAGTGTCCAAATTGCATCAGTCGGTGCCAAGGCAGCCACTAGTGCCTCCTGCAAACTAGACATTCTGTAAGTTTACAGAGGGAACAGTTAACCACAGCAGAATACACAGATCCTTTGCTTCATCTGCTGGCAAAAGCTGAAAGGGAAACCTGTGGTTCGGAGGCAGGGGAGGAACGCTACACTAGGGTGGTTCTGGTATACTCACCAGGGCAATGACAGTGGCACCAGCTCCAGCACAAGCCACAATGAACAGGTGATAGGACATGTAGAACTAGGAAAGAATAAGACACCATGAGCATTTTGTGGGGCAGGAAGGACCTTACATGTGTTCTGGAATGATGTTTCACTCTTCTTCACAGATATTGGCTGCCGGCCTGGGCACAGGCCCACATGCCCTTTGAGCCCTGGATGCATGTTACGATCACTGTGGGAACGTCAAGCCTTTCTGATGCTCAGTCTGCACCCCAGACCAATCACATCGGATTACCAAAAACCTTGGCCTCAACCATGGATCTAGTGTAGTCCCTTGATGACTGCAACGTGCAGCCGAGGTTAGGAGGCTCTGCTCGGAGCCAGCAGTCCATGTTAAGGCTATACAAATAGACAAGCCAAATAAGGTAGAGGCAGATTGTTTCTATAAGCTGATGCTTTCCAAAACACCCATGTTCCATGTTTCAACACATCCATGCTGCCTTAAATATACACATGCCCACCAGTGCATTGAAGACTTTTTGTTTCATAAACAGTTGTAAGCCCACAGCTGATGAATACTTTAGTGGTAAGAAAGTTTGATTTCAAAGTGTTAAGAGTATATTGCCAAATAAGGACAAAAAATAAAAATAAAAAAAAAGAAAGAAAAGAAAAAAAAAAGCCCTTATCACAAGTTGTTCTGGAAGTATGAATGATTAGCTGATTAGCTCTGGCATCTTACTAAAAATCTGACATATGCACAAATTTAGGGTATCTTTTTACTCTATTACTGTTTTCAATTGTATTTATGGGTATGGATGTTTTGTCTGCATATAAAATGTATGGGTAATGCAAATGTGTGTGGTGTCCTTGGAGGACAGAAGAACATAGTGGGTCCCCTGGGAATGGAGTTAACGGGTGGTTATAAGTTGCTATATGTTGCTATCTGGGTGCTGTGAACTGAACCTGGGACTTCCTGAACAGCACCAAGTGTTCTTAACTGCTAAGCCATCACTCTTCTTTCCAGCCCCAGACCTTTGTTTGTTTGTTTTGTTTGTTTTTCGAGACAGGGTTTCTCTGTGTAGCCATAGCTGTCCTGGACTTGCTTTGTAGACCAGGCTGCCCTTGAACTCACAGAGATCTACCTGCCTCTGCCCCTGGAATGCTGGGGCACTTTGGCCATCATCTAGAGCCCTGTTTCTCAGCTTAGGTTGTAAGTCACCAAGTGTGTGAGTCTTCAGCTCTGCGGCATGTTTACCTCATTCGTGTTGCAGATATTCTCCAGGGCAGAGCCACAGATTTTGCCTGGGAAAGCATTCCAAGGAATGATACCTGCAAAGTGAACCCCAACAGAATATGAGTTCAAGCTATGGCTTGCCTTCAATTTAGGTTGTTTTGTGGTGCTGGTGCTGGTGGTCCCTCCCACCCAATACTAGGGCCTTTGCACATGCTATATACACACTCAGCCACTTTGCTACAATTCCAGCCCGCCTCATGTTCTTAGCAGACCTTTCCATTCTAGATTCCAACTAATTACAATTGTTAGCTATGTTCCTTTTCAATCAAAGTACCTGGTGTCTGCAGTTCAGGCAAGGCAGCGCAAAGAATAAGCTCCATTTGGGCAACAGAGCAAGAGCAAAGTCACTCTAGTCCATGTGAGATTTTAACAGTTGGGCATTTTTCTCTCTCCTGTAGACTGTATGCTGTTCAGTGAAGTTCAGTATTTGCATATTTCAGATTTTATTTTGTTTTATTTTTAGATAAGGCTTCACTATATAGCCCTAGCTGGCCAGGAACTAGCTATGTAGACCAGTCTGGTGTTGAAAGATCTGCCAGCCTTTATGCCTCTTGAATGCTGGGATTCAACATGTGTATTGCAGTGCTTTGGCCTACATTTTCAAGGCTAGTTGAGCTTTTTTTTTCTGCAGTGATTTTATTAACTTGCAGGGAAACCCCTCATGAAGCATGCTACTGGTGCTTAGGTCACAGGACTCTGGGACCTGTGTCTGTGTCTGAGCCAGAGAGGCATGGTTTGTACTCTTTTTTCTAGCTAGAACTCTTAAGTTCTCTCTGCAGTGACATTTGTTCACTGGGCTGCCGGTCTTTTCTTTCTTTAATGTATGAGGATGTGCTTAAATATTAAGGCCAGCTCAATTTACACTTCTCCAGGAAGGAAGGAAGGAAGGAAGGAAGGAAGGAAGGAAGGAAGGAAGG
>JANHMN010000005.1:99225964-99263862 GCA_030674055.1 Rhabdomys pumilio | reverse complement strand
TCTCTCTCTCTCTCTCTCTCTCTCTCTCTCTCTCTCTCTCTCTCTCTTTCTCTTTTTCATTAAAAAAAAAAAGACTGTCATGTATCCCAGATTGACTTTGAGCTTGCAAGTTCTATTAACTGACTAGAACAATTCAGCTTGGTCTATCTTTAACCCCCTAAATAGCCATTTCTTGTCCACCTCTGTGTCAGACCTAACATCCTGTGACTTATAGATTAAAAACAAAAAACTTTATGTCAACTTAGTAGAGCACTAGTGCCTATCAACCAAAAGCTACAAGTGTCATCAGACAGCATCTGAGGCCATCAATGGAGGTTCCCTGCTTTGCTGTAACCTGTCTCTCTGATCTTTCCATTAATGTATTTGAAGAATGTCTTGATTTGTGACTTTCTTTATTGTTACTATAAAAACATCAAACTGGCTCCCTGTTGGAACATGGAATTTCAGGAGACCTAAATCTATGTTCCTGGGCCATGGTCACTCTTGTCTGACTCCAACACATATTTTTGCATCAGCACTGAGGTTGACTTTAAACTTCTGGTCCATCTGCCTCTATCTGCTTGAGTTTTGGGGCTACAGGTATGAGCCAACACATTGTGCAGTGCTGTGAGTCCAACCCAGAGCTTCATATATATTAGGCAAGCACACTGCTGATCAGGCTGTCCCAGCCTTCTGCATATACATTTCTTCTGTACATCCGTACTAGCTCATTCTCCCATTACAGCCTTCTTATCCTTGCTCATTTCTTTAGATGTCATTTGCTACCCCTACCCCCTGCCAGGCATACTCACTGATACCTGTAATTCTAAGCACTTGGGAGGCAGAAGTAGGAGAGTCACTTAACGTTCAAGGGCAGCCAGGCCCATAGCAAGACCCTCAACAACCCAGCGGAAAGCAAATTCATCATAATTCCACATTCATTTATACCTTTTCTACTTTGATGGTGATGTTTCTTCACAATTACGGAAACTTCAGAACCAAACCCCAAATGCCTAAGGAATTGTGCTACTTAAACGAAGTACCTATGACAGCGGGGCTTGAAGTTAGGAGATCAAGCTTGAGAACTGTTGGGCTTCTGCTGAGAATCATTGCAGGATAGGAAGATAGAGAGCTGGGACTATGTTTCTAGAGTTTCCTCCTTACTGTGTCAGGATGCTCTGGGATTATTAGTTCTCCTGCCAGAAGAATTAATGTGGGAATAATGTTCCTGTCGACCTAGACTTGAGTGAGTCCTCTATAGAGGATCCATTCTAGGAGAGTAATCTAGAGGATCCTTGTTACTTAGGAACAATGAGACCTGTCTAGTGAGATGCTCTACTGCATCAACCCATCACCATGGATACCTATCACACCCACCACCACTGTGAGGAGTATACACACCTTGTCATACTCAAATGAGATTCCACCCTGGGCCTCAAGGACCCACCACCTTCTTAGTGTTTTCTTTTCTGTTGTATCATAAACTTCCTCCCCACCTCCTTTTCCTTTCTTTTTTTTTTTTTTTCATGAAACAAGGTCTCCTATCCCAGACTGGCCTCAAACTTGTTATAACATTGAACTTTTAATATTTCCTTAAAAATTATTTTTTTGAGAACTTCCTGTGTGTACATAATTAAATATGGCCATGCCTATGGATATTTGATACTTCTGCTTTTACCTCCTGAGTGTTGAGAATACAGGCATGCCCAGTTTATGCAGGGCTGGGAATAGATCTCAGGATTTTGTACAGAGGAGGCAAGCACTCTACCAACTCTGCTACCTTCACATCCCTCGTGAACTTTTTCTATCTGAATATAACTTTAATCAAAGGATTTGGTTTTCTGCCAGAAAAGGATAAGACAGTCTGTCAAAAATAAAGTAAAATAAAAAAAACATTGTGAGGTAGCTGCACCTTCAATATATTTGTAAAAGAAAGCAGATACTCACACTTCGCTCAGCAAGGCATGGTCACTGGTATTGGTGGAGAAGTGTTGCTCGAGAATTGCCACGGTACCTGCAAGAGCCACATGCCCACAGCCACAGAACAAGGCGACTCCAGAGAAACATAGGATGGTGGCCACCAGGGAGGCATAGGGTACTCCTCCCAGACACTTGATGCAGCATTCGAAGCAACCTAGATCGAAGGAGGAAAAGGCAGCCATGATGGGCAGGAATGCCTCTGGCCCTCGTGAGTGTTACCATCAGCACATATATTCCTACTGTATCACCCTTCTCAGCTCTGTGACTAAAATCCCCAAATCCACAGGGGTGGTTTCTAGGGTCTCAGATTTTGTGAGTGAGAACCCTGGAACTTCAAAGGGGGAGTGTAGCTGGTTTTGCTTAGATTCTTCAAAGGTAGTGAGTGACAGCCATTAACTGTCACTTATGGGATATAACATAATTTGAGAGCTTCCTGACTGACTGTGAGGCAAAGGGGCAGCTGCCCAAGTGACAATGACTAATAAGGCAAAAGAGAGGACCTCAGAGCCCTCATAGCTCCATGAAGTAAGGCTACAGTCAGGTTTCCTCCAAATCCAGCCTTATGAGGTCTCAAATAAAAATTTCCCCTCCCCAACATGGGCAGCAGAAGCAATTCATTCATAGTGCTCTTTCTCTTTCTCCTCCTCCTCCTCTACCTCCTCCTCCTCCTCTTCTTCTTCCTCCTCCTCTTTCTCCTCCTCCTCTTCTTCCTCCTCCTCCTCCTCTTCCTCCTCCTCCTCCCCAGCTTCCATCTTAACAAATATACTACATGCCCAGAGTCAGAACCCAAACCCAGTAGGTGATATTTAAATAGTTGAAGGGAAAAGAAACAAGGCGAGGAGAAAAGGGACAAAATGAGACTCCATGGAGTGAAATGAAGGGGACAGAGCCAAACATCACACCTGCTCTTGAGAAATGAGACATTTATCTACTTGTTAAAAATATATATCTTATTTTATGTGTGTGGGTGTTTGCCTGCATGTATGCACATCTGTGTACCACATGCATGCCTCATTCCTGAGGAGGTGGTGAGCCTCCTTGTGGGGGCTGGGAATTGAACCCAGAGCACAAGAAGTGCTCTGAATCACTGAGACAACTACCCATCCCCTTTATCTACTTTAAAAAGAAACTTCTCCTTGAAATGTCCATAAAGGTCTGCTTGACCTCCACAGCCAAGTGACATTGCCAGCTTAGAGACATTTATCTTTTATCTATCACAGTACTGGCCCTGGAGATAATACCTTTAGTTCTCCTGACCTCCCAGCCATGCTTATAGCATCCAGACCGTTCAGTAAATGGCCTGCCAGGGAAAAATCCAACTTTAAATGCATTAACATGTTTAACAGCAATCAAGGGCAATTCATTAGCTCAGGGTAAACACACTAAGCCAGTTAAAAGTCTCTCAAATGGTCTTCACAGGAGTCAGGGCTTGGAAACCTAGCAGAACAAACCAGTGATGAACTTTCCTCAGATGATCATCCCATGCGAAAGCAGCATTCATTTTAATCTACTGCACAAAGCGACTGGATTCTCTGTTTCTCACAATTGCTCTTCAGCTCATTGGCAAATGCAAAATATCAAAGTTTCCCAAGGAGCCCGTGTAGACTTCTGTTTCAAAAAGATGACCAGCTGTATTTGGGAAGGTCTAACTCATTGAAACAGATGTGCAAATCCTTGTAAAATAGACGTGATGCACAATATGGTTCCAAGGTCATTAGCAAGTTAGTACCTTAAAGAGCTCTGGACACTTGAGATTTGTGAGTGTGGATGTTGGAGCTCAGCTTTATTTTGCCACATGGCTTTCTGAGGACTGAGTGAAAAGAATGAAACTAAAGTCTACATTCTCTCCAGGCTCCCATCCTAAGAGAAACTAACATCCTTGGTCTTGATCTGTCCCATCAGATAAAGAAAGGATGTGTATATGTGTACGTGTATTCATCTGTGACCTCCTCCTCCCATTCTTAGTGTCTGTGATAATATGAAGAGCAAGATGGATGCTTGTCATTGCATCTGACCTTTATTAAACAGCTGTGTGGCTCCAGGACCATGCTATCTGGTCAAGTAGTCACTAGCACACGTGGCTATTGAAATTTAAGTTATTTAAGATGAAGTAGAAAGAACAATTCATTTCCTCAGTACCACTGCCCACATACACTGGGTAACCACAGGAGCTAGTGGCTGCCATGATGGATGTTGTCCACAAACAAGGTTTCATTATTACAAAACTCAGACTTACCATTTATTTGCTTATTTGTAATATGAACTGGGTTCTAACTGAACCCAATGAAATCACCTTGGATACCATTTATGAGGTACTTTTGAAGACCTACCTGGTGACTGTCAAGCACTGTGCTTAGCACCAGGGACGCACATCTGAAACAAGACACTTTCACCTTCAAGGTCAGTCTGATGTTGCATCAAAGACTAGACTTCACTCAGGCACATCCACCCTTTTAACGCTGCAACACAACACTGTCATTGACAATGCTCACACTCAAGAACAATGGCACAATTGAATCATTGCAAACTGCATCACGAACAACATGTAAAAACAAAATAAAACAAAACAAAACCATGTTTTAAAAAACTTTATTATTTTGTGTTGAATCACATTCCTAGCTATCCAGTGGTGCATGTGGCCTGCAGGCTATGGGTTAGGCATACCTAGTATCATGATGAAGGTCAGGATTCATACCCTCAGAGGACCAGTGGAGGAAATCAAAAAACAAGGAGAGTGGGAGTTGCAGAAGGGAATGTAATTCATGCTGGAGACGGGGCAGGAAGGCTTTGTGGAGATAGGCATAGCAAGCAATGCCTCACTGATGCGATGACCATGGTATACATATAACCTGATAAAGTGCTCCTTCATTTCAGGGTATTTTGGGTGCATATGTATTTTTTTTTTTAACAATCCACATCTTTTCTTGTCATTTGGAGTTAGGGCTAAGTGTTACAGTATAGCACATTCATTCATCCCCTAACAATGGAAACCATCCTTCCAAATCCACAGTGGCTGCTTTGAAAGGCTCTTTTATCCAGAGGGTTAGAGTATTCTGCTTCTTTTCAAAGGAACTATCACAGCTGCTCCCAGGCTCAAAAACACAAGTGGGGTTAAAAGAACAATACTGTATAGTTCCAAATTCAACACTTGATCAAGGCTAATGTTTCTCTCTAATTTCTCGTTCTTTACAGACACCTTATACTGCCTGCTGTGGATCTAGTCTGGGAATGGCAGGGGAAACCAGGGATTCAGGAACTCGGGGAAATCACAAGCACATCAGTGAATGGCAGTCTCGACCAACATATATTTTCAGCAGATGGCTTCATCTGTGGCTGGGAACCATGGCTCCTCCAGAACTGAAACCACATGGTGGTCATTTTTGTTGCACACACACACACACACACACACACACCCCTACCTCTTACAGACCCTACAACAATACGACTAGAAGCTTGTGATATGTAATATAGAAAAAAAAAAACTGATTAGGAAATACTACTACCAGGTGAACCTAGAGCTTAATGTGGCTTTGTTAGACAGTTATCTAAAGAGCTAAAATCCTATGTATTGTGACTGTTCAGATATCTACAAATAGACTGCTCTCTTCCATATCTGTATCACTGTAGGTAACCCCAACACTCATATAAGCTCTACTTTGAGATCAACTGCCCTGATACAAGTTTCTTACTAGTCCAGTTGCAACTGCTTTCTTCTACAACAAGTCACGTCACATTCCAGTAGAATGAAATCTCTGCAAAACAGTTCTTACTTTTGGCTAGGATGGAGGAAGAGCAAAGACCAAATTTAACTTCCTGCCTGAAACAAACAAACAAACAAACAACAAAAAAAAACTGCACAGATCACATGAAACAATATACATGTAAAGATAATACTGGTTATGAAGAACTAACTATCCTTGGCTAATGATAAAATTACTAAATCACAGTGAAAAAGTAGTCATGATAAGCACAGGTCTTTCTGAAATAATGACTTGGACCTTACTCAAGCTAAAGGACCTTACTCATGCCATTTCCCTTAACTATTATTACATGTGTTGGGGTCCTTTGGAGGATATCTTAGTGATATGCACAGTCGGAGTGATATGCACAGGTTGGAGAAGCCACTCTAGTTATCTTTCCAGGCTCAGATGTGGCTTCCTGAGTCCATGTGCAATGCCTGCTTTCACAAGGTGCTTGGCATTTTTACCCCCTTAAAAAATAGAAGTCCTCTAGGATTTAGTTTACAACATTCTAGCTACTTTCAAACCAAATGGCTAGTTTCGGATCTATAAGGAAACAAAATATAAGAACCAAACCAAAATGATCTAAATTGTTCTGCTGTCTTGAAAGGCTGTGACTATAGTGCTTTCTCAGAGACAAAGAAGTACTGATAACATCAACACTTCTCACAATTAAAATACCATTTGCCCCAATATGGGCAGGGGCTGAGATTATGGGGCTACTGAAGAAAGTTGATTTATATGTACCCCTCACCTCCCCCCCAAGGTGGTAGGAGTATATCCGCTGGCAAAGGAAGTGAGTCTCACATTCAGGCTAGCTCTAGTGTAGGAAGTCTCAGGCAAGTGACGTTTTTAAGTATGGGGTGGTGCTTCATATCAGCAGAGCATCGGGTTGCTGAAAGCCAATGCTTGTTAAGGAAGAGTAATACTTTGCTTCAATGTACTTGCAAACTCACAGACGAGTTTTCCCAAGCTTCTAGCCAGCAATCATAATATTGGTTATCACAAACCAGGGGAACAAGAAAAGTACTTTCCCCCCTGTTCTCCCCACCCTGCTCATCCCTATTACTGTGATCTTAAATCAAAATGCAAAAAAAAAAAAAAAAAATCAATGCCAGGGGTTCAAACATGTTTTTTTTTACTAGTAATTTTCACTCTCTCTCACCAAACTCCCAAGCCTCTTTTGAGCTAATATCTTAAGCCTTCATCTAGCTGAGCTCTGTGTAAAGATAGTTTTAGGTTTGAATCACACAAAAGCTCCAGTGTGTATTAGCCTAAGACAGTTTAAATATAAACCACATAGTAGGGAGAAAAAAAGTACACATCAATGCCTGTAACTGTCAATGGCCATTTTGTCCCCAGCATCCCTAGAACCTTTTGTGCAGAACAACAGAATAAAACACCTTTTGTCCTCAGCCTTGGGGATGGCCGTTGCCATGGCTGTGAGTTCATAATGGCCAAGTGATTTGCCCAAGTCATCCATGATCTTGGCTGCAGATTTAATGCTGGCTCAGAAGGAGGGCCAGCGGGAACAAGGGCTCAGATTCTTCCCCAGGGAATGAATGTCACACAAATGCATACACTATACTCCCCTCTACTCAGGGCATGCCTTACCCCTTTACCCGGCTACGAAATTAAAAAGAAAAGAAGTTTTTTGCAATGTTCAGACTACTATCTACAGGGAACTGGGAGCAACTAGAATCCTACTTAAGAGAAGCCAAAGTAAATGACAGTACACAGAAGTACTAAGAGATGCTAAGTAGCATTCTCAAGAAGGAATGATTGTGCCCCATGGTGACCTCTGGCAAAGTTTATTGATATTTTTGGTTGTTACAGCTGGGGTAAAGGATGCTTCTGGCATCTAGTGTGTACAGGCTAGGGACGTTGTAAATATTCTACAGTGTGCATGACAGCTTCTCACACAAAGACTTACTAGATCCCCAAATGTCAATATAGTCCAGGGTTTAGGGTCAATAATGCTTAGAGGATGGTGCTTACATTTGATGCTAAGGAACCCCCTGCTCTGGGGTTACAGTGTTCATCCTTGGTCTTAGAATTTGGCTTTGTTACCAGGTTAAGTTTGTAAAAAAGGATTGTATCTATGTGTGTCTCTGTGTGGATACGTGCAGGTGTCCCTGGAGACTAGAGGCATCTGATTCCCAGAGCTGGAGTTACAGATGCTTGTAGGCTGCCTGATGTATGTGCTTAGGAACTGGACTAGGATCCTTTGAAAGATCAGCATATGCTCTTAATTGTAGAGCCATCTATCTCTTCAAGCTCTCAATTCTAAAGTTTTTTTTTTTAAAGAAATGCTTAAGATAGCATCTACTTAAAAAATGCTAGAACAGAAGATCTCTATCACATTAGAAATATCTGAAACTTCTGATATCAAAGCTCCACTGACCTGAATCAATTAAATTGGAATTTTCAGTTGATAAGTGATAGTATTCAGAAACTTGAGAGTTTGTTGTTTAAGCCTGTACACTTTCCTGGTGAATTCAATGGAGGTTCAAGTTGGAAAACCAAGGATGCAGAATACAGGTCAACACACTGGGCCTTGGGGGCAAATCTGGCTTGCTCTCCATATAGCTATGAACAAAGAGAATTTTTTTTTTTCCACAAGTTCAATGCAAGCTTGGGCTATTCCTTTATTCTGTGTTCATACCACCCTTAAGTGAACCCAATCTTGTCTAAATGGGGCAGGTGGAGGGAGGCTTGAAGAATACTTTGTGACATATGGAAAGTATATGAAATGCAAAGTTGTGGATCTGTAAATAAAGCTTTATTAGCACACGGCCACCTACATTCATTTCCATAAAATCTAGAGCTATAGTCAAGTTCCTAAGGCAGAGCTGAGTAGTTGGCCACAGAAAATTACATCAGATCCTTTACAGGGAAAGTCTTCAGAGCTCCACTGGAGAAGAACAGTGGTTCACATACTTTACCATGCAGAACTCTGTCTAGGGGCTAGAGGGCTCAGTCAGGAAAGTGCTTGTTGCTCAACCATGAGGACTAGAGCTCGATCCTCAGAACCCCTGTAAAATTGGGAGGTGAGGTTTTGTAATTTCAGTGCTATAGAGGTAGAGATAGAACCCTGGGGCTTGCTACTAGCCTACTAGGAGAGCTCCAGGAAGAATGAAATCCCCCCTTTTGAAATAACAAGATAGATGGTCCCTGAGGATCGACAGCTGAGATCATTCTCTGGCCTCTACAAGTGTGTGTGTGTGTGTGTGTGTGTGTGTGTGTGTGTGTGTGTGTGTGTGCTTAGTCTGTTTAAGTCCATGGAGAGGACCAAGCTGCTGCTTTTCTTACTAGCTCCCAGAAGATTCTATGGTGCAAGTCTGCCAGGCCCACTCTAAGTAAGCCAGGGAGGGTTTTTGAAAGGAGATTGGTTTAGCCCCAGGAGATTGCAAGGCCCCTTTAGGAGGCCTGTGAGGTCCAAATTGTTGCTCTAACAGCACTAAGGCGTTATTTACTTTTGCCACCGTACTGACATTTGCACAGTAAAAGTGCTGATGCCATAGCACAAAGGAGACAGTGCAGTCTGTGTGTGTGTGTGTGTGTGTGTGTGTGTATGTGTGTGTGTGTGCGCGTGCGCGAGAGTGTGACCCTAAAGTGCAGTGAGTGCATTCTTCAGCACTAACCATTGCAGCAAAGAGAAAGAAAACTGCAGAGCTGGTTTCATGTCAAACCATCCTCAGACATCCATCCATCTGCAATGCCACATATATTAATGCATGGGACTTTTCTTATATCACAGCCCTGAGACTGTGTCTTTGAATATTCCGTGTAGTGAGCACGGAGGAAGAGCAGAACACTCTGACTGTACACCAACAGATGGCCATAACCTTCAGAAAAGTTCTGCTTCCATTGTGTGACAAGCCACCTAGCACCTTTTCTCATGGAACACTATGTTTTTTTTTTTTTTCTAGAAAGCAGCTCTGACAGGCTATAGTTACTCAGACATAGCCATTTAGAAGAAATGTTCTCAGTCATGAACTAAGTGAACAGCTTGTCATTTCAAAGAAAACAACTGAAGGTATCTGTTGCCAGTGAACTTGGGGAAACTTGTACCTGACACAATGAGACTGACAGCTTCCCCAGCTCTCATGACTTCTTGATGGAGTCTTAGTAGTGCTATAAAGACATGGGACTTTATGTGGCTTAATAAAATGTATCAGTATTGGAAATTCAGACATAGGGCCCCACCCACTGCTAGTGTTTCCCAAATAATCAGTGTATAACTTTATAGAATCATTTCTGAATATAAGAACCAACCAACATTCAGGTTACAGCAAAGGATTTTAATAGCTCAGAATCCCAAAGGATCGGTTTCAGATTCCACATGGCCAACAGTCTTTAAGAGACCACTACTTGGGGCAGCTTTAGTTGGTAAAGCACTTTCTGCTAAACATCATGACCTGAGTTCATTCCTGGGACCCACATGGTAGAATGAGAGAAATGACTTTTACGAGTTGCCCTCTGACCACCCCCCCTAAAGTATAATAGACTATCTTTTCAAAAATGAAACTACTACTTGCTGAATCTTGCCATTAGCAAAAAAGAATTTCTTATTCTACAATTATTTTTAAAGGCCACTGAAAATCTTCTCCAACCTTATACCTGTGAGAGATGGAATTCTCTTCATATATCTCAACTAAAGTAGGACAAGCCAAGCAAGATACTACTGAATGAATACAGAGGCAGAGGCAGAATCCAGATGCCTCATACTAAGCCCCATATTATAAAGATTTTAAAATATTAAAGTAGAAATGGGTATTTACTCTTCTCACTAAAGTATTATTTTGATTTGAAAAGTACTTCTCTTTGTGAAGATGCTATTTAGGATGATATAGGATGGGTTTATTATTATTTTAATATGTAACTTGAACTGAGGATATAGCTAAGTAAGTGGTTGAACAATGGCCTAGCATATGCAAGGCAGTCTCTTGGGTTTCATTCTGCCAAAACCAAAAGTTTACTATTAATTATAATTTCATATATACATATACATAATATCCCAACGTCTGAGAATCACCAATTCAGAGCACTATTATAAAGTCCATTTATGGCAGGGAGGCTTCCCTTAAAGAGCTAAGCACAGACACACGGTAATTCACCTTCCAGTCCTTTTGACTCTCTTATAGACCCAGACACGAAAGTTCACCCATGTAACGAGAGGAATGTTGAGACTATTTCTAATGTCATATAAGGAATCATTTCTCGGTAGGCCCTTTTAAAAGCTTGTCCTAAAACCTGGTTAACACAGAACTTACAGATCTGTGGCATACCATGAACATCTTAAAATAGATTAATTGCCAACATTTGTAAAATAATATGTGAGAAATAGAAGCTAGTTGACCATATAAAAAGTTAGACACTTACATGGCTGGAAATAAAGAAATTTAAATAGACACTTGTTAGTCCTTTCTTTTGCTTTCAACAGGACTGGCTGCCTTTGGATTTCCTAAAGATCATGTTTAACACTGTGCCTAGTTAAATAGGGGAGCAGGGGATTGCAGAAACTGACCCTGAGTAGGGAAAACTAGCTCTAAGTCCAAATAATATTGATTTTCAGAGCAGGAAGATCTTTGGGAAGTGAGTGTGGGGTCTACCAATATTTAGCATCCTTGACCATTTGGGGTTCAGCATCTTTGCTTTCCTGGATCTATTCATTGACTCTTGATTTGCTGCTATGTGTGAGACATTGTACCAGGGCTTGCAGGTGTTCCCTTCCCAACACTGATCCTTGTAAGGGGTGGTGACGGAGCAACATACAAAACATACAAGTACATAACTTTTAGTTAGAATAAGAAGAGATACAACATAGGGGCATGGGGAGTGAGGTAGGACAGATGTCCTTGGTTAGTGTGAGATACTGACAAAAAGGTCTATGGATGGGCTGAGTGTAGACGGGCCTTGGAGAGCACACATGTTCCCACGATAGGCATTGGGGAAAGAATGCTGAATCAACGTGGTGTGGGGGCCAAGGTTTAGCTAAGTTTTTCAAGGATACCGGGGTAGAGTTAGGAGAAGTTGGAAAAGAAAAGCAGGTGGGCCCTCCTCCAACCGTAGGAGGCAGTCAAGCCATCTTGAGCCTCTGTGCTTCATTTGCAAGCAGGAGAGGGGGCAGGTTTATGTTAAGGAGAGTGACATGATTGGGGATGTGCTTGTGAGATTCATCTGGCGCTGGTGTGTAGGCTGGACCAGAGTGGGTGCAAGCTTCAGTCTTCAGCTGTGGGCGGAGGCAGAACCAGCCTTGCTGGGTTTTATTCAAAGGGGACAGAGCGTCTTCAAGGGAAGCAGGAAGGATAAAAATCAGACAAAGCTATAGAGCTATTAAGCAATCAGTGTCACATGCCAGTTTTTAGAAATGAATAAATGAGAAAGGGCAAGAGAAATTATGTGAAGCCATCTTCATAAGGCCATTCTAGAATAAAACACAGAAAATCAGAGAAAAGGCAAAGCCAAGGTTGTTTTGGGAACAGAGCAACAAAGAAGGGATTAAAGAGGGTGTGGTGATCTCTGGGCATGGCAAACACATCTTCATACTTGGTACACAAGGAAGCCAAGACTTAAACCTTTGAAATCAATGCAGGGTGATGGCTAATTTTGACTGTCAACTTGACAACATCTAAAATCTCCTAGGAGGCAAACCTCTGGGCATGTGTGTGTGGAAGTTTCTAGACTGGGTTAACTGAGGTGGACAGGCCTACACTGTGTGGGTAGCACCATCCCATGGGCTAAGGGTCTGGATTGAATATTAAAGAAGTGTGCAATATCTGTTTTAAACTCTATCTGATCCTTGACTGTGGATTCAATGTGACTAAGCTGCTTCATAACTGTAATTTTGCTACTGTTATGAATCATAATGTAAATATCCGTGTCTGCCAATGATCTTAAGTGACCCTTATGAATGACCTCCAAGGGGGTCGCAAATGCACAGGTTGAGAACCACTGGTCACACCCGTAATGCTCACAGCGCCATGACTTCTTCAACATGATGGTCCAGACCAGTGGTTCTCAACCTTCCTAATGGTGTGATCCTTTAATATATCCAGTTCCTCGAGTTATACTGACCCACCCACCATATAATTATTTCCATTGCTACCCCACAATTGTAATTTGGCTGCTGTTTTGAGTCATACTGTAAATGCCAGTGTTTTCCAATGGTCTTAAGTGACCCCTGTGAAAAGGTCATTCTACCCCTAAAGGGGTCGAGACCCACAGGTTGAGAACTCACACCTTCAAAACATAAGCCCAAATAAGCCTTTCCTTTCTTAGGCTGCTTTTATCAGGTATTTTGTGGCATCAATGTTACCTCCACCTCAATACAAGGCACTTATTTATTTATTTATTTATTTATTTATTTATTCAGTTTACAGGAAAGGAACCATAGGTCACCTGTAAGGGAATGGGCATGGCTGGTTTGCATAAAATTTTATTAAAGCACCATGGGTGGTATCACAAACACCTATAGGAATTTCCACTAATTACCTGCAGGAAACAACCACAAAGCACAGGAACATAAGAGACTTTCAGTCCTTGTTTCTCCTGCTAGGCAGACATTTCATCACTGGCGCTATTCTCCTTAGGGAAAAACACTGTCTGTGCAAGTTTATAGATAAAATCCAAGCATAACCTCAGAGAAAGGCTCAACCTATTTAAATGGCTTTTTGCGATCAGAAGCATTCCATTTAGTATCAGCTTGTCACAGACACAGACACTGGCTATGTGTATGGCTTGTTTGGAAGTGAACCAGGATGACTGAAAGGACACAACCTGAGGAGGTGGGACCACACAAGCTGCCAATGTCTTCTTCCCTGCCATGCCACGATATGTCCACTTATTTCTAAGAGGGCCAAAAGATACCAAGACAAAAATTAAGTAGTCATCACTGAAAATAATGCAAAGAAGCGATCAGATATCATAATTAGACCTCACCAATTGCAAAAGACTGAGAATTACTCAATCTGGAACATTCCAAGCTTTGTTCCTAAAAACTGTTGTGACTGGCAGACAGCTCCAGATCAGCATCCAGGACTGACAGATTCTCTCATACTCTCCACTTTCTTTGCTTGCCCACTGTGGGCTAAGGAGCATATACAAGAGCAAGAGACCAGGTAAGCTGATGCAGTGAGTAGTCAACTGGGCCACTGTGATAGATACAAAGCTGTGTGACTCATGTACAGTCAGAAGAGCAGCCCTGAATTGGAATGTTTATAAACAAACCAGAACTGAGACTTAACAGTATGAATCTAAATTATGGTAAGTTCACAGTGTATTCACCTCCAAGGAACCAGAAAATCCCAAGTGTCTGGAAGCAGGCTACAGAGCAAAAGCTTCCCCAACTTGCGCTCTACATACTCAGAAAGCTGTTGCTGAATGTTGACTCTAGGGATCAAAGTGGCTGGGGCCATCAGAACCTACATGACATGACTACCCCTCTAATCATGGAGGGAACTCCATCACAGACACAGGCGCCATGTTTTTGGTACACATCCAAATAGTAAGGAGGGGATTTCTCTCTTGAGATACATTTCAAGTGTTTGAAGATATGACCCTAAAACATAGTGGCCATACAGCCTTAAGTTCTGAAAGAGGGACAGTAGCACGTGGGAAGCAGAAGAAGGTGGAGCTCTAAGAGTTTGAGGTCAGTCTGGTCTCCATAGTAAGTTCCAGGACATCTAAGGCTACATTGGTAAGACCCGGTCTCAAAAGAACATAAAACAAAACAAAACAAAACAAAACAAAACAAAATAAAACAAAACTGTAACAGCACTTGGAAGGAAAAAGTAGGAGGATCAGCAGTTCAAGGGCATCCTCATTTACATAGAGAGTTCAGGCTCAACATAGGCTACATGAGACTCTGGGGGATGGGGGTGGGCGGTGGCCAGAGTAACTATCAAGTCTTACAGCAAAAAGAAAGTTATATGTTTTGTTGGGGGGGAGAATGAAGGAAAAAGACACTAGACTGACCTTGATCTTTCTGGTGGGGGACACTGAAGTTGGGGTAAAGTGGTCTCTGATAGTGACTGCACAGTGAGAGAGGCATTTTTCTTTGGCAAAGACTTTCTGGTCACTTAGTATCAACACCTCCATGGAAAGAAACTGAGAACTATATCGGGAGAGAGGGGGGCAAAAAGACATACAAGCCATATGGAATTCTCTATTTTTTCCCACCACACCATCTGGTTTAGAATCTAAGTACAGGATGGCAACTGTGTTGATTTTAGAGCAGGAAAAAAAAAAAAACTTAAACCAAAAAACCTGGGGAGACGATGACATGGCTGAGGCAGGTCTTGCTCTGTGACCAAATCTACCATCTTTACATTCTGGGGTAATATTGTTTCAGATACAAATGGAACTTCAGACATACATTTGGTGCCTGAGAGACCAAGGATTGAAGTGAATTCATACAAAAGTTAAAATAGTATGTCCATATAAACCATTTCAGGATCTCAGGAGATGATTCTTTAAAATTTAAAGTTCAAATCAAGTACAAGGACTTTCTTTCCTCCAGGCAAGAACCTGAGAACTCCCAGAATTCTTTCCTTGTAACATCACCAGCAACTCAGATACCATAGGCAGTCTGGACCTCTCATTATACCTAGAATTTCAAAACTCTTGAAAACCTAAGTTTAAAATTAGGGCAGGAAGGCAGAATGGACTCACCTTCCTTGGTGCTGAACCTTGAGCTGAATGGACAATGGAATGGGTTTTCCCAGAACAGAGCTGGGTTCTTAAGAAAGCTAAGTGTGTGTGGTGTTGTCCAGGCCTTGCTGGAGGGATGGTATACGCTGCACAAGCTGTATCACCTTCAAAAATCCATGTTCCTCAGGGCTCCCAAACAAACTGATTTCAGGAAAGTCTTTGAAGCATTCTTGTTTTTGCTTTATTTTTGTTTTTGTTTTTGTTTTCTCAGTTGCAACTGCTGCTTCAAATGCCCCACATTCTGAGGTTTAGCTGTCAGGTGAAACGCACACACATCTTACTCCAATGCTTTTCTATGAAACTGCTTAATGCCCGGAGAACTCTCCTGGAGTCATAGACAGAATTAAGTTTTCCCCTAGAAAGATGACAGTGTTTATTCTTTTTTTTTCCCATGAAACTCACTGAGAGGGACACAGTTCGGGCTGGACTCGAACTCTGGAATTCAAGCACATCCACCACCAGAGGGCAGGTGCTAAAGAGCTGTGCCACCACATGCTTGCAGGACAGTGTTTATTCTTTACCACATGGTTTAGTGCCTGGGGTCCAAAAATGACTCAAAGCTCTTTGTAGATTTCTAACCGCCATGGTATCATTAATTTTTGTTACATTTATTTATTTATTTATTTATTTATAATTGTATATTTGTCACACATGCACTTGTGCACATCCACGTGTACACACACACACACACACACACACACACCATGGTTGGAGGAACTCCTTCCACCATGTGGGTCCTAGGTATTGAACTTAGGTTATCAGGCTTGGTAGCGAAGGCATTTACCCACAGAGCAATCTTGCCAACTCCAACACTTATTCTTAATATAAGCAGTATCTTATCTCAAGAGCAGCGGTTTCTGATTCCTAGCCAGTAAATGCTCCCTTCCTCTTTCTGCCATGGATTACATATATTTAATGGGATGGTGTGTATGTGGTAAAACAGACAACCAACCAAAAAATGGCTTTCAGATATAACTTACAAACAAGAAAATTCATTTTTGAAAGGTAGGGTCTTACTGTGTATCACCAGCTCAAGAAATCCTCTAATTTGTGGTAATCATTCTGCTTCTGCCTCTCAAGTACTGGGGTTATGGGTTTGAGTCCCACTGTGCCAGGCTCATCTATTTCAAATTCAACGTTTTTGAATGGACCTAGGGTTGTGTGATCATCCTCAGAATCTAATTTTAGAACAGTTTCATCACCTCAGAGAGATCCTTGGTTCGCATCTGTAGTCAGTCTCTGCTTCATGCTACCCTGGGCCTCTGGCAACCAACTCTCTGTAAAGACTGTCTCTAAGGAGTCACCAGTTCTGGAAACTCAATACAAATGGAATCTTGCAACACTTGGGCTCCTACGCCTGGCTTCTTTTACATAGGTTCCTGCCTTTAACGTGTATCTATGCCACAGTATGTAGTGGTACTTCATTCTGTTACATTGCTGAACAGGTATCCATTGTATGGTTGTATCACAGGGAATGGCAACGGCAAGTTTTAAACCAAGATGCCACCCCTTGCCACCATATTCTTTGAAGGATCTATGCTAAAGAATGCTCAATCTCCATTTTTGCTTACCTTACAGGCACACACAAAATAAGCACCATAGAAACCGAATATCATGATATATACCTGTAATCTCAAGCTAGGGTCACCTTTCAGTTGTTCACAGACAACGGGGATATATGATTTTGTCAAGAAGAAGAAGAAGAGTTGAGAACCACTACCACCACCAGCAGCAGCAGCAGAAGCAGCAGCAGCAGCAGCAGCAGCAGCAGCAGCAGCACCAGCACCAGCACCAGCAGCACCAGCACCAGCAGTAGCAGTAGCAGCAGCAAATCGCAGAGCTGTGTGAAAGGGCCCTTAGCAGGCCCTGGCCTGGCAAACATGGTACTAACAAGCCTTGCCCTTTCCCCTTTTCCTTCCATGTAAACTATAGATCACACCCCTTAATGCTAGCCATCAAGGTCCATTTCCTTATTTGGATACTTTCTTATGCCAGACTCGTTCCTGAGGATGACTACCAAAGTCCAACAATCAAAAGCCCCCTTTGTTCACCTAACAACATGCCCAATCAAAATCCACTGCTGCATTCAAGCCCATTCTAACACAACCTCTCCCATTTCTCTTCTTAAAAATTATACCTGCAAGGTCATTGGCTTTTGTTTTTCTGCCTGAGTCAGAAAGCAGCCACTTTAACTTTTCTTCCCCACTTAATAAAGGATCCCACTGTGAAAACAGGTGTTTGGGCATAGTCCGTGCCTTATCTGGAGTCTGGGAGGGAGCCCAGAGTGTGTAGGGCTCTCTTGACTCTCAGCACTATGTGGAACAATGGAGTACATAACCCAAGACACAAAGGTAATTCCAAGTTGGATTTCATGATAATTAACTTCATGGTTCCATTTTCGGTCTTAAAGGTAAAAGAGCAAATCTGCCATTCAACAGGATATTTTGTACTGTCCCTCAAGACTTCTATATCCAGTGTCATTCACCATACTGTTATTTTTTTGTTCTTTTTAGAGGTGTGTGTGCACATGTGCACATGTATATATGGAGACTAAAGGTTAATGCTGGGTATATTCCTCTATTGATCTTCCCTTCCCCCTTTTTCTTTAAGACAGGGCCTTTTACTTAACCTAGAACTCATCAATTGTCTGTGAGCTCCAGTGATTCACCTGTCTCTATGGCCCTTAAGCTGAGATTACAGATACACACTGCTATCTGCTTTTACATGGGTGCTTCGAGTTTGAACTCTAGTCTTCATGCTTGTGAAACAAGCACCTTTTCCACCTCCCCAGCCCCTACCACTGCCCTTTCTAGTAGATCCCTGAACAACTACACAACTCAATTGGGAGAAGTGGCATTGCAGACTGAGACAAAATGATAGCAGTATTTTAAGCTTACCAGTCCTTTGTATCACATTTTATGTGACTTGAGCTACCATCTTACACTGAGCTAAGTGAGCAGAACATTAAGACACATTCAGATGCTGGGGCTGGAAATGAGGAGATACATACTGCTTAGCATCTTCTCCATCTTAGCATCTTCTCAAACCCGCCAAATGACTCATACATATATTTTTTCTCAGCCTAGCCCCTTAATGGTCACAGAGATGAGTGTCCTTCACAAGCAAGAAAAATGGAAACTGAATTCAAAGGGACTACCTGCCCAATATATAACTATCTGATCTTAATTTCACAGGCTTTACTTTCTTGGAGGAATAGGCTGATACTAAAGGAGAGTGGTACAAGGCTGTACCATGGAAGAGGTATGTAGACACGCTCAATACTTTCAGAGACAAGACTCTTTGAAATCTCTGACCCAATTCTGGGCCCTGTGGTGGATATGTACATACATCCTCCCCCATTACTGATTCAGACATCTGAACATCTGTGGTTAACCCAAAGGCAGAGCTCACTGCACACTGTTCCCTTTGATACAAAGAAGTGGGTTGAGGAAAGAGAGGGAAGGTGGGAAGAAAGTGAAGAAAGATGGGGTGGAATGGAAAAGGGGAGGAGAAAATGAAAATGATTAAAAAATTATTAGAGGGCCACTTCCACCCACACCCATGTCAACAAATGAATGCATCAAGCAAAACATAAAATATCACCAAACTGAAAGAGTCATTATAAATCCCAATCAAGATAACAGTGGAGTTGCTTGTGGAATTCACCCCAAGGCTGTATTTACCTGGACTGCTCAAGGGGCCAGCCCTGTCCCCCAGGGTTGGCACAGGACGGTACTGATGGTTCTTTGAGCCTGGGTACATCCAGTGGTACCTGCCAATTTCCATTTCAGCTCTGCTGTTCACTGCCAATTTCAGTGGCAAAGAGTCAGTGTCTTTCTCCAGCAAAGATTCTATAATCAGCATTTCTATTTATTCTCTTACCATACAGTAAAGGAAAATGGGGAGTTAAAAAATATGCTATCAAAATGCAACCCTTCAGTACCAATCTATGAATTTAACATGAGAAATTTCAGAATCAGTTGGACACTTGTCCTGCATAATTGAATTTAAGCTTATACAAATTACCAACTTTTTGCTTTTTATTTTCTGTATTATCTCATACTCTAAAATGTTCATTTGGGGATGGCACTATTCATGATTAAAATGTGGCTTCTCATAATGTGTTTCTTTTGGTTTATTTCCTTTTCAGACAAACAGAGACCTGTAATTATAGCCAGCTGCATGAGCAAAGGTGAACTGAGTGGCTGACTTTCTGTCAAAGTGCCTGATTTCCATTCTAGAACTCTTGTAAAATATTCTGTGGCCTGTTGAGTTCATAATGAAACACCTATCTTCTCATGGACACCTAAAATAGTCTTGGTCACTTCATCCTCAAATCAGGACATTACATGGTCCTGAATATTCTGAATTGAATTCCATTTCAATAATTTTTCTGTGTGTCACAGAGAAGGAACTGCTTACTCAAATAGCAACAAATGACCTCCCAGGGACTCAGGTCACTATCTGGTAATACATGTCCCACTTCTTAGGGGGATTGGAGAAGCAACAATACTTCTCAATTTGTCTGGCATAGAATATAGGCGACAAGTCACTCTTAATGGAATTCTAATCCTGAGATTCTTAAGATGTTAAAAATGTCACTATGGGCTGTCCACACCTATAAATTCCATAAAATGAAGGAAGCGGTGATGTACTCTATAGTACTACAAAAACTTAAGTATTAAAAAAAATACATTTGGCATTGATGTGGGTAATGATTCCATCAGAAGATGAGGCTCTAATTTTCCACGTGGCACCTCAAATCATTGAAGACCAGATAAATAACCACATTGTGGAGCTAGTGAATGCCCATCCTCACCAGGTACACCATGAACCTTAACCCACCTTAGAAATACCCCAGTTCCACTTGCCAGGCTCTGAAAGCTCTCAAGAGATTTGAGACTGGGACGTGCTGGGTAGTAGTGTTTTAGAGAAGACCCTTTCTGGCTTCAAGGTCAGATAAAAATATTTTATTTCAAAGGAAAAAGAAGAGCTAGGTGTGCGTGTGCGTGTGCGTGCGTGCGCACTACAGTGATAGAGTAATTGTGTAGCATATGTAAGACCTTGGATAAATTGATAACACCAAAAGAAATTAAGTAAATAAGGGCAAACAAAGGCTCTCAAGTGAAAACAGAAATGTACCATGAAGCTATTTTTGCTGCTTCTGTTTGGGTTGTCAATAAGGATGATAATTATAATTTATGGAGTGCTTACAGTGCACTAGCCTTAGTGTTATGCACATGATGCCTGCTGTTTCACTAGCTAAAACCACCCTAGGAGATTATCATTCAGTCTTGACGACAGACAGAAGAATAGAATTCAGGAAGACACCCATCACTTGCCCAGCCTGGAAGTGGAGTCTGGATATGCAGCTGGAAAATCAGCCTCCAGAGGGCACACTTTCAAAAGCCTAGCATCATCCTCACTGGGACCTAGAGAAATATCACCTTTTTCTTTTTCTCAAGTTGTTAAGGCCAGTGAGAGCTATTCTAAGGTCCCTGTGGAAGTGAGCAGTACTTCTGAGGTTCCTAAAGAAATGGTCCTGGTCCTCTGTTAATTCAGGGTTCATAAAATGTAACACTATCTCCCTTGGAATGAGACGTTTACCTCCTGGTTTTCAGGGCAAAGGTTATATATAGCTCAATAGTGCAGTACTTGCCTATCTCGTGTGGGCTTCTCAATTTGGTCCTTGGTACCACCCAAACCAAACCAAAACAAATAAACTAAAAATTCATTACATTAAAAAAAAAAAACCCCACATTTTCTTAGACAAAGGTTATGCATGCTACATTCTCTGACAGAAAGAAACCCAGACAGACTGGTCCAAAGAACCAAATGGTTAAGTCTCCTCACAGTATATACTCATCTCCTTTTGGTAAAACTGACTGTGAGTCCTTCATAGTCACCTCTCAAGTAAAAAGATTTGAAGCAGTTCAGTTTCTTCTGATATGAATTTTTTTCTTTTTCTTTTGTTGTGAGTATAGGTGAGGGTGTTAGAGATGTGATCTCATGGATCCTTGGCATGTGCTCTACCATTCGTGTACCCCACAACCTTCATCTTCTTCTAATAAGTTTATTGCTACATATACAGAACAAAATAGTGCTCAATAAATTGCTGGATCAAGTATTTTATTGAAAGTAAAGGAGCACCCTAGGGCCCTATGGACCCCCACCATGCTGCCTTTCCTCTTAGTAAAGTCTGACTGGAACACTGTCACTTCCACACATAATACACTTGTGCACATAATATCTATGGCTGCAGTTCAGAAGGTCAATTTATGCCCTGTCCTCATCTGCTCACATGGATGGGAATGTCTGAAGATACCTGGGCAGTCAGGCAACAGCCACTGATTAAAGATAGTGGAAATGCATAGATTATCTAAGTGTGTTTTTTTCTTTTAAAAATTTCTCTCTCTCTCTCTGTCTCTGTCTCTCTTTCGCTGTGTGTGTGTATGTGTGTGCCTGAGTATATGTTTGTGTACCACATGCAAGTTAGAGCCCACAGATATCAGAAGAGGCTACCATGTGGGTCCTGGGAACCAAACCCTGGTCTTCTGCAAGAGCAGCAAGTGCTCATAAGCACTGTGCCATCTCTCTGGGCCTCCAGTTGTGACACTTTCTCAGAGTAAAATATGGTGGCTATGCCTTCTCAAAGTGCTTCTGAGAATGTAAGAATATGATGAGAGCAGCAGATCTGGAGATGAGATCGGACAACTACATGGCCATTCTCCAGTCCTTTGGGTTAATACTGGTGAGGCCTTTCTCCAACAATAAATCTTTAGATATGAGAAAAAAAAAGAGCGAGAAAGAGAATCACTTCTATGTTGTACTTTTGAGCCAAACTTAAACAGAGACATTAAACACAGAGTTATCTACAGCATGTATGACATCAGACTACACACTTCAATCCTAAGGACAGGATCCAGACACCTAAAAGGAGTTAAACACCTTGCTGCTTCTAGGCACGGACAAGAATGAAGAAATGGTCTATTCCCTGCACAAGTAGATGACAACATGCTCTCCCTCCGAAATGACAGAATAAAAGTGACTGTAGTGGCTCCTGGAGACACATACAACTGTGCGTGGTCATCACCAAAACGGGGGCATGACCTAAATAATGGGAAATTGGGAGGAAAAAAGGCAAGTACTGCCTTGGCTTCCTTCCACATCCCCCATTTCCTTTGGTAATATGATGTGGGGACAAGTGACTTCTAGGGTGGAATGCTCTTCAGCATTTAATAATTATCACTCAGAAAAACCAAGTAATAAATATGGCTGGCAAAAAGACCACATTCACTGAACAAAGTCTTTCAAAGCTGTGTTTGTCATAGTCTGTCTGTACCTATAAGCTAAAATGTGAAGGGAAAGACTTAGGCTTTCAACAGAGTACGGTACAGGCCTACAGACTTTCTCATTTGGTAAATAAAATCTGACTGGAACATTGTCACATGTCCTTGTGCACATACATCTGTGGCTGTTTCTTCATGCGAGGAGAGTAGCTGTGTACAGGCACAGCAGAGATCAGTGGCCTGGAAGGGTAAAATATGTACCACCTGGCCATTTATAGAAAAAGTGCACTGTGCTCTGGCACCAAGTGGTAGGGAGGGCTTGGTATACAAAGTGGTTAATGGAATTAATAAAATCAGCCTGTAAAACAAGGCTGATTCTTTTATTTTCTCTCAGTCATTCTCTGAAGAAAAGTATCATGGAGCTGGCTGAGGCTCAAAAGTCTCTGTCCCTGCTATTGGTTATTTGCCACCAACCAGCACAATATGGTTAAAACCCATAGGATACTACTTCTACTGATGCCTGAAATGGCATCCCTCCTCCATCGGGAGGAAGGGGGAAGGCCAACATGTCAAAGGAGCATATTATTAAATGAAGACATGACTGACAGATGGCGAGTAACAAAGCACACTTGTAAAACTAGGAGTGGAGCCTCCCTGTCTCAAAAGCCAGTGTGTGTCCCTTTCTTCCGCTATCCTGTGGCCACCCCTTTCTTCTAGCCAATTAGCTCATGTGTCTGTGTATGTGGTCTAAAGGGGGCAAAAAAAAAAAAAATGAAAGGGTGTCTTTGGACTAATCCAACACATCAGCAGTCCTGGGGAAAGGAAGTGGACATCTTTGCAGACACTGGATGTTTTGCATGTCCGTTGATGAAGCAGTACTAAGAAACAGTATCACTAAGTAAGAGCTCTCACCCTCAACTGACCTGCATTTCCAAGGACCAGAAAACCCCAAGCTTACAATTTACTGCCACAATAGAGGGTTATGTTCAATTTCAAGAAGACAAATCTGATTTTTCAGAAAAGGGGTCCCCCCCCATATTCATATATAGTTTTGGTCTAATGAAAGTAATGTGGCCAGGTTGGTAAAAAGTGTTCTCATGGAACTGATAACAGAAAAGGAACAACTAGACCAACTCACTCAGATCGTTTGCCACATTTAAATTTTCTTAACCCCCCCCCCAAACCATCACAGGATGCCATGTCATACCTACCACATATGTCCCCCACCATCTGGCCAGCCACTTTTTGCTACAGCCTCTTCCCCAGGCACTGTCACTTCAGATGTTCACCTTGGCAAACTCTTACAGAGAATAACTGCATCTAAAACTTTCCCTGTACCACGTTCATATAGACGAGTTAGTAGATGTCAGCAAGAATGCCACGGATCCTTCGGAATAATCTAACACGTTAAATGGTCCAGAGAGGTTCTTTTTTTTCCCCCTCCTAAACAAGCACTGATTCAAATTCATCTCACATTCCAACTCTGTTCTCCAATTTATTTTCAGTCAACATTATTTCCAATTTACCACATTTCTCTCTTCCAACGTGGCTAGAAACTTAATTTGATACTTGGATTCTGGAATTGGTTTCAGCAATGATTTACAGGAACTGAACTGGCCTGCTTATGATTATTCTAGTAGATTCCAATTTCCTACATGGAATAAAAATAATTTTCATCACAGATTCTGTTGCTCCCCCCCATAACAGAGCTTTAGAGTTATTTGGGGTTCAATTGTCATCTAACCCATGATGACATGCTGCCAGCAATTCCAGACGCATCTGTTTTCACAAATGACACTAAGTGATACTCCACAGAAACAAATGGAAACCCAGATTTCCATCTTTTCATTAGCAGAGCCATCATCCACTTCCTTTAATTGCCTTATTCATTTTCTCTGCTCACTCCGTCTTTGCTGAATCTGTTTACTCAGTTCTGCCACTTTAATTCTATGCTCCCAGCTAAAAACCTGTCACTTGTAATAATTTTGTGTTTGCTATACTCAGCTGAGAAAACACACTGGTTTTCCAAAAAACCCAAAAACCCCAAAAAACATCCCCCCCAAAAAACAAACAAACAAACAAACAAAAAAAAAACCAACCAACCAACCAACCAACCAAACAAAAAACCCACCACCACTACCAACAAAAAGCACAAATCCTGTATATCCCTGAACACTTTGTGTGAATTTTGGTGGCTCAGCAGCATGCCGGGATAATGCTGTGAGAGCACTGCAAAGCCACAAACCCTTCCCCCTTTGTTAAGATTTGGATCATTTTTGTCTGAAATAAGAACAAAGCAATTCTGGTTGAGTTTCTAAGGAACCAGACCTCTTGGTGGCAGTTACTGAACTGCAATAGCTCACTTGTGTTGCCCTATGTAAACTCCCTCTGGGAACGGACACTAACCAGAAAAGCTGGGGTCAATTTAAAAATCTTAGTTTAATTTGCATTCTTTATAGACACTGTAATAACTATCCCAAGCTATTCATTCACAAGCTGTTGGGTGCTAGCCACTGAGCTTCAATACCCCCAATTAACAGACAGGCATTGCCTCTGCCCATCAACAACTGAAAATCAGTGGGAATATATGCATTACAAACCTCTGTGGAGTAACAAAAATGTAGAGGATTATATTTAGAAACTAAGAACTCTTAAAAGAAGAAGAAGAAGAGGAAGGGGGAAGAGGGGGAAAAGGAGGAAGAGGAGGAGGGGAGAAGGAAGAGGTAGAAGAGGAGGAGGAAGAAGAGAAAGAGGAGGAGAAGAAGGAGGAGGAAGAAGAGGAAGAGGAGGAGGAGGAGACTCTCTAAGTTCCAAAATCACACAATTCATTTTATAAATAATAATGTTAAATTTATAAATGTTAAGGTCAATGAACTAAGCATAGGTTTTATACACTTAATATTACGTCTGAAGAAATACAGAAGTGATGGGTGCACAGGACCCTTCATGGTTACTATTTTAGGGCAATGGGCCAGTGAACTAGGGAATGACAAAGATACTTGTGGGAGTTTGGACTTTGTGTAGCTAGAATATGAACTTGGTCATCCAAATTAAGATGTGTACATAACTCACCTTTCAGAAATGCTTTGGGCGGGTGGGCGGGTGGGGTGTCCATGACCATAATCCTTGTTGCAGACTGAGAATAAATTTTCTGGCCCAGATTCTTATCAAAACATGTATCATACATGTGACCTTAGCTTAGTAGCTTATCCTTTTTAAATTACTTAACAACTAGTGTTCATGAATCTCGGTCATCTTTATAGTTCCTCTAAAAATTGTATTTGCTTCTAATTTTGCCTCTCTAATAATAGCTAGCTACTTTTCGTATACTGGAGATGTAGAGGCAACCTGTAGACCTGCCATTAAATGTGTAAATAATGCAAAAATAACTGCAGTCTGTGAGACCAAATGAGAATAAGCTACACAATTGTCTAGTGAAAATGGTATGCCTTTTGTTTTTGAGAGAAAAACAAAAGGTCAGAAGTCACAGTGGCTTTATCTGCCACAAGCAAACACGACGTTAATAAAAAGCATGTATAAAGCCAATAATAATAATAATAATAATAATAATAATAATAATAATAATAATCACCCATTTTAGGAGAGAAATGCTATGAACTGTAATAAGTTTCTTCCAAGATACAAGTATATTATCAGACATGCAATCGACTTAGTACTGATTGTGACGGAAATGAAAATTGAGAAATATTCCCAAGAGTTTCTCTTATTGCTATTTGACCATTCACGCAGATTAGAAAAAAAAAAGATGAGAAAACAATCATGTGCAAGAAAAAGCAGAGTGTCTTTTGTTAGGGGAGAGGTAGACTTTGTACTTTGAACTCAAGTACCGACTTTCAAATTAAATTGCTGTGTACTTGTTGCCCCTGGACTGTACATTTCAAAGAGGTTAAACGGCAAATCTGTGGATTGTATCATGTTTCCATAAAACAAATTTTAAAAATGAAATTGGTCTGTTTGGATGAAATGTTAATATAGGCAGAAAAAAATTCTATAGGAAAATAATCGCCCTTTACCCGAATGTGCTGGGAAGTGAACTACATAGAATGTGTTTTTCATATTTAAAATGTTTGACAGCATCAATTTCATATGGCTCAATCCATATATTCACAAAGAAAACATGCCTCAAGAATTACTATTATTTAGTGACTGCCATTGCGTGTAAAAGCCATGAGAAAGAACCTTAGCATGACGATTTTTTTTTAAACTGAGCCAGTGCGGTTATAAAACATGTTGGTGCATTTTATGATGGTTTCTATCTTGGAGCGAAGGGATCATTTACAGCACAGCTAGACGCTATTAACCTAACACTGGCTGAGCTCTTTCTATGGGGCATCAAACTTGACCTTAGAGGCATAGCGTCTCTTTTCTGCCATTTTCTTTGTGCAATAACGATAATTTCTCCAGAATCTAAATATCAAAACTGTGAAATGGTCTGAGATGTCCTTTACGGATAGAGCCCTTGGGCAGTTTTTCTTTCCTCAAATCATTTAAGTCTTAATTAGCAAAAGATCTTTTTCCCTTCTATCAGTGCTGGCGGACAAAGCTGATGTCCTCTTTCAAGCTCCCACTATAAATGATTATTACATGTCATAGTCTGATACATGGAAAGAACAATCATGTTAGAATTTAAAATTAGAGCATGTCTAAATCACTTCAGTATCATTGGAATCTAAGCATATTTAGCATGCATGTCCCTCCAGGGCTTCTTTAGCATTAGGACAGAATAATGCATCCTCTAATCCCTGAACATAGCATGCAGAGCACAGGACTTAAGTTAGGATTAATTATTTTAGTAAAAATAGAGAGACGGTTTTCCCTATCCAGAAGCCCAAGGTGACAAACTACAAACATGCTTCTATGAAATACCATGTTATATAGAAATACTTGCAACAGAAACAGAAGAGAGGTTACACTATTAATTTAACATTAACCCCCCAGGATAAAGAAAAAACCCACCCAAAACAAGATCACACCACCGTGGGTTGTTTTAGAGCCGTTTTTACAAGAGACAAAACCTGGCTAACCCCTTTCAAGAACCCTCAGTCAAAAGCTTTAAAACAGGCTATTGTCAGAGCGCTGGGTACCTTTTCTCTCTTGGCTTTGTTCAGTATTTTCCTCGGCTGCAGTTTCCATGGCTGGCTTCATACCATCCACCAAAAATGCTTTCCCCTGCTTCCCCACAACACACTTTTCCCCCTCCTCTTCCTTTTCTTTTAGACTCCCCTCTGTCTCTCTTATTCACACCCGCCTGATTGAGAGGCTCTGTTCTTCACTACAGTAGATTACAGTGCCTTCCAAGATGCAAAAGTCTTGTCAGCGTCAATTTCGCTCTGCCTACTGGTCCATAAAGACAGCTGCCAAGGAGCAGGCGACCATACGTCACCGAGGATCCCAGTTATAAAACAGCCACTCTGTGCCCCCACTCCCAGTGCACCCCGGGAAGCTCCTGCTTCCCCCACCAAGCTCCTCTTCCTCCTCTCTCTCTCTCTCTCTCTCTCTCTCTCTCTCTCTCTCTCTCTCTCCCTCTCCCCTCCCTTTTTTCTTCTTGCCAACTGCAACCCAATGAATACTAATTAATTCTCCCAGGAAATAATAGACTTGTGACATCAGAGGAAGGGATGTGGAGGAGAAAGAAAAGAGCCCCCTCCCACCACGTGACTTTGTCAGACCACACTATATGTTATCTCTCAGGAGAACGCCTGTTCGTCTATGCTTCCCCTTTCTGGGGCATCGGTTTTATTTATTCTATTTGTCCCCAAACCCTGGAAAAGTATCTTCAAAAGATATACCCTTGCTCTATTAAAAAAAAAAAATACCAAAAAACTTTTGTTTCACGAATCTCTAGACAAGCTGACTTTAAAAATTATACTAATGACAAAAGAATAAAGGTATTCAAGAGGAAAGACATTTCAAATAGATTTAACAATGGTGACAACAATTCAGCATTAGATTCTACTTTGTATTAATATACGAAAAATTTTAGCTCAAACACAATTTCTAAAAGGGGCACATGCTTATTCGACAATCAGTATATTGAAAATATATCTATCTGATATTTTGGTGGTTTCTAATATGAGAATCAAGTGGGTTTTTTTGATAGGATGTGATTACATCTGCATAGAGTATTATTCATTAGAAGTCCCCAGTCAAAATCTCAAGAGGGTACTATTTAACAGCACTCTAAACATCTGGCTTCAAGGCTATTATGCCAACAGGGGATCCAATGATTCTGATGGCTGTTTTTACAAGCTCTTTTGCACAATCGAGACCAATGTTCTTAACTCACATTAAGTATTTAAATCTTTACTTTGATTATGATCCTTAGTTTTCAAGCATTACCAGTTTCACAGACATTTCATAATTGCATTTAGCTCATTCATCTTCACTGTCTTTACTGAAAAAAATTCTATAACTAAAGTCACATACAAAGATAACTATCGATAAGAATAGGATAAAGGAATCCTGGAGCCGCCATAGTCTACTTGACACCCATGATGGGAGTAAATATTAAAGATATATTGGAGGGCCAGGGAAATGGTTCAGTAGGTAAAATTTTCTGCCAAGTTTAACCACTAGAGCTCCATTCCTGTGATTCACACGGTAGGAGACAATAGATTGCTGCAAGTTCTCTCTCCCTCTCCCTCTCCCTCTCCCTCTCCCTCTCCCTCTCCCTCTCCCTCCCCTCTCCCTCTCCCTCTCCCTCTCCCTCTCCCTCTCCCTCTCCCTCTCCCTCTCCCTCTCCTTCTCCCTCTCCCTCTCTCACACACACTTTTTAAAAGACAACTTAGAAACCACTTCTCCTAAAAACATTCTCCAAATTTTTATGAAATTTTTACACAATACCTCAAAACAATGTGGGAAGATCCCAAATCAAAATCCTTTACCAGCCTGATCTTTTAATGCTTTGGTTTTAGATAATCTCTCACGCCCACTTATATTCAACATTTCTGCTGTGTTAAACAAGAAAAGACCTTGAAAACCAGTTTGGCCTGCTTCAACACTTTCTTTTAATTTTCCATCTCACTTTCCACTTTACCCATTGTCCCTGAAGAAAGACCACGCCCACAGCCAGCTTTCCCCTGAAATACGGCTTCAGCCTATTTGATTGTCTCTTGGCGAAGGGATTGGGAAGTCACTAAAACTTCAATCTCTGGAAAATAAGATTGTGATTGTGTGTGTGTGTGTGTGTGTGTGTGTGTGTGTGTGTGATATAACTATCTTTATGGGAAAACTTATAGTGTGATGGAACAATTTTTTTAGACCCAAAGGTATAAAATTTTACTTGTGCATTGGTAAGACGGCTCTTGCTATCAAGTATGGTCTGAGCCTCATCCTCAAATGAGAGGAGAGTACCAACTTCCACAGTTATTCTCTGACCTTTATACATGTATACATTATTTTATAGACAGTGAAATAAATGAATATAATTTAAAATTTTAAAGTATAATTGTGATTAACTATGTTAGTAAATTCCTTATAAAATGTCTAACAAAGTCATTAAATTCTAGAACTGTCAGAGAAGCCTAACTTTGTTGGCGCTCCTATTAGACAAATTAGTTTATTTACATAAGAGACAGGATCTGGTTGTGGTGATGTACTCACCACTGAACCTAGTTAGGAACAATTATTTTAATACTAATACAATAAAAGGCAAAATATGAAAGGCATTCCAAATTTCCTTAAGCAGCTCTTATCTACAATATACTGACAAATCAAAGTAACTGGACCAAATGTTCTTTTACTTTTACTCAGAACACCTACAGGTAAATGAGCAATTCATTATTTTTAACCTTATTCATAGCGTTACTTCTGGAAAATTACCGCTGTACCAGTTCATAAGCAGCTTCAAAATCTCACAGATGTTTATGATCAACCACATGATTCAGAAAGAAGCAGAATAGAAAGAAGCAATAGAGAACCCGTCAAGAAGAAAAAATGAAAATACATATTTAAAATACTTTTAAGGTATACATCCATATCATTTTTCCAAAAATATACATATATGAAAAGAAATGGCTCCCTGAGCTGAAAATATTTCTTTGAGCCCCATGCTGTAAGACAGTAAAGACACTTCTGAAAGCTGATGCAGGAATAAAAGATGTTGACAGAAAATAAATATATTACATCGAACTCTATGGAATTGCTGGTACTGCCTTAAAAGAGTACAGTTTCATTCACACGCAGAGCTTATTTCATCCACCATGTATATCTGCCAGAGTACCACAGTGAGCTCAGTAAACATGCACATGCTTGGAGGAGTTTCCCAAGTGCTAATGTCTACCAGTATGACCATGAGCAAGCCATGGTGTCTTCTCTAGGTAGACCTCGGGCTAATGGGCCACAGAGAACTTGCTTAACCAGAGCACTACTTCCTGCCAGCGATATCACAAGATGAACATAAGAAAATTCATCAAGTTGCAAAGTCATCTTCCTATACTTAGCCTAACCACATGATCATAAAACAATTTTGCCCACTGCCTCCCCTCCACAACTTTCTGGAATTATATTTTAGAGGTTTTGTTTGTTTGAGGAGCAGGGCTCAAAATGACTGAAGTCAAAAGAAAAATGAAGACACTAGGAATAGATATTTTTTCAAATTCATTCTAACTGTGAATTCCTCTACAAGCCTTCTTGGCTCATAGAACATTTATGCCACATGAAATACACTCGGCCATAACCCTCCCTTAATGTCTGATATGGGAAATGCTGTCTAATAAGAAATACAAACTAGAGAAACAGAATAGTGCTAGAAATTCAGAATATGATTGTTAAGAATTGGTTTTTATCCATAACTAGACTGTATTAAAACATTTTTAAAATCAATTTGGGAAGCCCTTTGTCATGCATGATAATTAAATTTCTAACTTTTGTTTCTTTTAGCCAGAAGGATTGCAAAGAACTTGAGGCCAGCCTATGCTATATAGTGAGTTCTTAGCCAGCCTCAGCTACCAGTGTGTGACACCACACCCCGACCCCTGCCCCACATAAACAAATCAAAAGAGGGCTGGTTCCCTAGTCCAGTGGGTAAGAGTGTTTGCTGCCAACCATGACAATCTGAGTTAGATCCCTGCAACCCACATGGTGGGAGAAAATTGTCCTCTGACCTCCACATGTGTGCACACAAGCTTACAAACACAAAAGAAGTAACAATGTCATTAAAAGATAACAACAAGCCGGGCGTGGTGGCGCACACCTTTAATCCCAGCACTTGGGAGGCAGAGGCAGGCAGATTTCTGAGTTCAAGGCCAGCCTGGTCTACAGAGTGAGTTCCAGGACAGCCAGGACTACACAGAGAAACCCAACAATAACAACAATAACAACAATAATTAATGTTTGTGAAATGTTGAGTTTTGAAAAATGCCTGTGGATTCAGTACTTATTATTTTCCTTCCTGATGTCTTTACTTCATATATTCTGTCTGCTATAGTTTACATGAAATGACACCTTATATTGAACTAAAAGTACAGATCAAAACAGATGATGCTTATGAATACTGAATACTTAGGAATGGAGAAGCTACGGACTGGAGAGAAGACTACGAAATTAAGAGAAAGAGCCCTAGTTGTTCTTCTAGAGGACCTGAGTTTGATTCCCAACACCTACATGGCAGATCACAATCATTTGTAACTCCAGTTCTAGGGGATCTGACACCCTCTTCTGACCTTTGAGGGCACCAGGAATGCACGTGGTGTTCAGACTTGTAGGCAGGCAAAACACCCGTATACATAAAATAAAGTAAAATTATTTTTAAATTTTGAAGTTTTGGTTGAAAATGTAGCTCAGTGGCAGGGTGCTTGCCTAGCATACAAGAGGCTCTGGGTTCAATTACTAATATCACAAAAAAAGATGAATCTCCATAAGGGTGAGCCATCATCCATAGTAGTTGTCTTTAAGGGCAGAGGTTGTTCCCAAGTAAATCCTTGGCTCATCTTCATAAATATGAGCACAAGAGGTTTTTTTTTCCCCTTTTTTCCAGTCTCATCAGCTATTTACTTAGTTCCAGGCAGTAACCTCATTAGAAGATTCAGGAGCTGCCAAAACAGCAATTGTTGAGCTTAGCAACAGCCAGCCTGAGGTATACTCAGCTCCTCTGTACCCTCCCCCAAACAAACCCACAAGCAAACAATTCACAGAAGCAAATGTTCAGAGAGCGAGAACAAGTTTGGTAGGTACAGACTGGGGCTTGACGTGTTAGCCACCAGAGCAATGTGAACAGTTTCCACATTCCCAGCTGAGAAATGGGCTCGGCACAGAGGTACTGTGCCATGAAGTGGCATGTTCATTTTCCTAAGTAGGATAGGCCACACGTATCTCAAAGTCAATGTGAGTCTTGTGACTTCCTTCCTCTCTCTCATATCAGGCTTCCACAATGTCAGCATATGCCACACTCAGCATGGGATTATTCTTCGCTGGCCAGGACATCTGGGTGTTTGAGAATGTTCCTGGCCTTCAGTCAGTAGATGCATGGGGGAGGAAACTCATTTCCAGTTGATAACCATTGCCTTTAATCTAGTTTTCTACGGTTGCTAGAACATACTCTTATTAGCCAATGGCTCTAAAGCCCGGCTGTACCCTGGAGTCAGCCGGGAGGGTTTAACTATACACCCTTCTCCCTAGATACTGTGACTGGGTAGTGGTCAGCTTGTGTGGTGTGAAATCTTTAAAATCCCCCCCCCTGCCACCTCAGGTGGTTTGAACACGTAACAAGCCATGTGTACAGCTGGGACACAATTGGCTATTTTTGGAAGGGTACAAAGAGAGGAATTTGATGGACCTATAGGAAAGCAGAGTCAGGGAAATCATGTCCAACAGGGAAAAGATGGAGGCTATATACCCAGCAGAAAGGACCAACTGAACATCAAGACAAGAGATGAGGAAGGCAGTGCTGACACCCATGGGGACCATAAGAAGATCAGGGGATAGACCCTAGGGCCACTGTGACAAAGGAGCATAAACTTGATAGCTTTAAATAACAGAAATTATTCTCTCACAGTTCTGGGAACTAAAAGTCCAAAGCCAGGGTGAGGAAAGGGCTGCATTTTCTCTGAGGGGACCATGAGGCAGTTTCATTCTTGCCTCTGTCAGCTTCCAGCAGTCATCAGTGGTCCTTAATGTTCAGTCCTTAGCTTGTTACTGTGCTCCAGCCTCCACCCATGTCACCATATGGTGTTCTCTCTGTGTGTCTCATAAGGACACTGAGAAATCGAGTTGGACTCAGGCCTACCCTAATCAACCAAGGCCTCACCCCCACTTCCTTATGTCCACAGAGACTACTTCCAAGTAATGGCACCTTCACAGGTACTAGAAGTTAAGATTTTACTGTATTAGCACCTGGGGGACAATATATGACCTCATTCCCACCAGGTAAGGGAGACTGAGAAAGACCATCACGTTTGGAAGCCATGTGAGCTATGCTTGTAAAATTGCTCAGTCTGGGCAGAATTTGGAACTGAAGAATTGGGTACTAGCAGCAAGGAGGAACAAATTTGAGCGGAGGTGGGTGTGATTCCAGAGCAGAAGGCGCCGAGGAGAACACCATGCATGTACCACCTAAGCTCAGGGCGCCTTGGTAGAAGTACTCTCAAAAGAGGCCAAGAATATTGGAGAAGATCCAGACCAGGGGCCTGTCACAGAGGAGAGAAGTTTGAGAAGCAGGGGATGTGACAGTGAAAGCAGTCAGACGGGGAGGATATAGCAACGGCCACTGAAACAGCAAATTCCAATTTCCTTGCCAGTGGTATCTCAGAGACTAGAATGGAAACCAGTTTTTAGAAGGATCATGGAGGATTGGGAAAGTGACGAAGCAAAGGAAAGGATAGGCCACCTAAGGCAAGGGAATGATGTAGCGGATAAAGGAGAAAAGCACTCCCAAGAGCAAGTCCGCCAAATGTTGGATCCTGCAAAGGCATCTGGGATTGAAAGAGATTAAGATGTAAGTGGAGGTGGATGAGTGGCAAGGAATCAAGAGGCCAGGAGAGTAGGCAGCAGCTATAGAGGGCAAGCTGGGACAGCTCCTGTTTGCATTTTGTTTAAGCTCCGCCCCACAGTTACTTGGAAACAGCCAGGTGTGCCTAACTCAATATAAAAGGGGCTGCTTGCCCCCTCCACTCTCTCTTGCTCTTGCCTTCTTGGTCCCTCTCTGTCCTCTCACCCCATTCCCCTCCCCCCTCTCTTTCCACATGTTCATGGCCGGCCTCTACTTCCCTACTCTTCTGCTCTCTCTCTCTGCCTTTCTCGGTCTCTATTACCCTTTCAATTCCCCTCCCCATGCCCTAAATAAACTCTATTCTATACTATACAGTTGTGTAGCTGGTCTCTCAGGGGGAAGGCACCCCCTTCCCCCATGCCTAACTACACACCCACCAGAACATATTCCTCTCCTCTTTATCTTTTTATAAAATACAACAACTCCTCTAGCATGGAAGTGAGGACAGAGGAACTAGAGGAAAACAGATGTCTATCCAACTCCAAGACTTAAAACACTCAAAAGATATGGTGGTGACTAGCAGGTTACTGGTACAGCCTGCCCTGCCTGGAAAAGTGTACATACATCCATTACCTGATAGCATTCATGTTACAATCTTAAGAGGCATAACCATGCCCAGTAGATGACATAGTAGAAGAGTGATGGTCTTGGCCTTATTAAGGCAGGCAGCTTGCCCCAAGTCTGGGTTGCTTGAGGATATTGGTAGATCTTAAATCTTTAGAATATCAGAGGCCCCAGAGGGTAGAGGAAAGGGAGGGGAAGGGAGAAGAAGGAAGGGAGGGAGGGAGAGTGAGCAAGCTTTTACTATACGCCGTTATACTGGGGAATGGATTCTGGCACAAAAGTCACACCTAAAAAAATAGGGAGTCAGATGATTTGTGTTTTGAATGGTTTTTTTTTTTTTTTTGAGATGGGCTTTCTTATAGTCAAAGCTGCCCTTAAATTTGCTATAAAGCCAAGGATAACCTTGAACTCCTGATACTACCTCCACCTCCTGAGTATTGGGATCTTAGATATACAGTACCACACCCAGTTTCCTTAGAACAGGGGATTTTGTGTATGCTAGGCAACCACTCTACCAACTGAGATACATTCCTTGTCCCTGTTTGTATTTATTTAAATTTTTTATTTTAAAAAAGGTATTTATGTGAGTGATTTGCATATGAGTATTTTGCCAGTGCATATGTACATGTGCCATGTGCATGCCTACAGAAAGTCAAAATCGGATCCAATGCCCTGGAACTGGAGTTATAAATGATTGTGAGCCACCATGTGAGTTCTGGGAACTGAATCCAGGCCCTCTACAAGAGCAGTAAGGGCTGTTAACTGGTGAGCCATCTCTCCAGCCCCTCTTTTTAATGATTTTGATAAAAGAAAATATCTGCTTCTGTGTACACAAGGCATGCATCAGGAGACAGACAGCTGATCTAATAAGAAGATGCTTCTTGGTTCATTATCACATTCCACAGGGATTTTGGATTCCCTCATTAAGGGGTTGTACACCACCACCAACAGGCTCTTCCTGAAGTTAACACATCTATGCTACATGTACCACACCTGTATGAACAAGGGGCAGACCTTCAGAGTCTCTTTGTTAAGCCTCCACTGCAGCTCTTTGAATTTCAGTCATTACTTTGTTGTGGCGCCTTCTTATGTCACCAGAAATCCCAGAGGGTAGAGTATTCTACAAAGAGTGAGCCACTCAATTTTGTAGCTGGGAGAACCCAGGGTGCTCTGCTAAGAACATGCCTCACACCATCTGTCAAAACCCCACCCCAGCACCAGCCTTCCCAGCTCTGACTCTGTTCTAAGAGGGCACAGCGCAGGCCACTATCCTTTAGGATGATCTCCCTGTCTACATTTTCAGCCGTCATGTTAACCCTTCTTCAATCTCTCTCACTGATAAGTGCCTACTTTCTCCACTAGAAGACAGCCGTGCACATTTGCCTGCTTTCCACTTGACTTGGAAATGATCACTTGGAGCAACCCCAACTTTCAGTAGGGTACACCCAAGGAAGGCAACTCAGAGAAGATATGTCTCTGTATCTTTGGCCAGCTTTGGCAAACAGACAACTTGAAGTTAAATCACAAGACATTTGGATGATAATGTATCTTACAAGTTGACAGGAAGAAAGATGATGTGACCCTCTTAATATCCCTTCTGAGAACACAGGTGCACCAAGGAATCCTTTCTTCTTCTTCTTCTTCTTCTTCTTCTTCTTCTTCTTCTTCTTCTTCTTCTTCTTCTTCTTCTTCTTCTTCTTCTTCTTCTCCTTCTCCTTCTCCTTCTCCTTCTCCTTCTCCTTCTCCTTCTCCTTCTCCTTCTCCTTCTCCTCCTCCTTCTTCTTCTTCCTTTTTTCAGTTTTTGCCTAGGAGTTACTTATTTCAGTCCTCAAACACACATTTTCCTCTGGACTTGAGTCAATGTAAGGATTAATGAGCTTCTGTCTAGGGAAAGGTGCTTTCTCAGACAAATACATTGACACCCCCCCCATTCCTCTTAGACAAGCAGACCCACATAAGACCACTTACAACACAGCTCATTTCATTCTCATCTGGGAGACAGAAAGCACCAAACAGTTAGAGTTGGCTGACTTCGTATATATGCTCCAGAGACACTTGACCAGATGACTACAGGTGGAATGATTCTGGTTACGTGTGGAATGCAGTGACTGGGCTCAACACTGTCTCTATAGAACCATAGCTGCCCACATGTAAAATGTGTAAAACAGTCCCTGACTCAAGGACAAGGATTGCAGGCATCTTCTCCACCAGCATTGCTGAGGGAAGTTGACCCACGTTTTTCCTCTCTCTCTCTCTCTTTCTCTCTCTCTCTCTCTCTCTCTCTCTCTCTCTCTCTCTCTCTCTCTCCTCTCCCTCAGCCTTGAGCAGGCCAGAAGACCTTGTTTACCACAACTTCCTATAGGAATGTAGAAGAATAAACTGCCCGCTGAGCTTGCCTAGTAACGTAATCCAGCTGAAACAAAGGATGGGTTTGGTGGACTTCCCCTATATACACAAGTGCTGAATAGTAAATTTTGAGCCTTGATCAGAGAACTTTGTCTTGGCTTCATGCTTCTCTTACCCCTCCATCTCTTTTTCATTTCCAGCCCTCCTTTCAGGTGAACCCAGTTTGTGTGGCTGCTGGGTGGCTCTCTCTCTCTCTCTCTCTCTCTCTCTCTCTCTCTC
>JANHMN010000005.1:99169349-99225954 GCA_030674055.1 Rhabdomys pumilio | reverse complement strand
AAAAAAAAAAAGCAGGCAGCGAATCACCAGTTTCCTACTTGTTACCTGTCCAGTTTCTTCCATATCCCTATTATTCATCCTTCAGCCATCTCTGCTTATGGTTGAATAATTGCAGCTTTTGTTCTTGTTCCCCAAACTGGCTCTCCTCCAAGTCTCTGTGACTTCTCTGGAAACGTCTTCTAATTCTCTACATGCTTCTGGAAAGAAGCCCCAATGAGATCTAATATTTTAGTCAAGGTGATCAAAGGTGATTAAGGAGAGAGAAGCCAGTCAAAGACAAAATTATCCAGAGCCTCCCTATTGAAAGTCTAGGAGCTGGGCAGCAGTATCAGACCACTTTGCATCTTGCTCTTCCACCATTCCCCAACCCTGAAATCCTACTCACCAGCAACATTCCCAGGTGAGCCCAGTAAATGAATGCAAGGATATTCATGTCTTGGAAAGACACACATTGCCAGCTAGATGCTTAACATTCCAGCAAAGCCACTTTTATCCTGTCAGGTAGGAGAGTCACAGGTTCTGAAGAAAATGACCAGGGCATCTACAGGAGTCGTGCATTATTCTGCTTCGCACAGTGAGGCAAAGTAAGCTGGATCGAGGTAATAATTATTGGCTAACATCTCTTTTGTTTGTTACTTTGTTTTTGAGAAAAGATCTCACTATAGAGCCCTGGCTGTCCTAAAATTCACTCTAAACCATGCTGGCCTCAGACTCAGAGATCTGTTTGACTTTGCCTTTCAAGTGCTGAGACTAAAGGCATGAGCCACCATGTCCAGTTAAAAGTCTTAATTTATGGTTTTCTGGATTCGTTACTATGAAACTTTCATGACATGTTACTACCTTGGAAAATGGAAGTTGCATCTATGCATCTATGCATGGTCATTCCTGGGCCATGGTTATTCATATCTGGCTGGAGAATAAACTAGCTCTTACCTTGCTTAAGGTGAGAACTGTATTTTTAGTGATGACACTGTCACCCAATACAGTGCCTTTTTCTAATCTTTGAGGAAAGGCTTAAATTTATTTTATAAAGCCGATCTGATAATTGCATGTCATCTACAATGAAAACTGTCTAAACTCATTATTTCTGCAAGCATTTCTTGAGTATCTACCGGACAGTAGTAGAGTGTAAGGACACCGAGAGATTCATAATGCCAGGCTCTTCTGAAATCTGTGCCTTAATGAGAGAGACAGTGCACAGATAAGGTGCTTTATCTCTTCTGTTTTTATGTATGTCCATGCATGTGCTGCAAGTGTACAGTATGGGTAACATCATAAGAAATAGTTCATGAAGTGGAGCTCGGGACATAGCTTAGTCAGTACAATGTTTGCCTAACATGCAGGGGGTCCTAGGTTCAATTTCCAGGACCAAAGAAGGCAATTATTGTGGTATATGTCTATAATCTCAACACTGGATGGTAGAGGCAAGAGGATCAGAAACTTCTAGGTTATTTTCAGCTACATAGTTACTTTGAGGCCAACCTGGATGACATAAGATCCTGTCTCAAAGAACGATAACCCAAACAAGGTAATAATCAACTGAAACTAAGTAGCTGTTATGAGGAAAAAACTCCTGCAAAGCTGTATCTGCAGAAACTGAGTGATTAGAATTATAGTACTATGGAGAGACTGGGACGTTATGGTCCCAGTTATCTTGGGTTAGTTCCTGTCCTCCAATACAGCCATTCCTTGCCCATGTCTGTGATGGAATTAACATCTTGAGACTAATAGACAGAAACCTATTAGTTTAACAGAATACTAGCCTCCACCAATAGGAATGCCATCAGATAGCATCTTGGGCCTTATAGAAAAATCTTCCTCCATCTTCTGTATGTGCCCACCACTGTATTTTAAATTTGCCTTGATTCAAAACATTCTTTGTTCTTTAAAACTACAAAAAAAAAATATTCATGAAACTACTCCCATATTGGAACACAGAATTTGGGGAAACTTGAATCTGTGTTCCCAGGACATGTTCACTTAAAATGGCCCCAGAATAAACCATCTCTTCTTCCCTTTAAAATGGGAGCTGTGTTTTTGGGTCAACAATATGAAAATGCCATGAGGAAACCTGATAACTTGTGGACTATTTTCTTAAAGAACATACCAACCAACCAACCAACCAACCAACCAAACAATTTTATTCATTCAGTGACTATGCTTACCTTCTATGTTCCAGAAGCTAGAAGAATACCAGAAGGCATAAAGAAAGGATTTAGTTTGACCTATGGGACATTGACAATTCAAAAGCTTTTGAGTCTCCTTGACTCAAAAGAAGTCAAGGAGAGGGAGCACACTTTACTGAAGGTCTGCACACCTGTTTGTGTAAGATGCTCACCACAGCCATTGCTTCAGTTCTCAGGAGCACTACACAAAGCCATCCCCTTTCCCACTTGAGCATGAGATCATTGCGCCTTTTCATTTCCCATATGGGCATCTCTGTGTAGTGTCCATGATGGTTCTGTTTCCTTTCTTTTCTGAAATTCAGGGCTACATAGGATTACAATCTTTTTTCTACCATTTCTTTTTTGAACTTTATGCATCTACCCCTACCCCTCACCCAACCCCTAGTGAGTAACAACACATTTTAAATTCTCATGGGATTTCATGATAGCTTTTATGTAATTCCCTTATAATCTCTGAAAGGATACAGATTATCCTAAGTCCCCTCCTTTGTACCTTTGACAGTAAGTAGGTGTATGGAGAGGTCCCAATAACATCTATATTAATTACCCCTTTGAAATAATCCTAATAGGATTGGAGAAATTGCTCCAATTTCTGTTAAGTGTGCATACTAGTCTTATAGACGTCCCATGTTTGGTTCCTAGAACCCACATCAGGTAACTCATGACTGCCTGTAACTCCAGCTTCAGGAAATCCAACGCCCTCCTCTGGTCTCCATAGGTGCCTGTTTTAAAATGCACTGATGCACAAGCGCACACACACACACACACACACACACACACACACACACACACTCACACTCAAAAATAAATAATTAAAAAAATGTTAACAGTCTTTAAAAAAAATCTGTTCTAAGGGTTTTCATTCACCTTTTCCAAAATACATGAAAGTCTAATACTGAGCAGTTTTATAATTGACAGCAACTTCTAGCTTTGGGGTATAATTTACATACATTAAATTTCACCTATTTTTAAGTGTATACTTTTATGAAATTTAGTACTTATATGCAGTTGTATAATTACAACAATCAAGATACAAAAGAGCTCCTTCCATTCATGATACTCTGGTACCTTTCTGTAACTAATCTCCTTTCCCAGATCCCTGACTTTTTTCTTTTTATCGATCAGTAACAGTCCATAGAATACACATGCCATGGTGACAGCTATACTTTTTGAGTCACATTTGGATTGTTTCAAGTTTGGAGCAATAATAAACTAGGCCGTTGTGAGCATTAACGTGTAAGTGTCAGTGCAGAGAGCGTTTTTTACCTTCAGTGCCAGTCAGTGAGTTCTTTTATAAATAGTAAGTCCAATTATAAATGCCTTTTATGCCATGCTAACATTAAGCCTCAGGAATAGTTTCAGCTCACCTAAAACAGTGAAGTTGCACAACTTTATACAATGAGGAAGTTGAGGAATCGGGATTTGAACTCTGTTAATCCATATGGTTGTCATGGGGATCAAATGAGTTAATACATATAATGTGCTTAGAATAGCAGGCGTTCAATAAATGTCAGCTATTATAACTAAGCTCTTTCCCACACATGATCCTACCACCCACAGAGTACTCAACAGTACTTGAAATAACATTGCACAGCTACTAGAATAAATGAATAATGCCTCACCGTTCCCTTTTTCTCTATTTTAACCCTGTCCTGCACTTGGGTCCCAGATTAAAAAAGTAATCTGTGTCTCCTCACCTCGACAACTGATACCACGACAATAGTGACAACAGTCATCACTCTGTGATAATACATAAAACTATTTTACAGTGAGGTGGAAGAAGAGCCTATTAGTTGGGGTGGGTGGATTTGGTATCTTGAATTTGACAAGAAAAACAAGAGAATCTTTATTAGCATTTCCTCACCTCTGTCATCAACCACTTTTCATTGCTTGGATCATTTGAGTCCTGTGGATTTGAAGAATGCTTCTCGAAAACATTAGAAAACCCTTGCTGGGAAGAGGAAAAGATGACTTCACATTTAAAATAGAAATGGATCTGGGGGTCCAAGATTCATGTCTGTGTTTGGGTGCAAATATACATATATATAGATATGTACACACAGAGGACTCTTATAAGTAATCTCTGGGATGGCATAGAAGTACCTAGTAACACAGCACTCCTATAAAACCCCCAAGAAGACTCTGTTCAGTTGGAGGGTAGTTTTTGTTCTTGTTTTGTTTTGTTTCTGAGACAGAGTCTCAACTATATAGTCTTGGCTAGCTTGACACGCACTATATAGACCAGGTCAGTCTTGAACTCAAAGGCTGCTTCTGGATTCTGCCAGGATTAAAGGTGCACATCACCATGTCTGCCTTAGTTTTTCATTTTCAAAGAGAGGCACTTAAGAGAAACATACACGAAAATCCTAGGGAAAGGATCTTTAATTTTTTCCTGTTGTGGTAATTATTCCCTCTTGCCATTTTCATCTTAATAGGTAAGCAATGTTGGCAACTGTTAAGTTTTTGCCTAATTGGATGTGAAACCATTAAAATGGCCTGCACCTCAACATATTTCTATGTCTCTAAGTGAAGTGGAGCTTTTGTTTTGTTATAGCAGGCAACATTTGGTACAAGCCTTAGCCTCAGCTACTGGGGTGGCATAGCACTTCAACACTAGCCTAAGTACCAGAGTGATTCCTTGTCTTAGTTAAATAACTAAATATGCTTCTGTTTTATATTCTATTCTCAAAACCACTCAGATAAAAATGTAACTGATGAGGATGGAAGCTAAAGAGATGGTTCAGCGGTTAAGCGCGCTTGCTGCTCTTGCAGAGGACCTGGCTGCAGTCAACTCTCACCTATATGGTGGTTCACAACTACCTGTAACTTCAGCTCCAGGGCAATCCACACCCCTACTGGCTTCTGCAGGCACTGCACATATATGATGCACATGTATATATGCATACATGTACACAAACACACACACACATAAAATAACAAATTTTCAATATTCAACTGATGAACTGAATTCATCATCTCTCAACGCTGGCTTTGGCAACCATGCTGATAAATATTACAGTACTTGAAAAGTCAATCCTAAATATTGTGCTTCCAAATTCACCCTCAGGACTCAATATTATATTTCACCAAGGAAGAGAAATCTACTTTTAGCCTCATGGCATTCTAATTATCTTGTTAATTAAAATAATCTGAACAGAGTTAATTAACTAAAGTAATATATGCAAATAGTAGTATCAAAATAAAAATAGAAATAATGGGTATTAATGCAAAAAAAAAAATCCCTCCAGATAGGTTTCATGGCTAAAAATCCCTCAAAAAACTATAGCCAAACTCTGCTTACATTTGTGCTAACAGTTTTCAAGTGAAGGGGAATCAATAGATTCTTGAGGAGTCAGTGACTCAGATATGGTGACAATCATTTGTCAAGTGGTAGATAATGATATGGTTCTCAGGTTATGTTCTCAAGTGAGTAGATGAATCAAAATGATACATGGCCCAAAACATAGTGCCTACTTGTATTTAGAAGCTAAAAAGCCACAGAAGTAGGCTGGGATTGCAGCTCAATTGGTATAGTACTCACTTAGCATTCATCAAGCCCTGGGTTCTGTCATTCCAGTGCTTAAGACGGAGAGTGCTTAAAGCTTACGTTTGTTTTCATAGCATTAAATCATAAGAGTAACCTGATGGGCAATATAAATGTTGTGAAGCACTAGCAATAAATACAAATACAGCCAGCCCCATGCATTCATGTATAGATCCCACAAGCAGTGATTGAGAATATTTTTTTAAAAAATTCTGTCTGCGCTAAATATCTACAGAATTTTTTTTCCCAAGAGCTATGGATGTAGCTCAGTTGGTAGTGTGGTTGCCTAGCATGCAAAAAATGCTAGGTTTTCTCCCCACCACCACATAATAAGTAAGGGTGAAAGCTTGTAGTCCTACGGGAAGATGGACATGTGCTAAATGTAGATACCCTTTTCTTCATACTAGGAAGTGAACCCAGGGCTATGCATTGGTATAGTACTGTGTTATAGAAATAATATGCTTTTCCAGTGAGAAATCAGTTCTTACACTTAGAGATTAGTAGAGGGGAAAACGCATATGGTCAGCAGTGGCTACTGCCCAAGGAGGAGCTGGCCTGGAATAGAAGATTTTTCTAACATAGATACATCTTAGGCATATGTATTCCACATAAACTGTTATTCTAAAATCTGTTTTAGGTCCTCATTCCAGGTTACTTTGAACAATTTAAACAAAGACAAGAGACTGCAAGTCTGGGCGCTTGGACAGATAGGAGATTTACACAGCGAAGAGACTGCCAGGATAATTTCTTTAGTCCTCCAATGTTGTTCTTTTCAGATGCATGTTACCTGGATTCATCTTGCCCATCTGGCAGAATTATGATCTTCCTGATAAAAGAGAACTTCATGACAGAGCAGGCAGGACTTAATGGCATTGGTAACCCTGCGCTGCCCCCTTGAGCTGACTGTCAAATGGGATGTTCTTTGGGGATTGGCCTAATGGCTGGTCAATCCTAGGAAACAAGCATTTACACCCTAGTCCAGTAAAGTTCCCTTATCTCTAACAACTCTGGTTAGCATACTATTTATCTTTGGGGAATTTTGGAGGTAGCATTCCCTTAGATAAGTTCTACTTAACACCAATTATATTATTTTGAGTTTCTTCTGCGTCACTTGAACTGATTTTCAACCTTTTATACTACAAATGTGAATGTGCTGTTATATAAAGGGGGCATGGACATCCATGAGTTTTGGTATTGTAGAGGATACTGAGACCAACACCCTGCAGATAGCAAGGGCTGACTGAGCTCTACAGAGCTACTGGAAGATATCCAATGGAAAAAAAATTATGAATATCCATTCAAAGACCCATCTGTCTTACTTTTGATTTATTAGAAGAAACACACTTTAAGAATTGGCATAGTTATGAAAAGCCATTGAGCCATAATGTAATCACTCTCTCCCACCCTTAACCCTACCAGTACTGTGGCTCTTGCTTGGCAGACAGCAGCAATGGCCTCTGCTCTGATCTAATGATCAAGGAGCATGCACATTTTCTCCCACTACATAATTAATTTCACCAAAACATCCTCCAGGGGTAATCCTTGAGAAGGGAGCCACAAAAAGTAGATAGTTTCACACGGACAGATATAGTTAATCTCATTTCTAGATTTAAAACAAATGCTCTCTCTCCATGTGCTATAATCATTTGAAATCAAAATGTACCAAGCTCCATTTCAGTTGCTCGGTCCATAACAATTTCCATCTCTCATAAAAATGGTAGCTCACGGTGCAACAATGCAGAGATTTTGCTTGCAGACTACAAGGATTCAGTCCCAGGGTGGGGGGAAAAAACCAGGAGCCCTAATGCCACATGCAAAAGCAAGCTGGTTGTGTGTATTCTGATGCCAACCAAGCTGGCCATTGTGTGCCCTTTTTTTCCATGCTGGCTGCTGCCCAGTGCTCATTATGACAAAGGTTGTTCTTTCTCCTTTCTCAATGAATGCGGCTTTTGAACACACTTTCTAGTTCTATTTGGTCCCAGCTCCGATAGGTTATTTTAACCATGATCTCCTAATGGGAAATTCACTCACTTTCTTCCCAGAGAATGAGCTGCCTTGTGACAATTATAGCAGTTTTCAAAACTCCAGGATATGTGGTGTTTTAGAAAGGAAAGGGATGGAGTCCTTGGCAAAACAACAAAGAGATAATTTCCCTTTGGTCTATCCTTGTCTGTTTTCTTCGAGCTTGTGGTGAAATGGTGAAAGACACAGGAAGTGCTTGGGTTGCAGTTTTGTAGGTGATACTCATATTTTTACTAAAATGGGTTTCCCCCTTTGTGTGTGTGTGTGTGTGTGTGTGTGTGTGTGTGTGTGTGTGTGTGTTCATGTGCAGTGCACAAGTGCCATGCTATGTGTGTGTATATGGAGATTAAAGGATAAAGAGATTAAAGGTATTGACCTGGTGTTATTCCTTGCCATCTACCTTGTCTGTTGCTCACAGCTACATACACCTGGCTAGCTGGCCTGTGAGCCTCTGAGGATTTCTAGACTCCACCTCCCATCTCACCATAGAGTGCTGGGATTACAGACCCTGGTTACTGTGTTCAGCTTTACATTGGTTCTGGGTATCTGAACTCAGGTCCTCACTGTGGTGCAGTAACTGCTTTAGCCACCAAGCTATCTCCCCAGCTCCCAAGGCAATTAGTTGTGGTAACTTACTATTTTCCAGGAAACTAGTGGATTAGGGTCAATTTCTTTCTGGAAAGCAATGCAAGGTTAATAAAAGAGTGAAAACATTAATTGAACATTTAAAAAAGGTTATCTGTCTCTTGGCTTCCCACTTTACGTCACAAGAGACCAACTGTAGGAAATCAGTAAGAGACTTGACAAAAGCTAGAAGAATTGATGCTGACCCTTAACCTTCAGCCCATCTCCCCAAGGATATGCACAGTCATGTCGATTGACCAATGAAATAGGCCTGTGGAGGGCCTCATTTAGAAAAAAGGCAGAGTAGCGGATATGGTGGCAGTTCCTTCTGCTAGAAGGCACACAAAAAGGGCAGCTATATTAGGACAAATGCTGCCTCGGGCACTGTTTGGGAGGAAACAGACATATTTCTCATGCTAGGTGGTATGGGAAAAATTATTCTGAAGGGAATAATTTTGACTTTACGATTTTCCAAAGGTTCTTTTATAAAGCAAATTTGTTTCCTGGATGGAGGTCCCACCCCATATATGTGTATATGTCCAAGAGGACAATAGTTGAAAGATTTTTTTAAAAAAAAATCATTATCTTTCTATTTTTATAATTTGTTTTTTCATTTATTTGAGACAGGGTCTTACTTTGTATCCCTGGCTAGCCTGGAACTTGTTCTATAGACCAGGCTGGCCTAAAACTCACAGAGGTCCATCTGCCTCTGCCTGTTGAGTGCTGGGACTAATGGCAGGTACCATCACACTCAGCCACCCTAATTTTTCACATAAACTCTCTCATCAAACCCAGAGATCAGCAATTAGGCTAAGTTATCTGGCTAGACCAAGGGATCTTCCTGTCTCTGCCCCTCTGGGATTTGGATTACAGGTACATGCTATCATGAGTAGCCTTTTACATGGGTGCTAGGGACCTAAACTCAGACCTCCATGCTTACATGGCAAGCACTTGACCCACGTAGCTCTCTTCCTGGTCCCCTGGGATCAATCTCTTTAATTTTATTTTAACATTTACCTTTTCTCCTGTCCTCTACTCAGGTCCCAGGTTAAAAAGGAAATCCATGTCTCCTCACATTGATGACTGATACCCAATAATAGTCAGTTTTACCACAAATGGCAAGGCAATTTTGTAGTGAGGTGGAAGAGGAGTCTATTGTTGGGGGGGGCAGCTGGATTTTGTAACTGGAATTTGTACCTAAAATGCATTTCTTTATTTAGAGGAGAGTGTGTGCTTGTACATTGGTACTCTTATGATGCACTTATGGAGCTTAGAGGACAAACCAGGGTAATTAGCTCTTTCCTGCTACCATGTGGGTCCCAGGGATGGAATGGAACTGGGCTAGTCAAGCATGACAGCAGGTGGCTTTACTTGCTGGACCATCTGTCTGGCCCAGGATCAATTTCTTAAAGGACAGCTGCTTTAGAGAACTGGGATTATCTCAGAAGGGATGCTCTGGAAATCTTATCATCAAAGAGCCCCACAGAAAAGCAAATGGGAAGGGCAGACTTAGCGTGGCTTATGGGGATGACCCTTCCCACACTATGTTTCTATGAGTGGCAGCGATGGAAGGTCAAACAAAAATTTTAGGGAATGAAGTCGAAAAGGTGAGCTTCAGAAACCTTTGCCAGTAAAGAATAGCCGCAAAGGCTGTGTGGTAAAAAAATGTCAGCAGGCATTGGGCTTTGTCACAAAAAAGTCTCCGGACTTAGAAGAGCCCTCTCAAGCCCCTATGTCATTAAGTAATAGTTCAATTTTGCTTCCTCATTATTAAATTGCAGGCCACAACAAAACCGATGAGTCGCAGGGTGATTATAAAGATGTGAGAGCATGTGAGAGCTTCTTGGAAATTGTAAAGTAGCTCAGGACTTTGTGAATAAAAAGGACAAACAGGCCAGTAAGATGGTTTCCAGGCTGAAGATGTCTGCTGTCAAGCCTGGTGACCTGAGTTCGATTCCAGGGACTCAAATAGTGGAAAGAGAAAATGCCTATAAATTGTCCTCTAGCCTATATATATGCCACTGTGACAATCTCCTGACAAACAAACAAACAAACAAACAAGTGTAAGTATAAACAGTCAAACAAGGGCCAGAGATGTAGCTCAACTGGTAGACTACTTGCCTAGCATGATGAAACCCTGGGCTCCATTCCCAACACTGTTGGAAACTGGATATGGGTGGCAGTAGATACCTGTAAAACCAATGCTTACTGGGACAAGACAGGAGATTCAGAATTTCAAGGGAAAGCTTAAGGCTACCTTGGGCAAAATTAATCAGGTACCTAAAGGAACCTTGGAAAGCCAGAAAAAATGGGGAGACTAGAAACACTGAATATCATCAGGACAAATGTTTGGGTCTTTGAAACTTAAATGCATGATTTCAAGATGGGGGAAAAGAAGGTATGGTAGTTTGAATGGGATAGTCTCAGGCATTTGATCCTCAGTTGGTTGCACTGTTTGGGGAGACTTAGGGGGTATGGTTTTTCTGGAGGAAGTATGTCACTGGTGGGTGGCTTTGAGATTTTAGAGACTTGCACCAATTCAAGTTGACTATCTCTGCATCATCATCATGTTTGTGGTTGAAGATGAGCGCTCAGCTTGCTGCCCCCACTAAGACAGACACTTGCTTTCTCCCTTTGAAACCACAAATCAAACAAAACTTTCCTTCTGTAAGTTGCCTTGGTCATGGTGTTTTTATCACAGTAATAGAAAAGTAACTAATACAGGAGAGTTTGGGGCAGACTCAACAGCAACAGAAAACAACTAGAATGGGCTGATTTTGTGTAAACACCCCCTTTAAGTTCAAACGGTGTGGTCACTCAAAAAGGCCAATCAAAGCTTACATTGAAACCCAAATAGGAACTCTGATTTCTGTGTGCCATTCTGGATATGTATTGTCTGTAGCAAGGAGTCTAGTAATGATACAGAAAAGCTGGTGGGTGGATTAGATGTACCTAGCACACTTCGTCTCCCAAACTCCACATTCTGCAAAATTCCTCCATTTTCTTCACAAGTGAAACATCAGCACTGAGGAAAATTCAAGCAGGATTTTCCAGGAAGTGAGAAGTTCTTCATGGAAATTTAAATCACTTTCAAGTATGTCTTAAAGTACTATTGAAACGAGTCATCAAGATGATGGGAACTGCTTTGTGATCCAAATCACTTTTAGACAATAGCTGGAAATTCTGGATTTTTTTCAAATAAACGCCCAACATTTAAATGGAGTTAGGTTTACAGGGTTTATTCTGTTTCTGACTTTAGAAGGTTGACTTCACAACTGAACGGAACTATGAAACTTTTAACTCAGCTCTAAAGCAAGTCTAGGCTTTTCCCCTGTCTATTTCATTTATTTCTGTTAATAGAACATGAATTAGATATGTAAATCAGCTCTTGCTAAAAGTAAAATATAGGCTCTTAGTCATCTCTCCTTAGATAAAATTGTCTGGTGTTGGTTATTAACCATCCCACAAGTAAAAGATTAACTTTTAAAATATGATGGTTGCATAAGAGTTTTCCTTACCCCTTGGGTCAAACGAGGGGAAATTCCATGACCTAGAAAGCAATGTATGCTGTTTCCACAGAAAACATTCGGTTTCTACAAAGGTTGGCAATAAGCATTTTTGGACAACGAATATCTTTCCATTCTCACACTTATTCAATAAAGCAATTCACTGCATAATTCCCCAAAGTGATTATTGATTTACATATAAAATAAGATATCCAACCTCCCATTTCTGTGATGGAGAAACACTTCTTACTTTAATTCTAAAGACATTCCAAAGCGGTTAATCACGTGTCTAAGTAAACAGTACTGGGTAGGGTGCTTAGAGATGTGGAAAATGGAAAGATGCTTGATCACAACATTCTATCTTCAGAAGCAACAGATGCAGTGTTTGGGAGGCCAGCAGATGACTCTCCAGAAGGATTTGACCAAAGGTGGTGGTGGTCATGGTCGCGAAGACATTAGACATTCATCGCATGATCGGGAATAAACTAAACATAGTTCATATATATGCACACGATGTAATACTACACCACAGATAGGAATGAAATAGGAGCTACAATGTAGATAAACCTCAAAAAACATTGTGCAAAGTGAGGGAAGCCAGACATAAAAGATCATATTTAAAATAAACATCCAGAATGAGAAAACCTATAGAAACAGAAATAAAATGAGTAGTTGCTTAGAGCTGTTTAGAATCAGGGAGAAGACATGTGGGATGCTAGTGCATGCGGTTAGTTTTCCTTTTTTGAGGTACTGGAAATAGAACCAGACAAGTGCTCGATCACTGAGCCATACTCTCCATCCTTTCTTTTAGGAAAAAAAATGTTCTAAAATTAGCCTGTGCTGGGGCTGGATAGATAAGCTTCGTGGTTAAGAGTACATAGCACTCTTCCTGAGGACCTGAGTTTGATTCCTAGCACCTACATCAGTCAGCTTACAACACCCTATAACCTCAGCCCCAGGAGAATCTGACACTTCTGAGCTCCGTATATGTGCATATACCCTTCATGTATATTCATGTGCATATACCCTTCCTCCCCCCACCCCCACATAATAAAAATGATAAAAAAATAAATCTTAAGAAAGTAAAATTAAACCGTGATGATAGTGACACAACCTTGTGAAAATCATCAAAAATGGGGCATTGTACACCTTAAATGGGTGAATTATGTGGTATATAAATTCTATTTTAATTGTTAAAAAATGGAGTTGTGACAAAATGTGGGACTCTCAGTTTGTAATTTTTAGTTATCTGATTTAATTTTCATGATGAAACAATTGCTTTTCTTTCTTTCTTTTCTTTTTTTTTCCTCTCAGGACATAGTAACCTTCCAAGTTTTAAATTTTTTTTTGTTTTGTTTTGAGGTTACTTTAGCCTTTCAGAAGAGATGCCAAAATGTGATAGAGTCAAGCATTGTTTGAGTTCAGCATCTGGGAGGAAGAGGGATTACAAATTCAAGGCTGAACTGGGCTACAAAGTGAGACCTTACCTCAAGGGGGTAGGAAGTGTGAAATGTCATTAAAGTTCTGATAAATGCTTTACCAATAGTCACATCTTACATTGCTATTCAACAGGCCTCACAACTGGACAGCCAAGCTTGGTATGATATTATTAACCCTCATGATGTGCATGTGTGAGCTGGAAGCTGGGGAAGATTATGATGATGCACTTGTAGGAATCCCAGAAGAAGACACGGGATGTCCTGCTCTATCATTTCCTTAGAAGACAGAGGGACTCCACTACTACTTTCTACCATATTCCCCCAAGACAGGGCCTCTCGCTGAACCTGAAGCTAGGCTGATTGTTGGCAAGCCCCATCAATCCTCTTGTGTCTCACCACCTCTCACTTCTGGGGCTACAGGCATGCACACGACCTTGCTCAACTTTTTACATGGACTCTGGGGTTTTGAACTCAGGTCCTCTTGTTTGTACAGCAAGTGCTTGCACCAACTAAGCTACTTGCCTAGTTCTATATGTCATTAAAACAAAACAAAAAACCAAAGATTTATTTTCATTTTATGTGTATTGGTGTTTTGTCTGTATTTAGTGCCCGAGTAGGTCAGAAGAAGGCATCATATTCTGTGGAATTAGAATTACAGATGGGTGTGTACTGCTGTATGGGCACTGGCAACCGAACATAGGTCCTATGTAAGAGCTTTGAGTGTTCTTAATTGCTGAGCCATCTCTCCATCTCACTATATGTAAATTTTGAGAGTGACAGGGATATTTTCAATAATGATTCCAAAGAAATAGAAATAAATTTGAACTTTCCAGGCTAACCCGAATGCATGACCACAAAGGCTGTGCATGAAGAGAGAAAACAATGCTAGAATTGTAGATATGGAAGCCATCAACACAAAAGTGAGGGAATGCAGAATGGATGGGAAGATCCAAGGGTGGGAGGTGGGAATCTGTAGAGAAAGGAATACAGGAAGGTAAGCATAGATTGTCCACATTTAGGGCGCTAGTAGAGCAGGAGGGATGTCATAAAGGGCTGGAATAAGGAAGAAGCAGAACAAAGAATCAGAGGCAAGAGGGATGCTGGAAGTCACAGAAAGAAGAGACAAAGCCAAGACCAGGTAATGCAAGTGCTCTCAGCCTATACAACTCAACGTACACACTCTTAGGACTCTCTCCCACACTGACTTGGCCCCAGCCATAGTAAAGGTACTGAACCCTTCAGAAACATACACAGTGAAGTCATAATGAAGACAGATGTGGAGACAAGACCATCAGAAACTGGAGAATCACCATCCTGTATGAAATTTTCAAAATGAGGGTTTGAAGGGAAACAGGGAGAAACAGGTTTGCCTGATTTCCCCAGGGAAATAGAATAAGAATTTTTGTTTTACCTTGAGGTGTTAGTGACCACACAATATGTTTTGTGCTTTTTATTGAAGTAAAGTACTTTTCTGCTCTTATCTGAGATAGGGAAAGCTTAGATTTAAGTGTGATAATTTTTAATTTTAAAAACTGTTATGTGGCAAGCGTGTGGTGGTGCACGGCTTTAGTGCCTGCCCTCTAGTGGAGGACGCCGTGGGGTTTGTGAGTTCGAATCCAGCCTGGTCTCACTGTGTAACTCTCAGTGAGTCCAGAAAAAAAAACTGTTATGTGTATAGGTGTTTTGCCTACATGCAAGTCTGTGTGTGAATCACAAGCATGCCTGGTGCCCTTGAAGGCCAGAAGAGGGCATATGATACCCTGACACTAGAGTTACATACTGCTGTGAGCCACTATGTGGGTGGTGAGTGGGAATTGAACCCTGGGTTCTCTAAAAGAGCAGCTAGTGAGTGCTCTTAACCACTGAGCTATCTCTGTAGGGCAAACTTTGATGTTTTTAAAGTGGTACAGGGTAGGTCAGGTTTCCACATGAACTCCATCACTCAGGCATAGAAGTTGATTGACTGATTTACTCTGTGTTTCTTCGGCCTTAAGAATGCTGGTAGTGTTTCTTTTGTGGGTGATGAAAATGTCTTAGAACAAAGTGCTACTAAACACAACTTTATACTTCAAAATGATCCACTTTATGTCATATAATCTCATTTGTTCATTATTTATTTATTTATTTATATCATGTGAACATTTTACCAGCATATGTGTTCACCACTTGTGTGCCTGGCCTCTGTGGAGGTCAGAATTAGGCATCAGATCCCCTGGAACAGGAATTATAGGAGGCTTTGAGCTGCCATCTGGGTGCTGGGATAGAGCCCTGGTCCTCCTCAAGAGCAGCCAGTGCTCTTAACTACTGAGGCACTTCTACAGTCCCCTCAATTTTTTTTCAAAAAGTTGTGTTGGTATTCACTTCATAAGGCAATTTTAGGATTAAATGCACCAATTAGAACAATGCCTACCACGTGTTGAGACCTCGCCTGACATAGATTTAAAAGGGATGCTTCATTTCGTGTAAGAGCCATGAAAATACGTTCAAGAGATCCATAAGCTTTCAGGGTAGCAAATGCTGCCTAAAAAATGCTTAAAGACCAAATATAGAGTTAAAAAAATGTAGTTCCTAAGGTAAGCATGGTGATGAGTGTTTGTAATCTTAGCAATCGGGAAGTAGAGGCAAGAAGGGTGAAGAGGGAATTTGAGGCCAGCCTGGGTTATGTAAAATCCTGTTTCAGAAACACGAAATAAAATAATAGTAATAAATGTGTTTGTTTAAATAACATCTCTGTTGTATCCTATCCTTCACAATTTCCCTCGTTAAAATAGCAAGTTCTTCTTTCATTAAGCTGATCTTTGTCTTTTAAAAATTAAACACAGCATTTAAAAGACTGGGCTGCTTTAAATAACAAAGCCCACCATGTCATCTTTTTCTTACCCTGAGCAACAACACATGAGACTACTCAATAGCTCATATTGTGCAGAAAGACACATCTCAACTTAAGCTGTCAGCAACTTACAACAGATATATTAATGCTATTCTTATTCAAAAAGTGAGATTAAGAAAGATATTGTGAGAAAGTCAAAATCTTTGTTTTAATGGTTTGTAAACAGCTATAAAGAATAAGGTTCCTGTCTAAGAATAAAATGAAACTATTTCATAAAGAAAAGGCCTACACTTTTCTGGGGTTTAAGGAGAACAACTTAAGAATCTACACTGGGGAAAATAAAGAGTACAAATGCTATATTCCTTGGCTAATTAGATTTGACAAAGACGTACAGAACAGTATAAGCTGAATATATGCAACACGTTCTGAAGGTTCCAAGGGGCGGGTACAACTTTTGAATTTGGGAGCTTGAGCTACAACACCAGCCCCCACAACCTATTTTTGAAATTTCCAGTTGTTACTAGAATAGCCCAACAATAGAAAGACAAAAATAGCAAGAAGGGCCTGTGAGTGCAGAGAGCTGATATCCATTCCTGTCCTTGAAAAGCAGAGTGCAGGTACAAAAGCAAACATCACCCAAACCCAGAGGTTGACTCAAATGGAGATGTGTGAAGGCACATGTGGACTCTGTCTAGTAAGAGCTAGCTGAGCAAGTGGCCTTTGCAGAACTACTTAGAAAGCACCAAAAGATTCAAGGTACAGTCAAACTCCAACAAGTATTTCAAAGAGATGGACCTGACACTGCAGAGGGGAACTGGCATGAGCAAAAGGCCTTGAACAGTCCTTCAGTATGTTTAACATGCAATTACTGTATGGCACAGCGGTTCCACTTCTAGTTAGACATCCCAAAGAACTGAAAACAGGCACCCCAAGAAAAGCTGAGATATGCATGTCACGGAAGCATTCTTTACAGCAGCCAAAAGACAGCAAGTGCCCTAATAGCTACCATCTGATGAGTGAACAAACAGACTGAGGTCTACTGATACAGTGGATTAGCGGGCAGCCAGGAAAGCAAATTATGTACAGATCATAGATGGGCCTTGAAACACAATGCTGAGTGAAAGAGGCGTATGGATTTATTTATAAATCTATCCATGTGAAATATCTAGAAACGGCAAACTCATAGAAACAAAGAAATTTAGTGGTCATCAAGATTGGGAGGGAAGAGAGGAAGACAAGAATAAATGAGTATTGGGTTTCCTTTGGTGATAAAAATGTCTTAGAACTAAATGGTAGTAATATTTACACAATATTATTGATGTACTAAGTGTTATTTCAAATGGTTCTAATGGAGAGCTTTATTAATGTCATATATGTGAATATGTTTTTGTGTGTGTGTGTGTGTGTGTGTGTGTGTGTGTGTGTAAGTGTGTGTGTGTATGTGTACTTGCTGCTCTTGCAGAGGACCTGGGTTTGGTTCCAAGTAACCACATGGTAGCTCGTAGACATCTATAAATCCAGTTTCAGGAGATATGATTCCTCTTTTGGCCTCTACGGACACTGCATACACATATGGCAGACATACATACACATAAAATAAAAATAAAAAAGTAAAAAGCAAAAATAAATAAACACAAAAGGGAAAATTCCACGAGAACAACACCATAGTGACTACACTAGTTACTTCTTCCTTTGCTATGACAGAAAATCTGACAAAAACTATTTAAAGGAAGGAGGAGTTTCTTTGGCTCATGGTTTGAGGGGATACAGTCCATCATGGTAGAGAAGATACAGCAGCATCATCATAATAGAACACTGTAGCTAGAGCTTTTCACCTCCTCACATCTTGAGATGGTTCAGTCAGTAAAATACTTGTAAGGCAAGCATGAGAACTCAGAACTCATGAAAAAAAGGCAAGTGCATGCTTGTAATCTCAGGACTGGGAAAGGGGAAACAGGAGGATCTATGGTGTTTGTTAGCAAATCAACTTAGCCTACTCAGTGAGTTCCTGGCCCGTGAGACTCCTTGTCTCAAAAAATAAGGTGGACAGCATCTGAGAAACACTACCTAAAGTTGTCCTCTGGCCTCCTCATGCACACATGTGAGTACACACAGGCATGCATGCACATGGACACACAGAGAAATGAAATGTGGTTGGATAGAGATACATTCAAACAGATATCCTGGGGTAATCTGGAACAATCTACTGTTTGTCAAGGTAGCCTGTGGGCTGACTCTAAAGGCAGCAGGAATCTTTTTGCCAGTTTCTGCAAGTTCAAGTCACAAAATATCTACCTAAAACTCCCAGTGATAGCGAACAAGAGAATAGTTGTTTTTAAGCAATTCAGTGGCTACGATAGAGTGCTATATATCTAACACTGAGTGTGGCTGTTGTCTGGCAACATTGAACGTGACATCATGTACATGCCATGATGTTGTCTCACCCCTTTGGAATAATGGACAAGCCTCTGAGCTAATTTCAGACCACGATCTTTACTCCCAAATTGGAGAGCTGGTTAGAGTTCATGTGTGTGAATAGGCAAGACCATTCTTTGGATCTCAAAGTTCTCACTGTGCATTTCAGTGTCATTGAAAGGCCTGGGTCACAGGGCAGGAGAGGACACTTCCTCCAGCATACTCTTTCCTAAAGAAACCCCTCCCCCAGTCTCCAGGAAGCTAAAGGAAACACCCACCAATCCAGAGCAGCTTTTGACTGGCTTTCTGTTTTCTTTGGCATGCTGTTCTCCTAGAAGGAAGCCTCTTTAAGATTTTAAACAACCCACTGAGATATTCAAGAAAGAAAATGTAACAAGATCCCAAGGTTGTCTCCAGGGTCATGGAAACTTGATGGAAACCCTGAATTAGTTTCATTAGAGCATCTAGTAAGGTGGGAGAGAGTAACTAAAGCTCTGTAGCTGTCTTTGCTACTTTGTGGCTTCTTTTTCTTCCTATCTTTTATTCCTCTCCATAAACCCATTTTATCCCCTATCAGAGAGGAAAGAGAGAGAGAGAGAGAGAGAGAGAGAGAGAGAGAGAGAGAGAATCCCTGAATTTAATTTTTTGTTTCTTCTTTGAGCATGACTGCTAGCAAAAGGCAACCAATTGCCCCCCCACTACCAACAACCCCACCCCCACCCCACCACCCCCGTACTGGGGCTCTAGCATTTATATACCCTCTGAAAAGTTCCCAGAATTCTAAACATCACACAATCGCAGAAACTATCTGTAGTTGGCAAAACTACACTTCTGCTAGAGCATGAGGCAAATCATAGTCAGTTGCTGTGGACAGTCTGAAGCAGGCCCATAGTCCCACACCCATAAAAAAAAAACCACATTCCCATAATATTTCCGTATTTCCAAAGAAACCAAAACCCTAAAATTGTCACCACAGAGCCCAAGAGTGGCTGGAACAAAAGACAAGGTCTTTTGCATTCCTTGTCTACACAGTGAGTTCAAAGCCAGCCTGGAATACAAAAGACCCTATCTCAAAACTAAAATTAAAAAAAAATTGTCCTTAGCACAATGACTTGTTTTCCAGTCATGCAAATTTTGTACTCCTGATCCTCCTGTCTCCCAAGTACTGGCACTTGCAACCATGTCCATCTTATTACGCAAGTTCTTGGGATCTGAACTCTGGTCCTTCATGCTTGTATTACAAGCACTTTACCCTACATGACATTTTTTCTAGCCACGGATTCCTCTTGATATTGAATGTCAAGTAAACTCACCATGCTTTCTTTAATTTGTCAAATGTACAGAACAACAACAACAACAACAACAACAACAACAACAGCAACAACAACAACAATCCCCCCAAAAACCAATGTTCTATTTTTCATCTGTTTTAAGCATAGAATACCAAGTTGCCTAAATAGAATTTTTCACTGTTCTGAAATACAGGGAACTATTCTTAAGGGTCTACCTAGAGGCACTGAAAAGTTCTAAAGCTAAAGAGTCTGTAGATTTTAACCTTGTCTTTATTCACTGCCATTAAAATATTTGGGAACTGGGGTTGAAGAGATAGACAGTCAGTAAAGTGTCTGCCATGCAGGCACAAGGACATACATTTGATCCCTAGAACCAATATAAAAGGCTGGGTGCCTGTAATCCAAGTGTTGGGCAAGTGGAGACTTGCTGGCAAGCCAGTGTAGGCAAGCAGGTGAACTTGAGCTTCAATGAGAGGCCCTGTCTCAGAAAATAAAGTGAAAATTAACTGAGAAAGATATTGGTTGCCAGTCTCTAGGGACATGGAGGTATATGTGTACATGTGCTCATACACATACACACACACACACACACACACACACACACACACACACACACAGAGAGAGAGAGAGAGAGAGAGAGAGACAGAGAGAGAGACAGAGACAGAGACAGAGACAGACAGAGACAGAGAGACAGAGACAGAGAGAAGATCTGGGAAACACAGTATAAAAAATGGTGTCTCTAGATTATCACATTTTTTTTTCTCCTCAGAGAAATACACCATATCATGAAGTAGATTTCTCCATAGACATTAGATAACTGAAAGGCTCTAACTCAGAAAGAAAGATATGCATCAATGACAGAAGGAAATATGCACTGTCTAACCTGAATATTGTTCAGAACATGAAAGGATACAAGTTGGAGAAAGGCTTATATGACATGTTCCAGGAAAATATTTGGTCTGCTCTGAAATTTTATTAGAGAAGGAAATGGAGAAAAGCAGGGGGCGGTGGGGAGCAACATCTGTAGAGAATGTACACATATTTTGTCATCTCACTTAAGGAGACATTGAGTAATTTGTTTGCCAAGAAGTTTAGTTCTCCAGCTTTGAGTTCCCAAAATAGGGTATTTAGAAACCTATTTGTATCACTTAAAACATTTAAAAATGATGTGTATATGTGCATGTGGGAGTGGGGACTTTGTGCACAGGAATGCAGTCAGTGCATATGAATGCAGTGCCTGGGGAGACAAGAAGAGGGTATCAGATCCCCTGCAACATGAGATACAGACAGTTATGACCTCCCCTGGTCTGGATGCTGAGAATCAAATAGGCCTCATTTAAAAAAAAAAAGCTTTATTTTTTTATTTTATGTGTATGTGTAGGTGAATTATGTATGTACACTACATGTGTACAGGTACCCAAGGAACCCAGAAAAGAGTGTCAGACATGCCCTTCTGGGGCTAGAATTACAGGTGGTTGTGAGCCACAAACATAGGCACTAGGGAACCAAAAATAGATCCTCTACAAGAGCAGCGAGTATTCTTCACCCTTGAGCCATCTCTCTCGCTTCTGAACCATTTTTCTTATAAGTCTTCAAAGCATGCATAAGTACACTATCAGTGTCACATACTGAAGACTGCCTTATTAAAATATATGATATCATTAAAATATGAAATTTCACTGACTTTCATCCTAAGCTATTAGTTAACTCAAGTGCCAAAGAATCTCTTAGCTATCCTGTTTGCTACCTTAGAAAAAGGAATGCTTGCGAGAGAGGTATAGCTCAATGGCAGAGCACTTGCTTAGAAAACAGAACTCTTCACTGTTCAAATAGATGCCCAGGCCTACATTGCATGTTGGGAGGTCTTGAGTTCAGCCAACATCACTGGGAAGAAACAGAACAGAAACCAATCAAACAGAAGAAAAGGCATAGATGTCTAGAAGTTTAGGCCAGTTGTAGTTTGCTTTCTATTACTTTGATAAACATCATCACCAAAAGTAACTTGGGAGGAAATGGGTTTGCATCATCTTACAGCTTACAGTCCATCATCCAGGGGAAGCCAGCACAGGAGCTTAAGGTGGGGACTTGAAGCAGGAACTGAAGCAGAACCATGGATGAATACTGGCTTACTCAACCAGTTTTCTTATATAGCCCAGGATTACTGGCCAGAGGAAGGTACCACAGTAGGCTGGGCACTCCCACATCAGGTATTAATGAAGAAAATGCCCCAATAGATATGTACATGGGACAATCTGATGGAAGCAATTCCTCCTTTGAGAGTCCCTCTTCCCATGTGACTCCGGTTTATGTCAGGATGACAAAACCCTGTCAACACCACAGTAGAACAAATATACTTGATGATTTCTTGGAAGTTTCAAAATAGCTAGATGGACAAATTTTGAATGTTAACACAAAAACATAAAAGGTTAACTTTACACTGGAAAGTCGAACATGATTTTCTTTTACTTGAGTTTTTGAGTTGGGAGTGGTTTTAATTGTTATCCCCACTTCTTTCAAATATGACAACTGAAGATTGTGAGCTAGGTATGATGCACATTCCTATGTATCCAGCACTCAGGAGGAAGAAGCAAGAAGATTTAGGAGTTCCAGGCTAGCGCGGGCTGTAAATCAAATTCTAAGCCAGCCTGGGCTATAGGAGACCTTGTTTCAAAAGAAAAACAAACCCCAGACCCTAAACACACAAAGACTTGAGTTTTCTATAAATTAACAGATCAGAAAATGAGTACAAAAGAATTTCCTTTGTGTTTCTGTACTATATTTGTAATGCGTTAAAGCAGTTAACAGAAGGGAAATTTTGACCTTGCTTTCTAACCTGGTCTCCTGATTTTCTGACTCATGAGCATAAAACACTTCTTGATTTCTGGGTTATGAGCTGCAAAGACTCTGCTGAATTAGTATTCAGCATATGCAAGGAGACAAATGTATTCAAATTTCAGCTAATGAATTAGCAAGCAAAAGCTCACCCTGCAGCTCCACATTTAATCAATGATTAATTTAACCCGATGCCTTTAGGAGCTCAATTGATCTCTTTGTAGTCCACAACATTTTTCTCCAGAGAAATGTGCAAACATCGGCCATGACTAGTACATTCCTTCATCTTTATGTTTACAGTGGAGTATGTACCAGGATGTAGCTGCATTGCCAGAGCATGTGAAAAATGCTTGCAAACATAGGCACTATTTATAAGTTCCCAGCACTGTTGACATTACAGGGCCAGGAATGGATAGCTTCCCTATATAATCCTGTCATCCCAGGCCTCTGCCTTGGAATCTTACATTTCCTGTTTTTGCCTACATGAAAAGGCACCAGGCTAGTCTCAGCAGTCACTCTCCTGGTGATATCACTGCCATCACCAAGCTCTCCACAAGGATTCTGACTCCCCCTCTTTCTTTCAGTCTGTACCCAAGCCATTATCATTGAAGAAGATGATGTCAAAATAGAGACGTTTTTACTCTCATTGTTTAAAGTGTGGAGTTGGGTGGAGCGGGGCTAATAGTGTCCCCGGAAATGGTGCGCTTCATCTTCCAGATACATTAGTGTAATTCCATCCATGCCTGTCACTGATGCATGCTTTTGTGTTCTCACACAATCTAGTGATGTGTGCACTGGGGAAAGAGTCAGTCCTTGGGGCTTCTCCTTCTAGGAAACGGGGCTACTCTGAGGGAAGACAAAGGCGAAAGTGCTAGAGGGGACAGCACAGAATCTTCTCAGTTTCTGTTATATCACACCCCTCTCCCAGTGGCTGTGAAGACAGCAGGGGTTGAGGCAAGGATGAGAATACCAGTAGGCGCTCTCCATCACTGGCCTTCACTTCATAACATTACTTCCCCAGTAACTGAAAACGGAGGGAGAGAAGGGCAGTGTTGTGTACAGGAGTCTCAATACTGGCTGTATTGGAATCACTTGGGGAGTAGTCGGCTGCTGCTGCTGTAGTATCCCTAGGTCCAATCAATCAGAGCCCGTAGAGGTGGAAGCAGAGGACAGTCAGCTGACCTCATTGACAGTATAGCTCAAGAGTCAGCAGTTGGACTGCAGTGTTTTTGCTCCAAAGTCACCCCTTCTTGAGCCACCCTGTGATTTTGCCATAGCCCACCAGGCCTAAAGTCCCAAATTTAGAAGCTGATGCTAGTTTTAGGCTTTACGTTTCACATGTGTGATGGGGACAGAAAAACAGATGGAGTGGTACTGAATGAGCAGACATCTTTCAGCATTCAGGGGCCATTTTTTCTGTGGCTTGTAATAATACCTCTCATTATCTCCTGATGGGAACACCATTAAGGAAAAGTGGTAAACTGTGCTCATATTTTATTCTTTCCCCCCCATGGGAATATCTGTGGATGTATGTGTATGGTATATGTGGAGGCCTGGTGTCAACCCCAGTGCCATTCCCTAGGAGAAATCCACCTTGTTTTATTGAGATAGGCTCTTCTACTGGGACTCTGGGTTTGGTAATCGGCTGAACTGCCTGGCTAGCCAAGGGAACCCCTGTGATCCATCTGTCTCGATCATACCAGCATTCAGATTATAAGCTCACAGCACTGTGCTCAGCTTTTTGTGTGGTTGCTAAGCATGGTATTTAAGTCCTTACGCTTGTGCAGCAAGCACTTTTACCATCTGAGCCATCTCTTCAGCCCCTGGAGTCTTCAAATATTTCTTTAAGCAGCCAGGGATTACTATAAAGCTAGCTTTCCCGTAAGAAAGCCATTGGTTACAAGGTTGGACTAGAAAAATATCCTCAGTCCTTACAGATCTTCTAATGTACGTGCAGAAAACTCTTCATGGGTAAAATTAATTACCTTCCATTTTCTTTCATGGGACCCACAAAGGATAGAAACGTGTGCACATTTCCCTTTCGCCCTGGTAAATGAAAAAAAGATCTCCATTTGCCACATGGTCTCTAACTGAGCCAATATTTGGCAGTTCCAACTCAGGCCTTTCAGCCATTTCTTGACATTCTTTGTTGAGGAGCTGTGCGCACACTGAAGCCTTATGTTCCGGCCTCTGGTAGAGGCAAACAGGAAATGCATTCTATTCTCTAGGGGAAAAAGATGTGACTTTTTGCCTCCTATTTTTCTTTATATAGGCTAAAGTTATTATGTTTCATCTATTTGAGTTCTCTCTCCCCTCCACTCTCCTCCCTTTTCTTCCCCAGTTCTGTTTTATGGTGGTGTTATAGGCAGGCTGAGACTACAAATGAAAATAGGGTAATTTTTAAAAAAGTGCTGTTTGCCTTTTGTCTTCAAAGCCAGTTACTTAGAATAGAATCACGGCTGCTTCAGATGGCAACAATACCTCTTTCTCTGTGGACTATTTTTAATTTTGCATTGCTGATGACTGAGACCTCTAGAAACACACACCATTTTTTCCTTCGTGGTGCAGCCAATAGCTCTCCAGCTTGCAGGGCCAACTAAAACAGTGTCACAGAGACACCTAAGGAAGCTGGAGGTCTCTCTGATGTAACATGCAAACAAGACACCTAAGGCTGTTTGTTAAGCAGTTTCTGACTGCTGGACTCAAGTGTTTCAACGAAGCCCTGAGGTGTTCCTGATGCCACTGGTCTTGAGACCTCATTCGGGGAAGCAGAGTCCCAGATGATAGGTTGAAACCCTGTTGTGTGTTGAGTTCCTTTATAAAGGCTAGAGAGTTGGCAGGCCTTCAGGTCAATGGAATGAGACCCTGTGGCCTTTGGCTTGGGCAATAATGGGCATAAACTGCTCCAGGTGATTCTAATCTATGCTAATCTCCAGAGAATAACATCATGAAACATGCACTGAACCACAAGTTGTCTATCTCCCAACTCCTCCCACAGCCAGAGGGCTAGAAGACAGAAGATATTAAATATGAATGCATGGGTAAGTGAGTTACTCTCCCCAGGGAGGTTAACAGATGTACTACTAGATTCATCCAGCCAGCAAATATTTGCGAGGCAGTTGCTAAATCCCAGGAATGCTCCTGGGAATCAGGGATCCTGTGACAAACAAAGCAGTCTTGGTCCTTACTGTAATAAAGTGACAATTTGTTGAGGAAGGGTACCACTCAGTAACACAAAGCCATGGGATTTCAAGACTTAATTGCTAGCAAGCAAAGACCCTGAGTGTAGTGAGAGGAGAGGACAATCTGATGCTTCCAGATTAGAACCAGGAAAACATATGATTTATGGCCCAACCAATAAAATCACAAGATCCCCCACCCCTGCACTTCTTCATTCCAGGGTATCAAGTAGCTAAACGGCCCTTAAACTTGGTATATAGCCAAGGATGACCTTGAACTTCTGAATTCCCACTACTTGGTGCACACCATCATATCTTGTTTCTGCCTGGGACTGAACATGGAATAACTAGCTCCATCCCTAGACCCCAACCGGCAGCACTTCTAAACCTATTTTCTGCTCAGATCTTATGCTCAAGAGCAATGGTTCTCAACCTATGTATGGGTCGTGACCGCTTTGGGGTTGCATATCATATATCCTGCGTAACAGATGCTCACACTACGATTTATAATAATGGAAAAATTATAGTTACAGATTATCGACAAAAATAATTTTATGGTTGGGAGTCACTACACCATGAGGAAGTGTATTAAAGAGTCAGAGCATTAGGAAGGCTGAGAACCATGGATCTACATAATTAAATAATGCAGAATCCCTGAAGGTGGGGCTGGGCCAGGGAGTTGTTCTTTATGCTTTTAAAAATTACATGTGTGTGCTTTTAGGCATATGTGTGGAGGTCAGAAGATAACTTTAAGAAAGCAGTTGGCTCTCACCTTTCACCATATGGAGTCCTGAAATCAAACCCAGGCTGTCATCTTGGCAACAAGTACCTTTACCTACTGTCCTACGGGGATAGCCAGCTTGCTGTCCCTAGAGTAGTTCTTAGAGGTCCCCAGGTGATTCCACCTATTACCAAGGTCAAGACTCACTGACGTAGCACAAGGTACACAAATATACTGATCCTCCCCAGCAGCCTCCCGTCAGACCTGGAAAGTAGTTACAGACGGCACAACACTCAGCAGCAGCCAGACCCCAGCTGGCTCAATTGTCAGTAACTACTGCAGAAATGACAGCTCTAGAATTCATAAGAAGAATATGATGGGCGGGCATGCTAATCATGCTTTCCAGGTACAGAAAAACAACTCAGATAAAAACAACAGCAACTGGTAACTGTGGAAGGGCCGCTTCTTAATTTCCTTTTGAGCTCAGGGAAGCTACTCTGACTGGTAGAAACTCCTAATGGTGAACTGTGCTGTGTTTACCATTTGTCTGAGCTTGCAGCCCAATACACTGTTATGAGCTCCGTAGGTGCTTAATAAATATTTGCAGGCTGCCTAGCTCACCCAAATGTGAGAACAAAGTGTGATTTTTTTTTTTGGCAGCTGGAGAAAATATAGCTACCGAACCACTGCATATGACAACATGAAGGCATATGAGTCAGCTTGGGGCCAGGTTTTGAAAAGCAGCAGGGCAGGAGGTGCTGGAGGGTAGAGGTAAGAGGCTATGCAAGAAGCTTCAGCATCTCTGTACCCATGGCATGAAACAAACAGAAGAAAACTATGCCACTCACTGCATAATGAATTTGCTTCTGGCTGCCAAAGTAGGGGGCCTCTGAACAATGAACAATTTGAACGGCTTCTGTTTCCACAATGCAGCCTTGTGAATGTCCACGGGCAAGAATTTCTGCCTACCAAGCAGTATGCATTTTTCCTGTCAGGGGCTGTGCTCTAGACCTGGGCAGCAAATTGTGGACCAAAGAAACATTTCCTGTCAGGGGCGGGAAAAGGAACGGTTGAGCCTGCTGTCTGGCGTAGCTCTCGGGTATGATAGACACAATTTCTTTTTTTTTTTTCCCCCGATGCCATTTTCCTGAAGCAAAGGCAAATGTTCAAAATAGCTGCGGTGGCCTGGCTGCAGGCAGATGGCACACTGAAAGGGTTTCAAGAATGTCCCTGCCATCACAACCCTCCTCTAGCTTCAGCATCACCAGAGGATATGGCAGGTCATGGCAAGATCCTTTGTAACTAAACCCTCACACGAACTAGAGACCACATTCAACACACTCTCCTGGCACGCCAGCTGGTCTACCAACAGTGATCCAAGTCAGATTTTTTTGAAACAGTTGAGAATAATCACTGCTTCTGACAAAATCTGAGGCCTATGTAGATGTTTACCTAGCATGTATACGTCCTGTTCTCTGAAAGTCCTTCTGTTCAACAAAATCTATAGTCACAGAGTCACACAGGGTTGTGTTACTGGTGCCTGCGCACATTGTGTGCTCAGCGTGTGAGGCCAAACTTAATACAAATATAGCTGTTTAAATAGAAGGTGTTTTCCCTCAAATAACAAAGGCATGTGACACTCTGGGTGCACCTTGCCCACTACGATCCAGAAGAGTGAAAAATGATCAAGAAAAATGCCAAGAATCAGCCAAGATATGTGTAGTGTCCATCCCTGCAGACAGAGGGCATCAAGAATGTTCCCTGAGCCCGATGCCTGTAATCTTAGCTCTTGGGAAGCTGAAGAAGGAGGATTGAAAATTATGGAACATCCTGGGCTACATAAGGAGACCCTGTCTTAATAGTAATTATTATTATTTCCTGGGAAAACAGGTACTTTAAAAAAATCACACTTAAGGCTTTTAATGTATGACAAAGACACCAGGATCTGTAAGAGAGAGCATTTACCTTTCAGAAGTTCTCACGATGCCTAGGATGGAATAATTGTGTAATCCCCTCAAGTTTAAGGCTGAACATATTAAATCCCCAAAGAGAAAAAGCAAACAAAACCCTTCCTGTCAAATACTAGTTCCTAGCTTTTCTTTGACCTCAGTAATAAAGGGAAGAGGTGACACTCTAACTTTGTACTTGTGTGTGTGTGTCTCAATGCCATCATAGTATGTTAAGACGAGACAATTTTTTAAGTAAAACAAGTTTTTATTAAACTAATAAAATTTATTTTAAAATATCCAACTCAGTATTGACATTTTTTAAGGCATCAAAGTAATTTATAATAGTTAAATGCCTCTTAAATATACATGATATTTTCTGAACCTAAAAGTAATATGCAATCAACCAGTTTTAAAAATCTATTTGGAACATTAAACATGATAGAAGTAGAAAAAAATCTCTCATGAAATCCTCTTTGAAAGGAAATTGTGACAAGTTCCTGATTAGACAGAATCTGTTCCATCTCCAAGGGAGAATACGCAGTGTAACTGTGGCTTCATAGAACGAATTGGGTAGTGTTCCTTCTGTTTCTATTTAGTGGAATAGTTTGAAGAGAATTGGTATTAGGTCTTCCTGGAAGGTCTGACAGAATTCTGCACTAAAACCATCTGGTCCTGGGCTTTTTTTGTTTGGGAGACTTTTAATGACTGCTTCTATTTCTTTAGGGGTTATGGGACTGTTTAGATGGTTTATCTGCTCCTGATTTAATTTTGGTACCTGATATCTGTCTAGAAAATTGTCTGTTTCATCTAGATTTTCCAATTTTGTTGAGTATAGGCCTTTGTAGTAGGATCTGATGATTTTTTTGAATTTCCCCAGTTTCTGTTGTTATGTCTCCCTTTTCAGTTCTAAATTTATTAATTTGGATACTGTCTCTGTGCCCTCTGGCTAGTCTGGCTAAGGGTTTATCTATCTTGTTGATTTTCTCAAAGAACGAGCTCCTGGTTTTCTTGATATTTTGCATAGTTCTTTTTGTTTCTACTAGGTCAATTTCAGCCCTGAGTTTGATTATTTCCTGCCCGTCAACTAAGAGGAGACAAATTTTAAACAAAGTTGAGGTGAGTGTGTTGGTGAGGAGGGCCTGGGTATTTAGTATTAAGACTGAATAATTAGAGGTTGTGGAGAGAGCTCAGTCACTAAAGTGCTTGCCTTGTAAGCATGAGAAACCCAGTTCAATCTTAACTGAGTTCAATTCCCAGAAGCCACATAAAAGAAGCTGGGCATGGCCACCTATGGGTGTAAGTAACCCCAGTGTTGTGCTTGATAGACACAAAATGATCCCTGGGACTTGCTGGCCACCAACCTAACTCTATTTCAGTGACAGATACAGTCTCAAAGGAATAGGTGGTAGAGCAGGACACCTGATGTCCTTCTACAGAATCTATACTCACACGGGTACATGAGCCCCCACATATCTACCTACACACCACACATTCATACACGAACATACATGGTACATAAGGTTTTTTTTTTTTAAATCTATGATGTAACAGCTTCTGAGGAGCAACACTGGAGGTAGGCCTCTAGCTTTCCTAATATGCACACATACATATGCATTCATACTTGCAAACATACATTCTCTCATGCAAATGTGTGCACACGCACATACATACATACATACATACATACATACATATACACACACACACACACACACACACACACACTCACTCAACTGAATAACTCAAGGCTCAAGGTGTAGGCACGTTTTTGTGTGGCTTTGTTCAGACCAAGCTTTTATGTTTCATTCATCATAGGGAACCACCAGTTATCCACAAGAACTGTTACCTACTGTGATTGCCTTTGGAGAATCATCTAACAAAACAGAAAGCAATCACGAACTGGATCGATTAACTCAAAGACCAGTAAACTGTTTCAGTAAAGGGTCACATAGTAATGGTGCCTGGATTTTTGTGGGCCACATATGGCTTGTATTTCAAACAGTCAACTTTCTCATTTTGACAAAAACACAGCCAAAGATAATACACAAATAAACGGACCTGACTAGGCATGTTGCATGTGTAGCTCCAACTACTTAGAAGGCTGAAGCAGTGTGATCGCTTCAGATGGAGTTCAAGGCCAGACCAGGCAATGTAGGGTCATTCCAATGAGTCCATAGAAAACAAAAGGCCCGAATTGATTAAAAAAAAAAAAAAAAACCTTGTGTTGTTGGAATAAAACTTTACTATGGACACTGGATTTTGAATTTCTTAAAACTTATGCTTCATAAATATTCTTTTAGTTTTCTTTTGAAAATGTTTACTACTATATTTATTTATTGTGTATGTGTGTGTGTGTGGGGGGGGTGCAGACATGCCACAGTGTGCTTGTGGAGGCCAGAGTATGACTTTTACAACTTGTTTTAGTCCTTGTTGATGTGGGTTCTGTGGCTCAAATTCAGGTGATTAGACTCGGTAGCAAGATCCTTTCCCTAAAGCCCCTTAATAGCTTTTAATCATTTAAAAAGGTAAAAATCATTTTTAGTTTACGGACCATTCAGAAAATGATGATGGCCCAGATTATGTGTCCATGGGTTACATTTTGTCAAATTCCGATATGAGATGATCATTTTCTAAAAAGACTTAGTTCCTAAACTATACACCTGGGATGTTCACTAAAACTTACACAAACTTAAACCGTCCTCTAACCTCCACACATTTGCTGTAACGTACACACATACAAACATACACATGAACATATACTCATGAATAAATAAATGTACTTAAAAAAAAAAGAATTCAGTAGATTCAGAAGGTGGTTGTAAACAAGGCAGGGCACATAGCTACACAAACACCCTGCTTTTATATTTGGCATCTAGAATGAAAGGGTCTGCTGCTTTGAATCCATCTGCAGGAAAAAACAGAAAATTGCTCAAATATGGAGGGGGGGGTTGTATATGCAGAGAACCAAAGTGGGCATTTCTCCTTCTCCCTTCTCCTTCTCCTCTCTGACAACTGCTCAGCCCTAGGAAATAGAAATGACAAATAGTAAGCTTGTCACACTCACTATTTTCCTGGAAACTATCACATCCTTTTGGTGAGGATGAGCTTGTCATCTGTTGCCACGCAAATATTTTCATTTGGGGTTTTCTTCTCATCATGGCCGAAATCTTAATTTGAGACTGCCTATCAGTCCCTCTTGGCTGGTGCTTTGCCTTCTTTAGGGCTTCTGAATTTATCCACATAATCACAACACCCAGGGGGTAAGCTTTAGCTCTTCGGCACCCCTTGCTATGATCTTGCCTCTGGGTATCATATTGACAAAAGCCACCGGAAAATGAATGAGTCCAATGTTTCCCCAGAGCATATTGCTGTGGTACTTGTTTTTTTTTTCTTCATTTATAGTTGATTTAAGGAGTTCTAAACTTGTGTTGAAACAGGCAGCTTTCATTTCCCCAGAGAGGGATAATATTCTCTTAGCAAAATTCCTGGGTCAACTCCATGTGTATTTTGGAATGGACCAAAAACAGAGGGGGAAAAACACAACCCAACAGATTATCATTCTGGGAGAAAAAAAATCATAGCCAATTACTAATAACTCCTTCTGGAAAGTGACTAGGAACAAAAAGGATTTTCCAGACCTCAAAAACCCCATTTCTCCATACGAAATAGCTGCCAATATCTTGCAATATCTGGCTAATGGGACAGAAAGGCTAAGATACAAATAAGCTTTTAAAAAATATTAAAATCGGAAATTAAAAAGTAACCCTAAACTGGGCATGTAGCCTTACACTTATAATCAATACTCAGGAAGCTGAGACAGAGAGAATACCATGAATTTAAGGCCATCCTGGGCTACATAGTGAATTCCAGGCAAGCCTGGCTTATAGGAAGAGACCTCATTTCAAACAAAACAAAATGAGAAAAAAAAAACCCTTTAAAATGTTGCTTATGAAAAAATTAAATAGCCAGAAAATATAAATTAATGTATTTTAAAAATGGAAGAGAAATGCCATTTCTCTATAGCTGGAAGACCACGGGAAAAGTCACCCTTACTGGAATCTTGGAGTGAGAAAGAGACTTTTTCTATAAGGGAAAAGGACACAGCAACTCTGTCCTGTAGGGACAAAGACTACAGCAGACCAAGGCAGCTGTTCAGAAAGCAGCCATTTCACCTCATTCTCATGAAAGCTACTTTTAACCAATGAAGGAAAAATACAGTGTTAAACAGTACAGTGGGCCACAGGAAATCCTACGTAGGTTCCTAGGTAGAAAATGGTTGTACACTGTCAGTTTGATACGGTTTACTCTAACAAATTATAGAGACCTAAGTACAAGCTAGGGTGACGTAGAGTTTTAAATATTAAATACGGACAACGGTGACAGTTCAGCTAATTAAATTGACTTTACTTGTGGGAACAAAACAATAAGAAACATTTATTCCACACGATGAAGTCAATGGTTAGGAGATTTTATTTTTTAAATTAATGGATCCTAACACATTTAGCCCAAATCTTAAGTGTTCCATTTCCTTTTTAATTAAAAAAAAAAAATCACAGCTTGGTAGAGACTGTTCTCTCCTTTTACCTGGGTGCCAGGGACTGAGCTTCAGTTGTTAAGGCGTGTGCATAAGATATATCTTGTCAGTCCCAGAGATGCATTCTTTATTTGTAGGAAAAGCTTATATTTTCTTAAGGCTCCATACATTTTTGCCTTGTCTCTAAAATTCTACTGGCCTTAAGAGATGTTGAAATTAGGTATTTTATTTTATTTTTTAACTTTTTTTTGCATTAGTTATTCTTCTTTGTGGTGTATTTAATGCATGTGTGTGTGTGTGTGTGTGTGTGTGTGTGTGTGTGTGTGCATGCACATATATTTTCCTATGGATACCAGATGCCGACTTCAGGATGCCCTCTTTTCCATTTTAGGTTTTGAGCAGGGTCTCTCACAGAACTAGAGCTCACAATTTTGGCTAGCCTGGCTGGCCAGTGAGCCTTTCCGATTGGGCTTGTCTGTGCCTTTCCAGGGCTACGGCTACAGGTATGCACCGTTTAGCTCAACTTTTATATGGTTACTGGAAAGAATTAGTCTTTTAAATGTAATGTTTTGAGAGCGTCATACATGAGTGCTGTATTTACGTTACTTCTGTCACTACTCCTCCCTACAATTCCTCTCCACTCAAATTCATGACCTCTTCTTTAATTATTGCTATAGATATTAACTATAAATTATTTAATTATTGTTTCATACACACATCTCCTGCTGCATCCATTTACTCTTTGCTCATACGGTTTTGTATTTAGTGCTGACCACTTGGGGTTAGCTAACCCATTGGAATGGCCTGTCCTGGAGAAGAAAAATTCTCCCTTTATGTCTATATAAAAAGTTGAACTTGTAGTTCTCTCTGTAGCTCTTCATCTAGGGATGAAGCCTCCATTGCTTTGATCCCTGTTGGTATGTCAACTGGCTTCGGCATCGTATGGGTCTTGTCAGGTGATTATGTTTTTGAAATTTCATAGGTGCAGCTTCCTTGTCATAATGTGGAAGACACTATCTCACAACAGAGGTTCTTGCTCTCTGGCCCTTATAATCTTTTCCCCTTCTCTTTTGTGATGGTCCCTGAGCTTTGAGTGTAAGGGCTGGGTATAGATGTATCCACTGAAGCTGGGTATCTCATGGTCACTTGTTGCTGCATTTTGACAAGCTGTAGATTTCTGTAATGATCTTCATCTACTGTAAAAGGAAGCTTCCTTGATGAGGAATGAGAGCTACACTCATCTGCAGCTATGAGAACAAGCACTTCTGGCAGCTAGAAATTCTACTGGTTTAGGAAAGTGGCAGGAGTAGGGTCTCTTCTAGGGCCCCATGTCTTCACCAGCCATGGGTAATCACAGTCAACAAGTCTTTAAGACACCTTCAATGATCCAACAGTTCTTTTCTTCTTTCCACAAATGGACCCACACTTTATATATATTATACTATCTTCTAGTGTCTCTACTGGAGTTAGCTTTCAAAGGTATTTTAGGAGAAAGTTAGAGAATATTAAATTTCTTTTGTTCTGAGACATGGTTTCATGTAGTTTAGGCTGCCCTTGTTTTGTTTTTACAACCCTGAATTTGTTGTAAAGCTGAGGATGACTTTGAACTTCTGATACTCTGTTCAGCTGTCTTCCAAAGTGCCAAGATCATAGGTGTGTGCCACAATGCCTAGCTTTTTACAATGCTGGGGTTTAGATACAGCCTTTCATGGATGTTTTGAAAGCTGCACCCAGTGAGCTACAACCAAAGCCCCTTAAATTTCTCCTAGCACCTACTAAAAATGACACTGAACAGAAGAAAGCTTTCAAGCAACTCATTTTCAGATAAGCTACTCCAATATCTTGTTGCTGTTGTTGTTTTAAATGATCCAACTACAAAGTAATTATATCACTGCACGGAAAAATCCAGATGCTGTCACATGTACGTCCTAGGGAACAAGAGTGGTTTGTTAACAAGCATATGAACTTCTGTGTATCAGTCTCTATTTGTTGTTTCCAAGAAGGGAAAGCTCTTCCATGGAAGATTTTGGAGCATTTCTAGCATCGCAGAGAATCTGAGGTCTGCAGATACTGCGCCACTTTGTTACCCAGCTGCAAGCCATAGTCAAGAAAGAGTCCAAGGAATGTCCTAAACTTGTTCCAAAAATGTCCAGCTGGACTCACTCACATACCACTCCAGTAACAGCACTGACGGACATGGAGAGTTCTGTCAGTTCACCAGATGCATACTCTGGAAGGCGGAGACATCCACCTTTCCCAAAGACATCCAAAGGGTCTCTGTAGTATACACAGGTCTCTCTGTACATCTCATGTTTCCCAAACTGGTTTGCTTTTAACTTAATTAGCTGTGTTTATTTAGATTGTAGTTAGCATACTCTCTCACTTTAAATCATTTCAAGATATCTATTCACAGCTACTGCCAAGTTCCACCACTACAAACCATGTGGCACCTACAGGCTGGATCAAGATGACTCTGACCAAAGACAGGGCATTTATGTCAGTCTATGTTGCATTACTGAGAATAAGTATGCGATCTTTTCAAAAGAGAGTTTCCAGCACCAGTATTGTTGGGGCCACATCATTCTAAGGTGGAGGCTATCTTGGCACTGTAGTGTATTCCCAGCTTTCTTTCCACCACTAACTGCCAATATCACCAGATGGTACCAAATGGTCCTGGGCAACAAATTGTGCTCAGCTGAGAACTACTGCTTTAGATTTTGTGGAGTTCTAAAAAGAAGTTTTGAGGGCTGAAGATACCTCCGTTGGTAGGGCACTTGCCAAGCATGTAAGAGGTTTATGGTTCAATCCTCCGTGCCTCATAAACCAGGCATGGTAGTGCATGCTTTTAATCCAGCACTTGGAAGGTAGTCACAGGATGATCAAAAGCTCAGAGTCAACTTTGGCTTCACAGTGAGTTCAAGGGCAGCCTGGGACACATGATACTCTCTAATTTTTTTAAAAGCAGAATCAATGATAATAAAATAATATTTGCCTTCATGCTTTCTTAGGACAGTGCTACTTAAAATGTAGTTACAAGGCTGGGAGTATGGCTTAGTGCTAGAGCCCTTGTTTAGCAAACATGATGCCCTGGGTTCCATTCACAGCACCACAAAAGAAACAAAGCTTGACATAAAAAGAAGTGGCTTTAAAAATATATAATACAAAGTCAGGAGGCGGCAGCACACACCTTTAATCCCAGCACTGGAAGCAGAGGCAGGCAAGCCTGAATCTCCCAATTCAAGGCTAGCTGGGTCTATAGCTGTTTCATAACAGCCAGGGCTACACAGAGAGACCTTGTCTCAAAAACCAGAAAGAACAACAAAAATCTGATAAAATGCAAAATTGTCTAAGATGCCAATTTAGGGTCAGCAAGATGACGTAGACCAGTAGTTGTCGTTTTTTCAACCTTAGTAATATTGCGACTCCTTTTAGGGCAGTGGTTCTCAACCTTCCTAATGCTGTGACTCTTTAATACAGGTGCTCATGTTATGCCGAACCCCAACCATAAAATTATTTTTATTGCTACTTCATAACTGTTATTTTTCTAGTGTTATAAATTATGATGTAAATACATGTGTCTTCTGATGGTCTTAGGTGACCCCTGTGAAAGGGTCGTTCAACCCCTCCAAAGTCTTAAGACCCACAAGTTGAGAAGCACTAGCTTAGAGGTTTAAGTTGCTATCTCCAGACCCGAAGACCTGAGTTTGATCTGTAGGCCCTACAATATAGAAGGAGAAAACTAATTCACAGAAGTTGCCCTCTGACCTCCACAGGTGTCTGAAGGCACATGAGGTCCCCCAAATAAAATCATAAACATAATTTAAAAATTTTAACATGCCAGTTTAGCCTTGCTGAATGAATGCACTATGATCAACAATATACAGAGAACACACACACACACACACACACACACACACACACACACACACGTGTCTGAACTTCAGTTTCTTACTTACCACTTGAGAGGGTTGCCATGAAGACACAGCTTAGCAACTACATCCAAGGAGACCTGGCACCCAGGGAGCATTCCTCTTTCTTCATTAGTCATCTCCAGCTACAGGCTTTAAATGTCATTAAATTTTGTTCCTTTGGCAAATAAAAAGCTATTTTTTTTCTTGTGCACATTTGGATAAATCACAAATAGAACTTTATCATATTATAAAGCATCTATAATGAGATGCGTCTCTTTTATCTCATCTAGAAAAATAACACTAAATTGCATGAAAGCTACATGTAAAGTTTAGAGCAAACAACCTGTAAAGTCACTTATGCTATAAGGTGTCCAACATAGATTGGCTTTAAAAAAAAAAAAAAAAGATCATTCTTGGCCCCAATAGAAGGCTCGGAAAGGAAGGAGGATTGCTGCACAAGCCTGGTGTGATACCTGAAACCCATAGACCAGTGGAAAGTGAGAAGTGACTTCAAAACATTGTCCTCTGACCTCCAGACCTCTGCTGTGGCTCACAGCCACCCACCCACACATACTAAATTAACTTTTTTTTTTTTAAAAAAAAATCACTCTTGAGCTAGGGCTGAAGCTAAGTTGGTACAGTGCTTGCCCTGCATACAGGGCATCCTGGGGTTCATTCCTAGCACACCATAAACTGAATGTGGTAGAACCAACGCAATGTGGTAGAGCTTGCTTGTAATCCCAGCACTTAGGAAGTAGAGGCAAGAAGTTTAGGCAGTTCAAGATCACCGTACCTATATACTGAGTTTCAGGCCAACCTGGGATACACAAAACCTTATCAAGACCTTACCCAAATTAAATTTCATTTAAAAATAATTAAAATTCAAAATAATTTTTAAAAAAAATTAAAAATTAAAACAGTAAATGCTGATACTACTCTGACTACCCACAAAACAGCAATAAACCGCATAAGGGTCACATATTAATTAATTTTTGAACATTATGTAATGTTCAAATCAAATGAACGACATTTATCTCCTCAAACTTGTATTCTTTGTGGTAAAAGCACTAAAATCTTCTATGCATTTCATTTCTTTTTCCCCCTTTTCTTTCTCCTTTCCTTCCCTCCCTCCCCCTTACCGTCCTTTCTCTCTTTTTCTGACAGGATTTCTCTGTGTATCCCTGGCTGTCCTGGAGCCCACTTTGTCCAACAGGCTGGCCTTGAACTCAGAGATCACCCTGCCTCTGCCTCCCATGTGATTAAAGAAGTATGCCACCATGCTTGCCTTAATTTCTTAAACTCAGATACAATATAAGAAAAAAAAATCCTCTTTTTCTGAAGAGTATTTTAGCTGACAATCAGATCCAACTATAGTCTGAAGCCCCAAACAGAGCTTTCTAGAAGCCTTTTCCCCTCTACGACAATTTCATTACATTCCACTCCTCCATTTCCATAGGCTCAAAAATTTACCCAGTCATGAAATGAGCTGAATACCAGAGGCAGTTGAAGAGAAAGTTCTAGACAGACCCCTTCATGACCTTCTCAGAGCCTCATTATCTAACTCTTCAACAACGAGGTTGTTTTGAGGACTGGATGAGATAACAGTTTGAAATTATCTGAGCCAGGCTTAGAAACATGGGAAGTGATTGTACATGTAGGTGTGGTTCTTAATTCTAACCTGTCTTTTTGCAGGAAATGTCCTGGACTGCCTCAGCATAAAATGCTCACTGAGACAGCTGGGAAAATCCAGATAGAATAGAGAACAAACACACCGGGCACTGAGGGAAAGGAGAGACACAGGCAAGCATGAGGAACATGGGCTGCTTCTACAGAGCCACAGAAAATTGCATTTCATTCTGGAAGTTTCATTAATTTTTGATGCTTCTCTCTGTGTCTCTCTGTGTCTCTGTGTTTCTGTCTCTCTGTTTCTGTCTGTCTGTCTCTCTCTCTTCTCTCCCTCTCTCTCTCTCTCTCCCTCTGTATGTGTCTGTCTGTTTATCTGTCTGTCTGTCTGTCTGTCTGTCTGTCTGTCTGTCTGTCTGGAGTGTCCCACTTTCTTGTCTAAAAATCAGATTCATTCTTTGGAGTCTGAAATATAGTTCTTGCTCAACCTTTTCACCTTTTCCTTATATCTGTCAGGAGCAACGAACATTTGTTCTGAAGTCTAGACAGACAGACAAGGAGGTCATGAGGCAACCCCAGGGACTAGTGCTTGCTTATTGCGGGGATTCTGGGAAATCCCTTCTGCAGCAGATTTGGGGATCCCGACTGAAGCCCTTTGGTGGCTTCCACTTACTATTTCTTCCTACTCAACTAGATATCGATTTAGATACCCTCACCCAAATGCTATCCCTCAAGTAAGGAACATATGGCTGCACAACGGACCAGCCATTTTACCTAGAACCAGCCATTTCACCTAGAACCAGGAAACTTTCCCAGCCAGGAAAGGGATTAGCAAGCCTAAATCTACCTGCCTGTTCATTTTTATTTATTACAAATTCATTAAATGACCTCTAACTTTAAGGGCTTTTTGAGACATGAAATTTGTAAAGAGTTATCACACAGAAGTCAAAGGTGACAGTGCCAATGGCGGCTCGCACTACATGTATGTGCTGCTCAGACAGACACTCATTTGCCTCATTTGTTGGTTTGAGTTCAGAACTGTGACATGATCACCAGAGCAGAAGGGTGGCTGATCATGTCACTCGTGTGTGTGTGTATGTGTATGTGTGTGTGTGTGTGTGTGTGTGTGTGTGTATGTGTGTGGTTTTCCTGTTCAACTTAGGATCGTCACGGCTGAGGTCATGTAATAATTAATATAGATTGTCAACTTGACAGGATATAGAATCACCTAAGAGATAAGCCTCTGGGCATGCCCAGGAGACATCATTTAGATTACATTAGCTGAGGGGGATGGATCTACCTAGCTGGAGTTCTGGGTTGAATAAAAAGGAGTGAGCTGAGGACCAGCCTTCATTACTCTCTCCTTCCTGACTTTGGATGCCATGGGAGCACCTGATTCGCTCACATCCTTCCACCATGCCTTCCCCATCATGATAGACTTCCCCTCTGCCCATAGGCTTAAATAAACCCTTCCTTCCTTCTGTTGCTTAAAGAAGTTGCTTTGGTCTTGTTGCAGCAATCAGCAACAACATATTAATACAAACAGAATCTTTAGCGGATCCCTTTGATGGAGAAAGACAAATCGAGATCCTGTTGAACAAGACTGTTGCTGTTTTCTGATAATGGGTACCTTCAAAGACAAGTGGGAGGTAATACAGCCCCCAAAGATGAATTTCTACTCTCTCTTAATTTCTTCCTAAGGGTGATTCCATGAATGTAGATTGACGTTTTTCTTCACCATCTTAGATTTCTGAGCTAGCCTCAGCTGATTTCCCTTTCCCATTCCATTAATGAAAGTGGCTTGCTCATACAATGACCTCTCACTGGTGTTTCTCTTCCTGCTCAGGGAGGGGGAGTGCTCAGTTTTTGACAGTCACTTAAGCACATAGAGGAGTTCAAAGATGGGAGAGATAGTAGAGGTCCCGGGTCTCAGCTGCTTGGTCTACACTCCTTATATTCTGTCACAGTAGCTGGGATTGGAGGGGCTGCATAAAACTCCAGCAACAAATCACTGAGAACCTCAGGCTCCTGTCTGAACCTGTCAGGACCCATGACCCATGCACAGAGCTCCTGATGAGCCATGACAGTGAGACCCATTCATCTCTCCTCGTTCCAGTGGCCTTGACAACTCCTGTGAACCACTGCTGCCTGAACACACAGGAAGTCCACGGGACCCAGTCCAGAGAACATACCGAATATATAGTTCCATTAAGATGCATGTAACATATACTCAGAGGGACCTGTCTGTGTGTATCTGTGAGCGTTTGTGTATTAGCTACATAGAAAAGCCAGAGGTCAACCTTAAGGGGACATTTCTCAAATATCATCCACCTTATTATCTGAAGCAGGGTCTGTCTGTCAGTGGTCTGGAATTTGCTAAGCTGGCTAGGCTAGATGGCCAACAAGCCCCAGGGATCTGCCTGTCTCAGACTTCCCAGTTCTGGGGTTACAGGCATGCATATCTGTGCTTGGCTTTTTTTTTTTTTTTTTTTTTTTACAGGAGTTCTGAGACTTCAACTCAGGACCTCATACTTCTAAGGCAAGCAGTTTGCCAATGAAGCTGTCTCCTCAGTCCCCTTCCCCCAACTGGGACCTTTCTAGGCTTATTCTACCAGGTGATTTTGAAGCCATCTAAGGACTCTATGGCTGAAAACAAGGTCCTATAAATGACCAAGCTAGATATCAGGATCATAAGAGTATTGGCCAGATTTATTTCATGCTTTGTCACAGCACACCAGTCTGTCCCAGGGGATCCTATCTTGGCCCTACCACTGCCCACTGTGACTCTGCCAGGCGAGTTCCCTGATGGAGAAACCTCCACTTGTTTTTTCTTACATTTCGATCTCAGGGCATCTCTGGGTATACATGATTTAAAATTTAGATTTGCACCAGGCCAACCTAACTATAACCAGGCCATCTAACTATTGACCAGCCCAGGCAAGTACTAGGTCTCAAATACTGAATGTGTTCCATGCACCAGGCTAAGCACTTTTCCTTGAGTCAGACTCTTATTTAGTCTTGATTGCATCCTATCAAGTAAGTACAATCCCCAATTCGCAGATGAGGAAGTTGAAGTTCAGAGAGAATAAAGAGAGGCCCTTCCCAAGCACATAGTTAGTGGAATGGACACATCAGCAATCTGCCCTTAAGCTCCTGCTCATTACAGTTTTGCTGCGCAGGCTCTTGGACCTTCTCCAATGTGAGGCCAGCCTCCAGAAAGAGACACCGGCATGGTCAGGGTGGTTCAAGGTCATCTGTATGGTCAAGGCTATTCAACACCAATGTGTCACTGTATATAAGAAGGGGCTCTTTACATTAACAAATCACAGATCCGTTAGATTTCATAGCCGATGTTCTCACTGGGGCCTCAATATTACACGTTAGCAAGTAATGACATTTTAATCAGGCAGGGCTGGGGTGTGTGTGTGTGTGTGTGTGTGTGTGTGTGTGTGTGTGTGTGACTTGAGCCAGGAGTAATAGAACCAGAGAAAGATCAGTGGAACCCACAGAGTCCTTTTTTTAAGGCTGAGTGGGTCATATAGATGGGGTGGGGTTGGGGCGGAAGGGAACAGTCAGTGAGCTGGAACTTTCTGAAACCCAGGGACTAGTTGGGGCTCTGGCCCTCTTGGGGGATAGGATTCTGTAGAATCTAAGCTGATTTTTAAGGCTAGACTTCCCAAGCACTTAGGACCTTAATGGCCCTCCAGGTCTCCTGAGCAATTTTAAACTTGAGGCAGCAGTCACTGCTCAGAGCAGTTTATCTTTGAACCCAAGAAAAAGGGAGGCGAGGAATAGGTATCTTGAACTTTAAACCTACATATACCATCAGGAAAAATCAGATTACTCGGGTACTTGGGAGTGTAGCCCAGTAGCAGAGCCGCAGCCTAGCATGTAGGAGGCCCTAGGATCAACCCCCACCACTACAGGTAAACCAAGTCAAATTCTTTGCTATACAAAGCAGTGCCACGCCCTTCACTAGGTCTGCCTGTGCGCAGATGTGATTCTATTAAGAATTCATTCTCATTCTCTACAGTTTATGTAGCCCCAGTGGCAACATGCCAGGAGACAATTTCCATTCCCTTATAAAATGAAGGATTCTGTGCTGCTAGGAATGATGGTGACAGAAGTATTACATACAGTTGAGCCATCTGTAACCTTGGAAGTGAGGACTTCCAAGAAGAGCCAGTTAGTCTTGCTTCTTCCACGGTCCTCAGGTAATTCTGGCTTTATTTTATTTGAGGTAGGGTCGGTCACATATGGCCCAGGCCAGACTCAAACTTTATTTGTAGATGAGGATGACATTGGATTTCTGACCCTTCTGCCTCAACCTCCTGAGTGCTGGGGCCACAGGCATTGCCCCACCATGCCAGGTTTATGCCTGGGACTTCTTGGATGCTAAGCAAGCACTCTACTAAGGCCAATAATTTTGAATATTCTTTCTAATAGTTTCCCATAAAACAAGGGTGCTACCATGCAGCCTGTCTTCCCAGTTTGCCCAACTTATACCACGTTGCTCTTTGACCGAAATAATATTTTCAAACTCCTGTTTGAGGCTAAAGAGATGGATTCAGTGGTTAAGAGCACTTCCTGCCCTTGTAGATGACCTGGATTTGATTTCTAGCACCTTTTAGAAGGCTTGGGTCACAATCTTCTGTAACTCTAGTTCCAGGGGACTTTAAACTCTCTTCTGGCTTCTGCACTCCTTAGGTGTACATACATACATGCAGGCAAAACACTCAGTCATACATATAAAATAAAAATAAAATTAACATCCTTTTGGTCTCGGATTTGAGAGGAACTGACTTGGACCATCTATATCCTTTAATGAAGAACTAATGGGATCACATTTAAGAAAATAAATAAGAAGACAAAACCACAATCATAATTGCCTTCTGAAGCCATTTTCCTGTTACATAGTAAACACCAGTCCAGAATTTCAAAACTAGGGAAAAGCTGTGTTGATCTAACGGCCATCAGTTTCATCTCAGCGTTAATTCTCCCTCTTCCTACCCAGACTGCATTGCATCTCTCCCCTGATAAAGAACATCCTGAAAGTGTCAGAATCGTCAGAGTGATCCAGCATAAATCCATGGCTGCTTGCTTCTTTGAGAATCTGCACAGCTGCCGTGAGAGAATTGTTTTTCTTCTCCCCCTTGGCTGGGTTCTCTCCCCAGCAGCTGCTTTTGTCTTTTGTTTGACTGCCTGCTCCCACTTCCCCTCCCCTAACCACTTACAAAGTTGGGGGCCAGGGCATGCTGGATACAAAGCTGAGCTTGTTACAAATTTGAGTAAATCTGGGCTAATAGCCAAATTTAATTCTAAAGACCCTTTCTAGAGGCTTAGCTTCAACTGGAATCTAGTTATAGGTCCGGCTGTTTCAAGGACACCATGTCCCTATTGCAGAGGGGGAAGGGAGCCAAATTTGCTTTGATTGGCTACTGGGTTTTGAAGATTTGATCCATATTTTTAAAATCAACAGTTTCGCAGAGCTAGGCTATAAAGAGACTCCTGTGAACTATGAAGTTCTAACTGGAGAAAATTTTACACTCAATGGATATACATAGCAATCACATAACCCTATCTTTCAAACTATAACCGAACTAGACAGGGGCAATCTAGCCCCCTTTTACGATGGCATTGTTTGTTTTTGCCACTAATGGCATTAGAATCTAGAAGCCCATGTGTGGAAGTCAAGAGTTCTACTATCAAGTGGTCTTTGTTCTTTTCTTTCTTTCTTTCTTTTTTTTTTTTTTTAAGATTTTATTTTGTAAGAAATACCCAATTTATTGAACTTCATATTTTGGGAAGCAATTCATCAGCAATATCTAGCAGTATCTAGTACTCAGAAATCCAGAGTGTGTCTTGGGAAAGAAAATTCGCCCAAATTCATATGCCTTTTCACCCAGTGATGAGATGATTACCACATCAACTCCAAAGACCAATTTTAATAAGCTTTTAAAATGTCATACAGGAGCTAGAGAGATGGCTCAGTGATTAAGATCACTTGCTGCTCTTCCAGAAACCCCAGTTCACTTTCCAGCACCCTGGGTGGATCAAAAGTTGCTGTGACTTTAGCTCCAGGGGATCTGATATTGTCTAATGGCCTCCGAGACACACACACACACACACACACACACACACACACACACACAGAGAGAGAGAGAAAGAGAGAGAGAGAGAGAGAGAGAGAGAGAGAGAGAGAGAGAGAGAATTCACACAGATGCACACACATACATAAATATCAATTTAAAAAAATCTTGAAGACTTCCGACATGACTAACTTAAAGCATAAGGGGATTTGGGTGGAAGAGAGAGGAAGGGTTTAAGGCAATCTTATGTAGCCTAGGTTGACCTGGAACTCCCTATAACGCCCAGGCTGGTCTTGAATTCAAAGATCCTTGGCCTCCTAAGAGTTAGGATTACAGACATGAGTCTGCACAGTCAAGTTCTATGGTATTTATGGGGTAATGGGTGAGGATACTCTTTTGTGTTCTGAAGTTATCTCCAGAATTCAGGGATGATGGCCACAAAGGCAAGATGACCAAGTCGAGAATGTGCTGGGCACAACGTTTTACAGCAAATTTCTTGCTGTATAAGTAGAAGGGATATTCTGTAAAATAATGACTAAAACTATAGTCAATAAATAAAGCTAACAGCCAGCAAGCCCCAGGGAGTCCCTTGTCTCTCTTCCCTCATTCCTCTCCCCCTATAGCTGGGATTATAGGCATGCTTAGAAGACCCAGTCCAGTTTGTAACATAGATGCTAGAATCTGAACTCCATTCTAACAAGTGCTTTTAACCAATGGTACAATGCCCCACAGACTTCTTTATATCTGCTTCACCACAAACAGGAGTGATGCATTGCTGTATATATTCTGTCACTGGGCGATAGGAATTTTTTATCTTTATCAGTTTCTTTGTTGTTTGTTTTGAGATAGGGTCTCAAGTGGCCTCAAACTTCCTCTGTACCCTAGGATAATCTTGAATGCTAAATCTTCCTGTCTTCCGAGTGTTGAGATTCCAAATACACCACTATACCCCATACCAGCTCCATTATACTCTTGTGAAATCACTGAAGTATATACAGGCTTTCACTGACGAAAACACCACCACGTGCCACATAGCACCTCACTCGAATCCCAGGCAGCTTTTCCTGGAGAAGCTAAGGAACCTGCTAGTAGGAGGTAAAGTCACAATTTAAATCTAGGTTAGTCTGGCTCAATTCATTTTGTGTGCTTGCTTTTGATTCAGACTCTGATATAGCCCAGGATAGTCTTGAATCTCTAAACTCCTAATCCTCTTGCCTCTGTCTTCCAAGTGATGGTTATCCCTCCATGCCTATAAATTATTCTTCGCCATGTACCCTTAAAGTCAGATTACAATTTAGGATTGTGAAACTTAAAATAGTGCAGTAATTGAGTATGGTTTAATCTTGCCTTTAATTCCAGCATTTGGGAGAGAGAGGCAGACAGATCTCTGTGAGTTCAAGGCCATCTTGGTCTACATAGCAAATTCTAGAAAAGCTAGAGCTACAGCAAGACCCCATCCAAAATAATTAATTACTACTACTACTACTAGTACCAGATAAAATGGGCTATAAATAGTGTACTCATTTTAAAAGCCAGCAAAACCAAAGCGCTTCTAGGAATATGCTCAAAACTTAACATACTTCTTCCTCTGAGCACTGTGTCAAGTCTGGCTTCTAAGCCTGCTCCCTCTACACAAAGTTCTAACACCTTGGTGAGCTGTTTGTCAGCCACTGCCAGCAGTAGAACTTTGAAACCTTCGAGCAATCTTACTGAGAGTACACATGAGACCAAAGGAAGCAAATTATGTAAAGGACACACAGAAAGTCAAAAGCATGGGTTATTTGGAACCATTTTATATGTGGACATAATATTTTCCATATGATTTGTATATGGTAACATGGCACATAAATGATGTCTGATATTAAAGCTATTTATGAAAATAGAACCCAACTTGAATCTCTGTACCTCTTCTTCATTTTTCTGTGAATCCCAAATGCTCTAAAAATAATAAAGTCTTTTTTTTTTAAACAAGCACTAGTTCAAATCTATAGATGTGCCCTTAAGGAAACTATCAGGATTAGAAGTAATGAGATATACTGACATGACATATTCCTTGATAGTATATGTGTGACATTTGTGCCCTAAATCTACACCTCAAATCATGAGAAAACCCTGGAGAAACCTAACTTTAAGGACTTGCTCCAAAACACTTGAGCTACACCCTTCAAAAAAGTTGGGGTCAAGGGTTGGGAATGTGGCACATATGGTAGCATGCTTGCCTACCATGTGTGAGACCCTGAGTTCTGTCCTCAGCATGGCATAAAACTGAGCAGAGTATTTGCACACTTGTAATCCCAGCACTGAAGAAGGCAAAGCCAGGAGGATCAGAAGTTCAAGGTCAGCTTGGCTACCTACTGAGTCTGAGGCCAGCCCGACTATGTAGACCCTGTCCGGTTTTTTTTTTTTTCCTTTTTTCAAATTTTTGTATTGTTGTTTTATTGTTGTTGCTGTATTTGCGTTGAAGTTGGAAGCCATAGAAAGCGTAAGGAACTATGATGGGATGGAGGCTAAGGGATTAAGACAAGTAAATGTCGTGTGGGATACTGTACGGCATGCTGCTACAGAAAGGCCATTGGAAGAAAGGCCATTGAGGTTTAGACAAACAGCTGAGCTTAGTTAACAGCACTGTACTGGTGCCAATTTGCTGGTTTTAATCACTGAGCTAGGGTTATGTAAACGAATGTTAGGGGAAGCCTGGTGAAGGGTAGGTTTGTGCTGTTTTTATAGCATGTCTCTATCTAAAATGATTATTATTACTTTGTTGTTGTTGTTGTTGTTAATATTGTTGTTATTATTGTTGTTGTTATTGGCTTGGTTTTTTATTTCTTTTGAGACCAGGGTCCCATGTAGCCCGAACTTGCCTTAAATTCCTGACCCTCCTGCTCCCCTCTCCCTGAGTGTTGGGATCGTAGATATACATCATCACTCCTGCCTTTTTCTGAATAAAATTATTTTTTGGAGGAAACAGAAATTTTACATGAGCCAAGTGTGGTTAAGCATACATAGAAAAATATGTATCTTAGAAATGGCTGCCCTAGAAATATACAAAATAAAAATGTTGGTTCTTTACCAAAGGGGTTTACATCAGATTTACTATGCATATAGCTGGTATATACATATTTGCTACATAATGGATACATGGCTTATTCCTATTTACCAAGACAGTATTCCCTTGGTAATAAGTTATTTCATCATTTTATCTTTGAACTCTTAGGTTTACAGAATTCTTGCCAAGATGCTACACAGAGTTCTCATATGGTTCACATTCAGCTTCCCCTATGAACATGTACCCCACTAGTTACTTCTGTAATGACATACTCTGCTGGCTATCTTAGTAAGAACTTTATTCTGAAAAGGGTGAAGACCAACTTGATGGTAATCATATCTTTGTTTTATTTTTCAAGGCAGCGTCTCATGTATCCCAGCCTGGTCTTGAACTCACTAAGTAGATGAGAATGACCATGAATGTCTAATCATCCCACCTCCATGTACTGAGTGCTGGGATTACAAGGATATACTACCATACCCAGTTTATGCAGGGCTGAGGATTAAATCCACGGCTTTCTGCATGCTAGAAAAGCACTGTACAACTGAGCTGCACACACAGCCTATGTTTTTGTAGTTTATAATCACAGTGCTGAGAGTGGGCCAGGAGTTTCAGTTTCCACAAACCATCTAATCATCACCGATAATGGAAAGAGATGGGTACCTTTTCTTATTCCCGCTAAATGGAGGAGGAGATTGGAAGCTCAGAGAGGTTATCAAATATGTCCCAGATCATCCTGGAGGAAATAGGGAAGCTAGACTCAACCCTGCAACTAACTGTCAGTGAATCCAACCCTTGATGCGGCTATTTGAATAAGTTGTCCACATCATAGGCATGTTCAATTGGTTTTATTTCAAGTAATCAAACAGCATTTTCTTTCTTCCTCTTGGATTTCCCTTTAGATCTGTGGTCTTTCCTTCCAACTCGTCAGTGTTACTTCCAGTACCCGGTAGTCAATGTCTATCTACTCTTTCCTGCCTAAAGGCATCATTCCTGGGTCATGAATGAATCATGACTCATTCACTAAGCTTGATTCCTATCACTGACCAAAATGTAGACACTGGGTCATGAGTACTGGTGCATGTTTATAATCCCAGCCCTTGGGAGGTGGAGGCAGAAACTCAGTCTGGGCTACATAGAGAGAAACCTTGTCACAAACAAAACAAAACAAGCAAATAAAAAAAAGCAAGGCATGATGTCACACACCTTTAATCCCAGTATTCAAGAGGCAGAGTGGCAAGGGGATCTGAGTTCCAGGCCAGCCTGGTCTACAAATCAAGTTCCAGGACAGCCAGAGCTATCTATGTAGAGATACCCTGTCTCAAAGGGGAAAAAAAGGTTGGGTGTTAGTACTGCTATAGTGCTATAGTTAAATGGGAAGACTGTTTGCATGCTCAAATTCCTGGACTCAATCTTTAGCACTGGATAAATAGAATATAAAGGAGTGTGCTAGCACACACCTGCAATCTCAGCACTCAGGGACTAGAGGCAGAAAGAAGGATCAAGCGTGCCAGGTCATCCTCAGCTACATAGAAAAGTCAAGGCCAGCCTGGGCTACTCAAAAGAAACCAGTAAACAAACAAACAAATAAAACAAACAAAGGCCCTGGATAGAGTTCTGTGAAAACCAGCAGCTACCTCCATTCAGGCTGATGTAGTCTTTTAATAAACAAAGGTTGGGCTTCCCTTCAAAAGTAGCCATTCCTCATCATGGGGTACAGTCTAGCCCGGTGCACTCAGCTGTATATTAGAATCATCTGTCAAGCACAAAAAAATCTGTCAAAGCCTAGGGCAGCAATGAGAGAATTATACTCAAATCTCTGTGGATGGGACCAGGTATTAGGCGCTAGCATTCTCTCCTGGTGAGATGCGTGTATAGCTGGGACACACCTTTGTTCTTTTACAAAAGAACACCAGTCACTACATCCAACACAGAGTGGGCACTGAGTCCACTGGCTTAGCATTGACTCTCATTGTCAAGTCAAATCACTCCAGGGGGAAACCATTGCTGAGCACCTAGAAGGCACGAGGAAGTGCAGGCTGGACATACCTTCGAGCCAAAAGAACACAATTTTACCTGACCCATATAACTGGCACCACAATATTGCTCTATACAAGGGTGTGGATATGTTGTCGAGTCTTAGAGTGGTTTCTGGTCCAGAGCCTTTATGACCTCAAGCTAAACCAGAATCATTTTAACACCCGTCCCCAGCTGCTGCTGGAGAGGATTGCCATTTGGTGTCACTTTTTGGTGATGGTAGAGATGTACTATATTTAGTCGTTCAATCTAGTCGCCTTTAGCCATGTGAGGCCACTGGAGAGTTTAAATGTGTCCAGAGAACAGCATTTCATTTCATTTCATTTTAAGTAGCTCAAATTGGAATGGCTAATGATAGCCATATCGCATAGACAGCAAGAGAAGCCAGGCGATGTCTGTCATTTGCGCCCTTTAAAAAAAATCACCGTTTCAACCAAATTGGAAATAGGCACCATGAAGCTGCTTTTGCTGAAAAGCATTGCCTCATAGCACTCACATGGTAACTAACGGCAGGATGAAAACCTGGCGCCTCTGCCTTCATTTTGCACCCATCTCTGACACTTTGGGTCATAACTCTTGCTTGATTCTGCTTAGGCATGTTCCTCAAGGAGAGTCTGTCTGGAGCCATGGACTTGACAAAGAACCCTGAGAAGGAGGACCTGTTCCCAGGATGTCTGGGACTGCTTAGTGATATAGATCTCCAGCCACAATTCAATTCTCTAAGTCAACTCGTACCACATCCCTGCAAGACACTTTATCTAGTCCACTTTCTGATGTGACCACAGCTAATAGCTCCCTCATCTCTACAGTGTACCATCCTTTGTTTCTCTCATTGGAACGTCAGGAGTATGTGGCAGAGCCTAGACTTTTACCCTAAGAATCTCCAGTCATAAATTCACTTCCCAAAGCAGGTTCTGTTTCTGTGACTGCTCATTGGCTCATTTCAAACCCTATTGAAAGAAAAGCCAACCAAGAGGGTTGGGGAAGCTTGAATTTCATGGGGTTTCTGGCAAAATCAGCAGAGCAGGCTCAAGTGAGAGTTGGAATATTTGACTTAAGAAAATAGAGCAAAGTCAATGAAAATGTCTTGCAAAGAAAAAAACCCTTTCCTGTTGCCCTGAGCTCATTGAAAGGGTGGGGGTCAGTTTTCAAGGAGCTGGAAAGTATGCTGTGCCAAAGCAAATGTGAACATTACTCACCAATAGTCAGTCACTTGGCTTGACCTAAAATCTTGCCTCAAGTTTTGATGTTGAAGTTAAGTAGCCCAAAGCTCTCCCCAGCCACCAACCACACAGGTGTTCAGCATTTCCTTTGTCCTATTACCCTTTCCTTTTAAAAACTGAAAAAACAAAAAAAAAAAAAAACAACAACAACAACACCAAGACAGGGAAGGTTGAATAATCTGATCACAGGTTTAGTTCATAGTAAATGCAGGAGCAAATCCCCTCCCCCCAAATATTGCCTTGCTGCTTCTAAATTCCATTCTGCAAAGTACTACCTAAAATGTGACAATTTTTCATAGTTTTTCCTATTGGTCTGCCATGGAAAAATATCTACAATTGGACCAACAAAATGGTGTTCCTATGATCCTAGCACTGGTGAGGTGGAGGCAGGGGAATAACTGGGAGTTCAAAGCTAGCTTGATTGACATAGCAAGACTCTGTCTCAAAAAAAAAAAAAAAGAAGAAAAATTTTGTTCTATTAAAAAATAATTATAGAGCTGGTGAGATGGCTCAGTGGGTAACAACCTGCGTTCCGTCTTCAGTCCCACAAGGTAGGAGAGAACTGAGTCCTTCAAGTTGTCATCTGTACCTCCATGTGCAGACAGTGCTACACAGGAGTCCTCTCCCCCAAAATAAATAATGTAAAAACAATTTATAAGTCATTACAAAAGTATCCAGATAGAGAAGTAGTTTCTGGCTTTTCAGTTGGTAGAGTGCTTGCCTACCATGCATAAAGCCCTGAGCTCTGTCTTCCCGGTAAATAAACCAGGAATGGTGGTCCAAGGTACAAGTGTAATCCCAGCACTCAGGGAGGAGGCAGGACATTTTCTGTTCTCTCTCTCTCTCTCTCTCTCTCTCTCTCTCTCTCTCTCTCTCTCTCTTTCCCTCCTTCCCTCCCTCCCCCGCCCCTCTCTCTTAGCAGATTCCCTACGGGTTTGAGTAGCAGCCCCTACCAAACCAAACTAAAGCAAAGTAAAGCAGACCAGACCAGACCAGACCAGACCAGACCAGACCAGACCAGACCAGACCAGACCAGACCAGACCAGACTAGACCAGTGGTGCCATTAAATGGTATCAATTGCACTATCTTCTCTAAGAGGAGATGAGGGCCATGGATGGGGGGGGGGGAGGCGCAGAGGGGAGAGTCCTTAACTTCAGACACTGGTAGTGATGTTTCCTAGCTATGTGGTCTTAGTTGTCAGTTGTGCGATATGGTAAGAATTACAATGTCTGGTCATCCAAAGCATTTAGAATAGTCCCTACACACAGTAGGGGCTCAGTCTACCCACTATATATACACACATGTGTGTGTGTGTATGTGTGTGGTGTATGTCACATATGTGTGATATATGTACATATAACATATATGTATAAATGATGGATGTTTGTCATGAATGCCATACACATTAGCACATGTATTATCTATGTATAATGGCTATCATATGTTCCTTTCCTAGATGACGGGGGTTGGGGGGGGCATGGGGACAGTCTTACGTGGATGTTTGCACATATGTTTATTTCTTAACTGATACACACACATATTCTTTTTGTGAGAATCAAGTCGACTTATAACAGTAGCGTCTTTTTGTCCTGACTTCAATACTCTTGTCAAAGCTCATGCTCCTGCATTCATAATATGTCTACTAATTAAGTGCATTGGCCACTTATCCAGGCCCCCCACCCCCAGGAACTGTGAAAGGCCCAGCAGGAGCCTTAGCTGCTGGGGACCCACCCGCAGCAGGGGAAGGAGACATGTGGGTACAGACGGAGCAGGAAGAGCACGGCAGGCAGCAGGCTCAGAGCCTGCCTTGGGAGGCTACAACTATAATTTTATTTTTCCCAGTGACCAAGGGAGCTTGTTTGAGCCACCCAAAAGATGTAAACACAGAAATACAGACACTGCCAATGAAAGGTTTCCATAACAGCCAGAGTGGAGCAAAGAGAAGCTTGTAAAGGCAGTGAATCTCTCTCCTATGCTGCCCCCAAGTTTTTGGACTGGAAATCTAACCACGGAAACAAACAAACAAAAGACAGTTGTTATTGCTTATGTCCAAAGCAGAACATAGTTATCTCACCAATATGAACCCAGAACACTACAAAAGTGATATTCCCCACTTTTCTAAGACCTGAACATCCAGGCTCAGATATTTGCAAAACAGTCTTGTACAAAAAGCAGAACAGTCAGTGCCTGCCACAGCAGTCTATGTACTGTCATGAGGTGGGATCACTGCTGGGCACCTATTCCGGGCTACTGAATGAAAAAGAATCTATGCAAAGGATATTGTAATCTTTACCGCTTATGTTTATTTGGAAAGAATGTATAGTTGTTCACAAATTTGTGCATGTTGGAACAAAGCTCTAGCTTAAAAAAATATTTAAGATTTAAGGGACCTCCATGACAACAGAGGGGAGCTACAGACTGACAGGCTCAAATGTGGCAGTGCGCAGACGTGGGAAGTCAGATGCTTCAGTGAGGGCTTGCGAGCTGGATTCCTGTTACACTCAAGTACAATGAATGACTGTCTACAAATTTTTAATAAACACTCTAATGAGGTGGTTTTACACTGTTAACATGGCAAGGGCATATGGACAGTAGTTTTTTATAAAATAAAAATTAGACTTGTTTTCAGTGATGGCCATTTAAATCTCTTTAGTGCTTTAAAAAATTATTTGTTATTTTGCCAAACTGTATATGATCAAATAACATGCCTGTTAAATGAAGACTTGGTTACTGGACAAGAACAAATCACATACAGAGGTTTCTTTCTTTTGTCTCCCACTGTTCAAGCTGTAGATATTTTTAAATCAACTAAGTATAGTTAGATATTTTAATTACAAAGTTAGAATAGAAATAATAACATATAGCCTGTCTCCATGACCCCCAAAGATACTTCTCATAGGTGATTAATACATAAAAATAATTAAATGAATTCATTGAGCATTTGAAAAATGCCTTTATTGGGAGTCAGTTCTCTCCTACCATGATTTTTGGGACTCAACCTTAGATGCTTACGCTTGAGCAGAAAGCGCTTTTATGGACTGAGTCTCCTTGCCAACACCTTAATTCATTTTCATATAGCATGACAGTGTCGTGAGGCTTGTGACAAAGGAAGCACCAAGTAATGGTAATATTTCATCAGGTCATCTAGAGATGCTTCCATTTATGGCTAATTCACCTATATGACTTGTGGTTTTGATCAGTGTTATCCCCAGCCATCTCCATTTTCGTAATTGCACAAGACTATCGATGATAATCTGCTACATTCAGAAAATGCCCTTTTGGAAAGGTTAGGGGTTCTCTTCCCAGTTTCATATTTCATTTCAGCAGCTTGTTCACTTGCAAAAAAAAAAAGAGCACCATGTAGATACAAGTAAAAATGTAAAACCTGTTAATACACTCACAAAAACCAGTCAACTACAATATAAAAGAAGACAGAATGGTATATATACATATACATATATATGTGGTAGAACTGTAGGCCAGTGTTAAATAATATTCTATCACCAGACAATATATATATTAAATATAATCACTTTCAACTAAATATATAGGTAGAACACTTTCCTGCAAATATTACCTATCATTAACTGTGTACACCAACATCAAAGCACACTGAAGCATTCATTAACTATAGGCGCAGGAAGTGGCTGAACCCAGCTATAGAACTTCCTGTGCTTGTCCATACCATAGTATATCCATCCAGACAGGTACTGCTCCCACCTAAGCAGACAGCACACTGAAAGCAGTGTCTGTAGAGTACAGACACTAGGGTGTAATTTCTTTGTTTCTGCAAAGCAGTTGCAGCAGGGGGCGTGGCCTCTGTAGAACAGTATGTGTGAGAGCAACTCCAGGTTCACAGACAGAGGAACCTAAAACCAGTGTCTTTTGAAAACTGATCTGAACGAGAGTATGACATTATGGGCAAAGTCTGAGAACAAGAATGGGTGGTTGGCAGAAACCCTGGGGCCCTGAGGTTGAGACCATGACTCCCTTCCATCCTTTATTAGCATGTTGAACAATTAGGCCATATTTGAATGAACCATCTGAAAAAGCCATTCTTGCTTATTGAAAAGAAAAAGGTCCAAATCTTGTATAATTCATATGCCTCAATCTAGCAGCTCCACTAGCACTGGGAAAAGTCAGGGCAACATGATACTTAAACCAGACATTATAATGTTCATCAGATGCTCTCAATATAAAAAGGTTAAACCTATTACTTCAAATTAAATGATGAATGAAAAATAATTGGTTTGCTACTGCATTCTACCCTATCGTCTTGTTGTTGTTACATCAATTATGTGAATGTTAGCTAGAGGAGGTAAATAATACATAAACAAAACACTTATGGTACAAAGGATTTTCTGAAGCTAATTATGATAGAGTTTTGCATATGCTATTATGATTTGTAGTCCCCCCCCCTGACTTTTTTAAAAATCATAATGCAGGCCTTGTTTCTGGGCATGGTGGGACATGCCTATAAACCCAGGAGTTCAGGCCCAGCTTCGTCTACTTAACTGCTACAAAGCCACTCAGGGATATATAAGCACACTGTCTCAAAAACAGATGAGCCGCAGCGCCACATTCATAGTAAGAGTCCTCTGAGTATCAGGAGAATTATGTGAGTTGGTTGGCATTGTTACTAGTAAAGAATGATATTTGGGACTCAGTCTGTTCCTGGGTGGGGCTTATCCTGGAAAATTCCCTCTAGGAAAGCAAGGTTCCTTGGCATAAGCTTTTGCTTTTCTCTTTCCAAACCCTTCTCTCGTTTTTATTCCTAGATAAAGAGTTTGATAGCAGTCTAGAGTGGTTTTGAACAAACGCTGAACTTCCAATCCTCTGCTGCCCGGATTTACAGGTGTGTTCCACCAAACCCGCGTTTATGAGGTATTGGGGATCAAACCCAAAGTTTCATGCATGCTAAGCAAGAACTCTACAGACTGAATTACATCCCCAGTCCCGCTTTCTTTCTTTCTTCTTCTTTTTTTAAATTATTTCATTTGCTGTGTTAAGACTGGAGAAACCGCAATTCCATCGCAAAGAAGTAATACTTCTGTGTCTGTACAAATCCCTGATGGTTAAAATAAGATGGTATATAAAAAAAAAAGCTAATTTTCACATCCAAATTTAGACTTCAGTTTAACTTCTTTACTTATGCCCTTATTTATTGGTGCTATGAACAGAAGCTTAGGCCTTGTGCATGCTGAACACATGCTTTACACTGAGTCACACCCTGAGTATACATTTTCATTTTATTCATTTTATCCATTGTTTTTATAGCACTGGGGATTGAACCCAGGGCCTTACATATACTAGGGAAGTACTCTACCATTAAGGAGAACCCTTAATTTAGATTTCAATTTGACTTATTTTGTTATTTATTTTTATTTTGCAGTGTTGGAGATGGAGCCCAAGACCACCAGTACCCCTAGTGAGTGTTTTACAAATGAGGTACAGTTGCCTGGTGGTGGTGGTGCACGCCTTTAATCCCAGCACTTGGGAGGCAGAGGCAGGCAGATTTCTGAGTTTGAGGCCAGCCTGGTCTACCAAGTGAGTTCCAGGACAGCCAGGGCTACACAGAGAAACCCTGTCTCGAAAAACCAAA